>CAXAMN010014558.1:1007341-1038539 GCA_963970005.1 Durusdinium trenchii | reverse complement strand
TCTTGTTACTACTAGTAAGGCCAGGAGCCCCTAGTAGCTTCTTGCTCGTAGTAAGGCACTTGTTTCCAATAAGGCCAGGAGCCCCTAGTAGCTTTTTGCTCCTAGTAGTAAGGCACTTGTTTCTAATAGCTTCTTGTTACTACTAGTAAGGCACTTGTTACTAGAAGCGATGCACTTGTTCCTAGTAGCTTATTGTTTCAAAAAGCACTGGTGTCCTGTGCAGTTTTTACATACATCTGCATGTTGGCCTCAGCGAGCGACACTTGTGGCTACAGTGTCCATTCACATGCTGGCCATCTCACCCTTTTTTGCGCCCCCCTGCCCCTTTTATTGTGAGTCAGGAGTAAACTTGCCCACATTCGGCTTCGTTTGCTCGCTTGACCGTTTGCCCGTCCGTTTGTTTTTGACAATCATTGCTGTTTATGCTTGTTTGGTATATCTTCATGCTTACTTGCTTGCCTGGGCTTGCCTTTGCCTCCACTCCTCTCCTTCACTCAATATGACCTGCAAGGGAGAACAGCGGGGGGTCTTCAGAACAGCCGGGCTTTGCCAAGTCTTTTCAGGGACAGATGGTGTAGTACTAATCGAAAATCCTTGTCAAAAAACTAATTCTTTTGTCTCAAATTATGGTCATATTCACTGAGTATTGATCCTAAATTAGCAGTTGTACAACGACTTGCTCTATTCACTCATTACTAGTAACACGAAGCTACTAGTAGCTCCTGGCATTGCTACTAGGAACAGGAAGCTACTAGCAGCAAGGTGCAACTACTAGTAACTAGTAGCAAGCTGGTCCGTGAAATCGATGATTTTCATGGGTTGCCGAGCTGTCGTTGACTCCCTTCGTCCTCCTCCCCGGGTGAAGTGGACCCACAAGATTCACGTGGTTTCTCGGCGCCGAAGGCGCTACTTTGCGCGCTTGGTGCTCTACTTGGCCATCAGTGATCTTTGGCTTTGTACTTCCTTTCTCATGGGTCCTGGCCTCAGGTGAGGTCCAATTCGGAGTGGACAGCCAGCGTAGTCATCGACTTCTTGCATGAGCCCAGATGAACTTGCCTAATAGGATGCGAAAAAGATGGAAATAGCCTTCTGGTTGGTAGGAGGGGGTGCTTTGAAAGTCTGAAAATAACTGTGGACACCTCTGGGAGGTGCAGACTCCAATCAAGCAGCTTGTCAGGTGAATTTGAACGTCCGCACTATACCAAGTGTGTGGTGCAGTCAATGTTAGGCGCAGCTTTGAGCCTCTCTGCTTTCGAGGTTGACCTCGATGACCGTCTTGTACAAACTGTTTTTGCATGGAGAAGCTGAGATGTGTCAAAGACCTTGGTGATCAAGCTCCTAGATGAGTGCGACCAACATGTTCTAACTGAGTCGCGCAGACACACAGTTTTGGAGCTGCGAAAGGCATCATGGGTTGCTTATTTAAAGAGGGCACCCCAAATGTATGAACAGCCAAGTTTATGTTAAACAAACCCATCTCATCTCTTTTTCCCACAAGGCTCACCTTTGGCAGGCATCTTCTTTGGCCTGTCTTCCGTCCTGTGGACTGTGGCCATTGCAGACTCCATCCGCCGACCGGGTTCCCAAAGAGGGATGAGACAAGTTACAGTTGAGTCACGCTCTTTGTGCAAGAAGGTGTTGCAGGATTCCTTCACTGAACTAGTGAAAGCAGTGGACCTCCCATAGAAGCAGAACTATCAAAAGCAAAAGCAATTAAAACAGCTTTTACAATCATGTAGGGGAATCGGCTCCAGCGAAGCAAGATCATGCCATCTCAACTCGTGTTCTTCAACTGGAATCCATGTGTACAGATTTCTACTCGAGACAGGTAATACTCAACGAGTAGCAACACCTGATGTGACAAAATCAATCAACATCATAGAACAAAGGCAGCTCAGAGACTTTTAAATACGCCGAAAGTGGAGTGGTTCGAAAACATATAGAGCCATCAGTTGCAGTCATCGTACAGCCATCGTAAAGCCAACACAGGCATGGTGTACTATGTGTACTCTTTAAACCTCGTACAGCTATCCGTTGCCGAGGCATCGTCATGGCTCGAGATTTGACGGTGGAGAGTCGGTTTGGGGCACCCGGAAGTGGCACATTTGGTCGGTACACTAATTCTAATAGCTTCTTGTTCCTAGTAGCGATGCACCTGTTACTAATAGCTTCTTGTTACTACTAGTAAGGCACTTGTTACTAGTAGCGATGCACTTGTTCCTGACCATGAAAGTGGAAAATGGCAATGGCATCTTTCAAGACTCTATTGGGTTGGCCATCGCTAGTAGGGTGGAGGCCATCGCTCTATTTGGTCGGAAGACTACTTTCCTTCATTTAGACATGGCAAACTGGACCTGGTAGATGAAAGTGGATGGCATGGCCCCGAAAGGAAGACGACTTTCCTTGACAAACAGGGGGTGCGTTTTCCACGTAACCATGTGATGTGTTCGGAGTGTAGATGAGGCACCGTGACACACCGAACTCAATCGAATGGTCTGCACATCATGGTGGACATGGAGACATGGCGAAGTCTTGGACCTGGTAGACATGGTGGAACAAATACATGACAAGACCCCAGGACCCATGTTTTGAGCCATCCCACTTTGGTGGAAAAAAAACATGTATCGAAAAACAAAGAACATGTGCAGAGTCAAATGAGACCCTGTCACTCAAAATTGGCTGTGACGGAGTGTGGTGAAATCATTTGATCAGGGTAGTGCGTATCCTTGCGTGTCTCAGTGACTCAAGGCATGAGAAGCGGCTTCATATAGTGAGCTGGGGCGCGGGTGCTCAACACTTGGGAGGGCTCAACGACCACTCAGCCCTGAAGAGTTGAACCTGCCCCAACAACGAGTCAGATCCACCATCAAATAGAAAGAGTAAGGTGCCAGTTCATTGCAGACCCTTTTGGAAGATGCTTTTGACCAAGTCTCTACCTGACGAAGGATCCCCTCCCTCTCGCTCTCTCTCTCAATTTATACAAATATATAGTAAATACATATACAGTACGCACATGTAATAATTGACAACTTTTAGCTTCCAGCATTTTTCCAACTGTTGAATTTAGTTTAGATTAGATTTGTTCATCTACCATTGGACTTCTCCCCAACCATGAGCAGATGCAGGAACCAACATCACAGAACACTCACCTCGATCTCCGTCATTTTTGCCAGGCCCACCGCAGCCTGCCCCAGGCCCCAGCTTCCTTCTTTCAGTCCCCACGAGGCTTGCCCTTGCTGGCCCTGGGCACGGTGCTGCTCTTGGGCGCTTCGGGCCCCAGCGGCATGATCTGCTGGCACGGCCCCGCTGTGTTCACGAGTGTCAACTGAGTGGGGAAGACGAAACCATATGGAAGTCGTGGAATATCACTATATGAGTCTAAGTGGAACCACGTGGAACATCGGAGGTGAAGATTTGGTTCTGGTCCTGGTTGCCTTGGAGTGTCCAGTGATGTTTCAATCCCAGGCTGTCGTGGGGATCGCGTCGTTTTATCCCTGCACGTTTTGACTGTTCTATTCAGCTGGGGTTTCTCAGGCACCTAATATATACCATACAACCATATACAACCTGTGTTGGTTCACAGGTTTGCAGAAGGGAACGGGAATGATTTGCGTTTCAGAAAGAAACTTGTGTCGAAAGACCCGAACAAAGTGGACCCTCAGATCCCGATCTTTTGAAACCCATTTGCCCTCTGACCTAAGATGATTTTGGAGGACTCCAGCACTGTAATCAGGATGATGTTAGGGTCAGAATGGACAAAATACATTTGTTAGCACTGGTGGCTTTCCACCTTCTTTGGAATGAGTGCAGTGAGACTCCTTGACCTGGCAGGATTGAGAATTCCGCCTTGGGCACTGTCTTGCGTGGCTCGGAATCACGATGACATGGTAGACGACGTGCAGTTCTCGGCATAATGTTCTGGCAAAGGTCTGCGCAGAGGATCATGGCGCCATTGTTGATGATGCCAGGGCGGCCCTTCTAACTTGAAAAAGAGCTCTACGGGCAAGGGTGCGTCGAGTTTCAATCCACCTTTTGAAAAGGAGGCAAGGGGCTACTCTGATTGTATTGACTATCAGAGCCACGAGGCTATTCACCACTGGAGCATGTCAATGCTCCAGATCCTAGAGCATCCAAATGGAAAAGATCTCTATACCATGTTTCACTCTGATGAACAGGCGTTTTCCAAAGTCCTAGACACCCACACCTTTGCAACAGCGTGGTGCCAAGCAGCTAGCTGCCGCCTGCGCAGAAATGATGATTATTGAACAGGGTACCTCGTGATTACGAAAGTCATATTTGAATGACGAAATCAAGATCTTTACGAAAGCCAGGCGATAGGCTTGGCTGAGTCCTCGATGGGCGAAGAAGTGAGCAATAGTGGGGGGTGGTAGTGATAGTGAAAATGTAAGGGCCTTAGTGTGATGTGATGCAAATGGTGCTAAGTAGTGCATCGTTAGCATCACAAAGTGCTTAGGAGACTCTTAAAGTTGTCTACTGAGGTGAGCTGAACAGGTGTGTGAGTCCAGGTAGAGGGAGACCGAATGCAGGAACCTCTAAGCTTCAAACTCTCAAAGGGACAGCGTTCCGGAAACGCTGCGCGGAAGTTCCCATATGAGGCGCCCTTTTACCTACCAAAAAAGTTCAAAATGCAACAAATAATACTAGGAGCAAGAAGCTACTAGGGGCTCCTGGCATCGCTACTCGGAGCAAGGATGCTATTAGGGGCTCCTGGCCTTACTACTGGGAGCAATGTTCGCCACTAGGAACAAAAATGCATAAGGGGACCGCACAGAAGCAGATGCAAAGACACTCCACGCCTCGACGTCTGTGAAGGACCCATGGCCGCTCAGCACATCGGTTAACAGGGTCTATATCTATGTCTGACCGAACAGAAGACGATTCAGAAACTAGCTCCGATTCAGAAACTACGATTCAGAAACTTGCGATTCTGAAACTACAGAGTGTCCCGATTCAGAAACTCACCCGATTCAGAAACTAGCCGATTCAGAAACTGGCCGATTCATAAACTATCCGATTCAGAAACTGGGGGGTGGGGGGGGTGGGGTGGGGATCTAATGAAATGTTTGTGTTGATGTAGCGTGGACATATTCGTATTTCACTTTTAGTGTCCGAATCCTAGTTTCCGAATCCGCACTCCTTCTAGTTTCCGAATCCTAGTTTCCGAATCCGCGATTCTAGTTTCCGAATCCTCCGTTGACCATGTCTGACCACTGCTAGCAGAAACTCAACCAGATGATGTATTGACCTATGTGGAGCCTGTGTTTGGCATCTCTAACATAGATGCCTTTATTGGCCGCATCTCAGTTTACAAGGTGGGTAGGAAACCAATAGGCGCGGACCATAGGGCATGGTCTGATTTGCACAACACTGGGGTAATGTCCGTCTGCAAGGAATCCATTTGGTTTGAAACTAAGGGCTACACGTTCAAATTCCTGCTCATGCAAAGTGAACAAACAACTCCCAAGCGTTTATCGTTAAGGGTGCTTTTTTTTAACCGAAAACGGGTCCTAAACCAAACGAAGAAGGGCCCCTCGAACAGGGATATCCAAAGACTTGAACGTTTGTACAAGCGCCTGAAACCCATGCCATCTATCCTATAACCAATAACTATTATATAACCGTAAACAAGTGTTACTAAAGGCCTTCAAAGAAGTACAGCCCTTGTGTATACTGGCTCTATCATATCAAGCGTCAATGTGAAACTTTGCATATCTCTGCCTTCTCTTGTCCCGTGCCTACATCACCTCTAAATATCTCAATCCGTACAGAGGCTGGCTTTCGTCCCCTCCCTTCTCAGGTAAGATCACTTAGGAGGGATGACCGAGTTAGTCGACATCTTCAATGCCCAGCGCACAGTTGTGCACAGGGTATTTTCGTCGAGTGCTTGCTTGGAACCCCTTCTGCAGCCACGACGGTTGCAAAAAACGGTTTGCATGAAGGATTGGTCGGTGTCCAATATTTTTTTGCGTTAATAGTTAATAGCGACGGCCTCCAACCTCATAGCGATGGCCTGACCTAGGCCTCTCCACCTTCTATTTGCCCCTTTGGTTGGCGATCGCGTACTCGCTTTGGGCCGCTTGGCCGTGCAACACTTGGCCGCTGGATTTTGACTGACCAAAGAATCCCTGTTTCCAGCATGTTCCAGCTATATCCGCGGAACTGGATGATGTTTGTCACGGAGTTCAATCAAATCCTTTGCATTCTAGCGCACCAGTTGCATGTGCTGCGCCTTCCTTTTTGTTGGGAGCTGAAGTGGAGAACATGGTGGACCCCCAAATTGGACGTCGCCGGGACTCTTTGTCCAGGTCTACTGGTGTGTCTCCCAGCGCCTGAGCCATTTGCTGGACGAAGTCGCGTCGAGCCTCTCGATGCCATCGCAAGTGAGAACTGGTTGACTACACATACCCAACTCAACCAGAAGAACTGTGCCAAAACATGCCCAAACTGTCCAAAACGGTACGCATGACAAGATACTTCACATTAATTCTGCACTTCCTTGTATCGAAATAAACTCATACCTTCAACAATGCAGCAGTTTCTATTTTTTTGACTAGTCTAGTCATCGACAACGATGCACCAGCCCACATGTGCCACATGTTCACATAATTACCAATCCTGGCTGAGGTAATGCTGATGAATACGAAGGAACAGCCTTTGAGTACCACAAGGTCAGCGGCGCAAGCGCAACTGATCACCTCGGAGCCACCGAAACTCGACAGCGTCGTCATCGCCGATTTGTCGAAGGACCTGGAGCGGCAACGGCGGTCCTTGAGGCTGCTGATGTTGCTGCCTTTGATCTTAGTGTTTTGCTGGTCACCAAGCTCTTTGCGCAGGTGGGGCGATTCTGCTGGGGTTTCATAGGAGGTGTGTGAGGGAGTGAGGGCCTTATGAACTGCAGCTAAGAGTGATTAAACATGCTTTTTTTTGCTCAAGATGCAAAGAAGACACTGCAAACATTTGCAAACTTAGAGTTCCACAGAAAGGGCTCTTTGCAGGAGCTGATCTAGGATATCCAGGTCTTTGCCTTTGTTCCAGGTGCGGTCAGAAAGAAACCCATGCTCAGATTGACCCAACCCGGTTCGGTTTTCCATTCTATCGGTTTCATTAAAGTGCCCTCATGCCTGGCGGACACCAGGTCCTGCATATGAGCAACCACCAACACAAACCATGACCAATTTGGCAAAGGGCAGTCGTGAGATATAAAAGTTCTTCTGAAAAAAAGGGTAGTAGCTAGAAGCTACTAGTAACAAAGGCATCGCTACTAGTGACAAGGGCATTACTACAAGTAGCTACCAGTAACCATGTCAATGTAATTTTCGTATTGTAATAACGCAGTGTTCCAAGGTTAGCTGGGGCACTAAAAAACAAGCGATAGCCAAAAGCGATAACCTTGCCGTTCCATGTCCCCTTCATTGTCCAGTGGTCTTTGGATATTTGCAGACACTCATATATTAATATTGGTGGGCTTTGGTGTGCAAGTCCTTACGTGGATGAGACGAGCAGCCAGGCTTTTAGACGTGATCTTTCCGCACATGGGCAGATCAGTCTTAGATTATGTGCAGCGCGCTGAGATTGTTTTGCCACTTGTTGCTCTGGCTCACTGCCTACCAGTCATGCAGACCTGAATGCTGACCTTGCAAGCCTGAGATCTGATGTTCGAAAATGGTCCCAGCACATCATCGGACTTTTGCCGATCTTCCGTGCGCAGCTCTGCTGAGGTGTGTTTTTACTGGTCCATTGCAGGGCTTTCTCAATGCCCTGGTCTATGGCTCGACTCCAGCTGTGCGGGATGCCATCACAGGCAGTAAGCCAGTAAGCCAGTAATTTAAGTAAACTCGCAATTCAAGAATTGCTGTAAGCCGTAAGCTTTTTTCATGCCCATTGTGTTTTGTTTAGGATTGATTTCTTTTGATCAGGCGGCTTGTTCAAAAGTGGCGACTGCTGAAGAAAGAATCGACTTGCCAGGCCGTTTCGACCATGGTGCTGCGAAGCTGAAGGGATTAAAGTCCCAGCTGCGGATGCTGCGACGGAAGAAGCGGAACTTCCAGAACTTGGAGGAGGATCACTTTTGACCTTGGTAGGTTGACCTCCCTTGTAGTCCATTCTGTTCACACGCAGACGATCCGGTCAGCTAGGAAAGTCGCATCCACGACTCACAGATCAGTGAATGCACAAGACACCCAAATTAAAGAGAGCTACAGAAAGCGTTCGACAGGGAACGACCACGAATCAGCCGAGCGACCAGCCCCACCAGCCAGCACTCGACAAAATTTAACAAGTTCGCCTGGGGCGAAAAAGGGGAGAGAGCCCACCAGTGCGCCCTGGGGCAACACTTTGCCTATACATTTGGTGGCCCTGGCAGTTGGCACCCCCGGGAAAGCCATGTGCGTCTTTGAGATCGCAACAATGCATCTACGCAACTGAAGGACAAGGTCTTGAAAATGGTCCTCACGGCAGCGAAAATGATGTCCCCTGACAACAAACAGGAAGGCCAATTCCTGATATGTACACATCACATTGTCTGCAACGAGCCACCTAAGTGACTTCCCAAAGGTCATGAAAACCTGCCAATCGGAGTTAGACAGATCAACCTTGGGAGGACAGCCTGAATCCAAAGGGTTCCACAGGAAAGAAAAGTCAGCTTCACTGTTGTACCAAGCAAGGCCGGGGTAAATTGTACGGAAGTCATTCTCCGAAACCGCACGAGCTTGCATAGGCGTGTCAGTAAATGAGGCAGAACATTCAAATCCAATATACCGATTCAAGTCCGTTAGTATGCGTTGCTTCCGGAGGATGGCATCTTGAAGCAAGTTTTTATCCTCAGGTGCAACAGCACAGCGAGAGCGGGCAAATCTCTTCGCAACTGTATCTGCAAGCCGATTAAGCTCAATGTGCTTTCTTGTAGTGCCCGCCGCAAGAATCAAGGAAGCGGGGATCGCGGAAACTGGCAAATCATCACCAACGTGTGCTGGGATCCACGTCAAGAGCAACACAGGCTCAGTTGCCAGGAGGCTCCTGGACTCAATAACCCTGTGCAAAACTTTCCACCATTCGATGTGCAAGCAGTTTTCAGGAATGTTGCCAGTCTGGACCAGGTGGTTTACCTGGTTAACAACTTCCTTGCAGTCGCTGTAAATATGAAGAATGCAGTCGGACTTCAAAGTAGCAACAATAACCGCCCACAACTCAGCAGAATAGGAAGAAAGGCAAAGATGAGAAACTGTACCAGCATCAAAGATTTGTCCTTCCTCATCAATGGTTGCAAATCCAGCAGCTGTAAGGGGGAAAACTTCTCCCCATAGCACAGAGCCATCAGACCACAAAGAGCGTGAACTAAACGGTCGGTGAAAAGCTTGGACAGGAAGTCCATCAGCTCGATCCACATGTAGTCGATGCCGGAGAATGGCATTTGGGTGTTCCACAATACCAAGCTGATGGAAGTTGGGCCCGAGCTCATGATCGGGCCCAGCAGGAAATTGAGACCTTGCTTGTGGACACTGTAAAATGTGTACCAGTGATTCTTTGACGGATTCACAAAATCGGCAAAGCGGGGAGTCAGAAAATTTTGCTGCAAATCTGCGATCATTTGTGATGGTGCACCCAACTAGTTGTGCTTCAAAATGAGTGAGCAGTGGGGGCGAAGTGGAGTCTCGCACACCTTTTTGAGTCCCAAACATCTTAGAATGAAAGGAATCAACGAAGCCAGTCGGCTTGAAGAAGTCCTTACGATTCAAGTTGGCCGGATGAGCATAATGCATTTGGATTGCAAGCTGCTTCAACAGCGGTGCAATGTCACGAACCGAGAGGTCTTCAAGCTTAAGATCCAGGTGACCCCAAATATGTAAATGGAACCTAGCATCAATGGAGATACCAAACGCAGCGAAAGCCTGACGAATCCCTGTAAGGAGTGAAAATCTTCCCTGGGTAGGCTGATGCGCAAGCCTACCGCATCTATCAATGGTGTCATGTTCATGATGCAAAAACCGCAAAAAATCCATGATGGCACAGAAGGCCCGAGCTAAAAACGGGTCAACTCGATGCGGCGGGGCCAAAAAACCCAGGACCAAGTGCTTAGCCCGCCAGTGCGGGCGGTTCCCCCACAAGACTTGGGTGATTTCAGCTTGGATTTTATCAAGGGAAGTTTTAGGCACCTTAGATAAGTGAGAGGCAAAACTGCACTGCGGAATCACCTTGGCACCAATGAGCTGCGCTTTGATTTTGCGAGACAAAGGAAGAGCCCCAATATTACGAATGTCAAGGAGGATTTTATGGGTCTTCTCCTCAGAAAAGTCAAAGGCATTACGCTGGGAAGTGTAGATTTTAGTGCCCAGCACATCAATGGTTTCCTGAAGCATAAATTCCGGAAATGACATACGAATGCTTTGCCGGCCTGCCGAGTTCGAGGCCCATGCAGCCGATTTACCTTCGTTAAGTTTCTGCCCAACAAGGGCATCCCACAACTTAGTGACCTCAAGTGCTGTTTTAAGGCCAGCAATATGCTGGATTTTTCGCACACAAATAGATATCGTCGATGTAGATACGACAAGAAAGATTGGGAATATCTCTCAAGAAAGCTACCCACGAGTACATGTAGGCGTTAATAGCAATTAGAGAAAAGGAGCAACCCTGAGCCACCCCATTCGGTGAGGTGGTGGGAGTACAAGCGGTCCATGCTTACACAGCCCAGTATACTGGCGGACAAAAATGCTTACAACATGCTGAGGACAGCAAAGAGCAAGCAAAATTATGGCCACAAAAGCTGGGACTATACGATCAAAGCACTTACTCTTATCAAGTTTAAGGCCAGCGACCGTGTCATGCTGCACCTCGGCTTCATCAAGGTCCAGTCTCAGAGTAGCAGGGATGTCAGTCATATGCCGGCCGGCAATTCCCCCAACAATGGAGGCTGGCATGATGGACGCCTGCCATTCCTTAGCTTGCCGAAAACGGGCTCCAGTGTAAGCAAGCAGCAAAGGAGGCAAGATCGTAATAAGCCTCTTATTGAGGGGAGAGGAGGGGCCTGGCTTATTAAGGATGACCAGTTTGGCCTCTATCAGAGCTCTTGGAAGGGAATGGTCAACCTTCAGTTCAAGTCGTTTGAAAAAGGCCGCTATCAGTTCACACACAGCCAGAGGAAACTTTTGCAATTCAGTAGTCCGCCAACCATCAAGCCCAGGGGCAGCATTTGGGTGGCGCCTCTGGAGAGTCTCAAAGATAGCAGCTCCAGTGAGGGGCGGCGGAGTCCATGGCTTATTCTCACGAGAGAGGTAGGGCCAAAGCGCCCTCAAGACTTCAACAGGGTCGTCATGACCAACATTTACTTCAATCTGCTCTCTGTTTGCGCAATTAATTTCAACTTGAAGCCAAAGGTGGCATTCATGCAAAGCCAAGAGGTTAGGACAACGACAGCCCCGGAAATCATAGGGGGCTTTGAGGTTTTGCAAAAGCCTGGCCAACTTGGCAAGAGCATTGTGCAGAATATCGCACTCCATGTCCGTTAGCCTACTCTTAGCCACCTTAGCTTGAATATCGAAAATCTTGGCCCGGGCATTGTAAAGCCAAGAAAAGCGCAAATTAGTCGCTGATCCTGAACTCTGCTGCCCTGGACAGTATTGTTTGAATCTAAACACAGGGGGAACAGCTCTTTTCTGAGAGCCAGGTTTCCAACAAGCGCCCGCATCCAGGAGGTGGAAACAGCAAATTGGTTGAGGTCACACCAAAGCTCTTCAGGGTTCTGTCGAGTGAAATTAGAATCGAGGTCATAGTCCCAACTGTCAAGGGTCGGCTGGTAGTCTTTGGGGCACGACGGCTTATCAACTTGGGAAACATCAAGCGGGGCAAACTTAACATGGACAGGTCCTACATGGAAGATGGAGTCCCAATGAAAGGTTGCACGAACAGGACGATGTTGCTTGTGAAACCCATCAACAGTGGCAATTTCTTTCAAGCAGGAAAAGGCAACCTGGTTCAAAAGCATGCCATCAATTGAGGAACAATGCTCACCAAAAGCCGTAAACGTGCAATCACGGCTGTAGGTAAGAGGCCGATCGAGAGATCCGTCATCATGGTGGGAAGTGAGTGGATCATACCAATTGGCAAAATGCGTCGCAGCCGCAACCGAAGGGTATTGCATTGGTGGAAGCTGAAAGTCCCCAATGACCAGAACCGGAATTTCGCCAAATTGGGCAGCAACTTGAAACACATCAACAAGGAGACGGTCATTGAACTGCAGAATGTCATGATCGGCAGAAGCCCCGGACTTAGCATAGAGGTTAAAGATCAAAATCTTCAGTCTAGGTTGAACCTGGTGCCAAATAGCCTGAACCCGCTTGGAGTGGAAAAGGCCTTTATAGAGTCCTGTGGAGTCCTGGCTCTCCTCAAACGGAGAGGTGGTAGTGCTAGAGGCAAGCGTGGCAACACCACCATGAGAGGTAGAGCCACTACCATCAGATCTAAACAAACCAGGGAGCAAGTCTCCAAGAATCGGGTTCTTCCCAGCGGCAAGTGCCGATTTCGAGGCATTCCGAAAATTGTTGCGACCGATACGAGTTTCCTGGAGACAGACAACACTGTCTTGCCAACCCTTCCAGGTATCATAATTGAAGAAACTCCCAATATTAGAAGAGATGATAGACCACAATTGGGGTGGTCCTTCACCAGGATAGCCTGGGGTCGAATCAAAGACACGGTAGCCCCACGGCTTCCAGCGGCAAGCAAACAAAGCAAATGATTTTCCTGCGAGTTCATGGTCGTTCAAAACTGTAGCTCTAGAGATGCACTTGAATTGGAGTGCGAAAAGGGGCCACCCACGGACACCAAGAGTGCAGGACAGCATACAGAGACAGTGAAGCCAATGCAAGCCGAAAGTCCAGTCGGGCGTCAAGGAGTAGCCCAGAGAGATGGCTGAGGTTGGCAAGTCCAAAAGGAGAGAGTGATATATGGCGCGATTGGCACAACACCTCGAACGGAAACTTGCCTCCCCAGGGAGAAACCCAAAAGGGAGGGCCACGAGAGGCAGCCCAGACAATGAAGCGCTCATTGTACAGACCCCAAAAACGAAATGGCTGACCCAGATAACGAGGGCCACAAGACAGAGAGAAGCAAAGGAAGTCGAGCGAAAAGCCCCAAAAAGGGGTGGAGACAAAGACAGACCAAAGTCCAAGTCTTGAGCTGAGAGTTAGATAGTCAGTACGGCCCGGAGCCGCGCTGGTGCTTGGGGGCCGGAGTTTCTCCGGTTGGCGAACGATCTCTTGGAACATTGGCGGCGTGGAGCAATTGCCTCAAACTGGAAGAGATGTCATCAAATCGACTGTCAAACTTCGCTTCCATTCTGGATTGCCTGCCTTCAAGCACTGAGAATTTCTCTTCGAGGCGATCAAGGCGAACATTCTCAGCGCTGAACTGGGTGGCAGGTGCAGGCTCAACGCAAGTCGGCTGGCGCGGAGGTTCATTCCCTTTCTTGCCACCTGACCGGCCAGGAGGCTTAGCCGGTGCAGCAAGAATCTCCTCGACCAAGAGTATCTCATGCAATTTGCCGTTGACTTCAACCGAGAATTTGGCAATGGAAGGTCGTTTCTGGAAAGCCATCGTCCAGCCACATACTCCGTTGGAGCGAAAAGCACGCGAGGGCAGCGGTGGCAGCCCAGTAGCTTTGAGCGTGGCGGTAATGACATCTCTCGGTTCCGTACTCGCTGGCCATCCGGTGGTCTGGTAGGTGAACTCCGGGATGACTGAGATGTTCTCGGCTGTGATGCGAGAGTCAGCGGAGAGAATGGCTTTTCTCATCTCTGCCACATTTGCCGTCCAGGCTCTGGCTGCAAGGCCACGCCGAGTCAGGCACACTCCAGCATAGCCTGGGATTCCTTTGGTCAATGTAGACCTTATGGAGTGACGATTGCTTTGGTTCCCAGAATCTCGGCAAAACAGTGATATCCTCAAAGGAGTCAGCGTTGGTGAGATAGTCCCGGAACAGAAAGTTGGCTGTACCACTCGACTTGAGGACTTCAGGGCGGCAAGTAACAGGCACTTTGATGATACACTGGAAATTCTTGTCGTCTTTGCCTGCAGAGGGGTGCCTCCCCACACGGAACGCATACATGTTGACTTTGTCGATCAAGTCAGGATGAATCAGACCAAAGTGATGCTTCAAGAAGGAGATGTGCTGTTGATTCGCCTGTTCAGTAATCTGCGGGCCCAAGAGACGCGAACCCGCATCCATGACAAGTTCAGCAACCTCTGCTGCAGTCAGTTGAACTTTTGGATCCGGGAGCTTGTAGGTAACAGAGCCATGCAGCTGCCAAAGGATGACCAATCGTTTGTACGCAGTCTTGGCTTGCACATCTTCAAGGACGAGCTCATAGGGTCCTGTGACTTTGAGGCCAAGGTCAATGTACTGGTTCCTGTCATTCCCGGGCAGAATGGCTAACATTGTGGCACACGGGGTGATGCGAGCAAGCTCTGCAATACCTGATACGAAATCAAGAACTGCCCCAGCCTTCTTGGCACTCGCTTGAAGACGGTGGACTTGAGGAACTGGGATGCCCTTCTCATCGATAAGCGGGTGGTCAGCAGGCATCGTAAGGTCTTCCCATCTCGTCTGAAAGAGTTTTTTGGCATTCTTCTGCTTGCCACTCTTGGGGGCCCATGGATCATCGATCTGAAGTTGGTCAACTTTGGCTGCACCTGCTTCAGGCTTAGTGGCCGGTTCTTTGTGGTCAGTGCCGCCGCCAGCTGCATATTGCGGGACTCCTCTGTCAGCAAGAAGATGATGAAGGAAATTTGTCCGCACCAAGGCAGCAAAGCTGGAGATTCTCGGAAAGGTCGATGACAGCTGCCACACAATCCTGGATCGCTCAATAGTGCTTCTGATATGGACTCTGAACCGTGAAAGGTTGATGGCTTGTTGTGTCTCATTGGCAAGGGGCGGAATGGCAATCCGCAGCCTCTCACACAGAGAATGAAGCAGAACCCACCCACACATATTTGGCTCTGGGTTGCACCGAACGACATGGACTTGACATGCCAGCTGAGCTTCATCGATCTGAGTCATGATAA
Source organism: Durusdinium trenchii (assembly GCA_963970005.1). Lineage (NCBI taxonomy): Eukaryota > Dinophyceae > Suessiales > Symbiodiniaceae > Durusdinium > Durusdinium trenchii. Next base: position 1,023,464 of record CAXAMN010014558.1, on the reverse strand, counting down.
AGGTGGCCAACGGTCCAGCCAGATGGGCAGGGGCATCAGGCAAACTCATAAAGGGCGCAATGGACTCATCGTTCCGGTTTGCATCAATCTGAGTCCAGCATTGGTCGACGAGCGCGAACCAAGTGACGTGTTGATAAGCACGGAAGTCTCTGTGCAGATCATTGAAGTAAAAGATGTGGCCTGTGGCGTGATCCCATCTTCCAGGTGGCATGAAGCAGCACTGCGGTCGCACAAATCGGATAGTCTAAAGATGTAGTCGAGTTCATCCGATCCCATCCACCCAGGTTGTGGTTGAAGTGCTGAATGCGATGGTGGAGATGGCTGTCAGGGCTGTCAATGTGGATGAACGGAGGCTCTGCATGATCAGGGCTGTGGCCAGCATCATCGAAAGCAACGTTGAGCTCTTCAGACGTGACGGCATTGCCACGAATGGTGGTGGTGGCAAGGAAGCTGAAGAAAGCACGTCGCAGGCTTGCTGCAAAGTACCAAAGGCCATGAGCAATGCCATGTTGATGCCAATCCTCAATAGCATCCTCAATGACATCATCGATCAACGCACGAGCTGCAATGGAGGTGGAGCCATAGAGTTCTGCATTGTGTGGCATCTGTTCAAAGATACCTGCGGCAGTGGCCCAACGGTGTAGTAACGCCCATCCACAGAAGTGTGCGGAGTCATCAAGAGGGACATGGCTGTATTGAAGTCGATCAGGAGTGACGTCCAACAGTCTTGCCACAACTTGCAGACCTGATCGCAGCAAAGGCCCAGGGAGGCCAACAAACGTGACTTGTGCGGTCACTCAAAGGCCAGCCAACGCGAGCCCGAAAGAATAGGCAGATTGTTGAGCCGATTGTTCGCGATCATGATCTCCTGGTGGTCATTCTCTTCCAGATTCGCTGTTCCCAGATTCCAGCGCACAACTGGGTGGATGACCGCAAAGTCCGGCGCAAGCCCCGAGATTTGCCGCAGGAAGAAAGCCATCTCATCAGTTGCAAGCCAGCCTCCTGTGTTGCTCGCAAACTCTGCACGCTGGATGAGGTTGGCGCCAGCTGGTAATGTGTCAGTACGAGCACCATGATGTCCGCCACACGAAATTTCAGCTGTCATCTTGAGCTGGAGCAAGTCTCCATGATCAATCTGAACTGGGTAATCTCGGACCTCCTGTCCATTGAGCGTAGCAATCGTGTAAGGCTTGGAGTCAATCTCAAAGTAGCGATTCTCCAGGCTCGGGGCCAACAAAAATCCACACGGCGAACCAACATTCTCGAAGTAGATGAAGATAAGCCTGTCCTCTGAATACTTGTTGAAGATGACAGCGCATGGTCCAATGAGAGCTGTATTGGCATGCTCAGTGATCTTGAACGCCAGCTGGTGGGAATCCTCATCAACATGAGACCAGAACTCTTGCACACAGCGCACCCTGTCCGCAGCTTGAGAAATACCAGTCAGAGTGATAGTGCGCGGGAGAGAACCAAATGCGATGGTGAGGTCAGAGGTGGGAAGGCCATCAGTGACAAGGCAGTGATTCTCAATATACTCCAAAGCAAATCGAAAATGTCGATCCTCAAACAGCGCCTGGTCAGCGACAAGATGCAATCGAGTTGGCTTTTGTCAATAGGCTGGCGCAAAGCATGATGCTCAGAGCCAGGCACTGGCACGGCTGAGTCAAGGGACACGGTGGAGTAGACCTTGGAGCAAGCTGAATAGGGTAGCCTTGGACGAAGACTGTCCACTGAGGATACTGGTCAAAGATCTGTGGTAGTCGTGCTCGAGGAGGGAGATTCTCACCAGTCGCAGCGAGAAAAATGTGGCCGTCAAGGTTGAAATCCCACGTGAAGCAACCCAGAAGGTCATTGACAGTCCATTCCGGGCAGGCATGTAGGCTCATAGATCGTCCACTCTGATGATGGCAGCAAAGGGTGAGGCTGTCTTGATGCGGTGCAACTTCACTGCGTACACAGATGCCTTCAATGACAGTTGGAATGCCAGCAAAGACATAGAAGTCGCCTTCTTCGATGATGATCGTCTTGGGGCCAGTGAGGCGGGTGCTCCAAATATCGTTGATGGTCTGAACGACATCAATGCTTCAGTGGAATAGGTGCTTGAAGCCCTGAAGTAGAACGAAAAGCGCATGCGGTGTTGCAATCGCATTTCGATAGAGAACATCAAGCTTGGATGAGAATACGGAGGTCTCAAGGAGACCCAAAAGGCCAGCCAATAATGCAGGATCCAAGAACTCAGGTCCAAAATCACCATCACGAAGCGTAGCAAAGATGCCCTTCTGCTCGAGACATGACCTTGGTAGCTCATGTTGGAAACCGTACGAGGCACAAACAGTGGGAACTGGTTCGTGCGGCTGCAAAAATCTCGAGCGAATGATGGCTTCAACAGGAGTATCAGGTGCGAATTTCATGCGCTTTGCTGGAGGCAGGAGCGAATGAAGTCCATACAGCTCTTGCACAGACTGCGACATGGCAACTTTCTCACGAAGACTGCGAGGCAACAGGAAACGAAAGGCATCGGGGGTCCATTTCTCATACCTGAATGCTCGAAACTGGCCTGGCAGGCCATCAACTTGCGAGAAAAGGTCAGACCTGACATATACAGCAAGCCATCGAGTGCGCTGCGTATGTGTGAAGGTGCTGTATGGGAGGGTACCTTCCCACAATGTGCTATAGCCTATGGCATGCAAGATGCGGCGGATGATCGGGAAGTGACTATGACGAGCAAGTTCATCCACACACTCAAGGTTCAAAACCGTGGGTTGGCCAAAAGCACATTGCTTTAAAAGGTCAACAAAGGTCCTTCTAAACAGTTCAGGCCTCTCCCGAGGCCTCCTCGACTCCATGAAATGCAAGGAGGCGATGCTGTAAAAATGAAGTTGGCCACAGGCTGCACAACATGCAGCAGACAAGGGTCTGCAACTTCTGCCCTTACCACTTTGTGAAGGGACACTTCAACTACAGCGCTAGCCTGAACTGGTGCAGGCGTGACATTGCATCCATGCTTTCGGGCAAGTGCATTCGTGACATCAACATCCACATCCACAAATGTTTGTGTTCCCAGTCGAAAGTTGGGGCAGAAGCTTGGCAAGGAGCCAAGAGCTTGCCCCCAACCGGAGAAGGCGCCTGAGAAGATGTGCAGAGATTCAACCGCTTCGTCAAGAGCTGGCATGGTCCTCTTCAGGAAGGTTGCACGATGATCACCTGTCCAGAGTCCATCAGCCTGAGTCGAGAAATATCCTGCACATACAAAGGGGTCGCCTGCCGTCAAATTCAGTGAACGCTTGTGCGCATCGTGAAGTCTCACTCCGCTTCTCCTCAGCAAATCCCTGCCCAGCGACAAAGTGCGTGAGGGTGACTTCAAAGAGGTCATGCACTTGATGCCAATAGGTGCCTGCGAGGATCGTGTAGTGCTCCCAGCGAAGGGCTGGGCCGTCGCCCACTCCATGGAGCAGAGCCCTGGCGCGTGACTTCCAGGGATCCTCCAAATCGCACAAAAGCAGATCTAAATCCATGGCTCTACTCAAGGAGGTGCAAGGGACCTATCTGCCTAAGTGGAAAAGGTGTGGACAGGAGAAGTCCACTCTGTAGACGCCTGCCCACAACCGCGAGGCTGTCGAACAGGCCCCGGCTCCCGTGAGGCGTAAGCTCAAGGGTACTTGAACCCAGAAAGCTTTGTAGTCCATTCTGTTCATTTTCGGTGGTCAAGGTGGTCAACCCAGGTCTCCCGCTTTTGACCCAGAGGCACATGTTGAACCAGAGATTCATGGTCCAGAGAAGTCCACTCTGCTTCTTGTGCGGGAAATGAACTCTAAGCCTCTAAGCGCAGTGAAGCAAAGAATTTCTGCACCACTTCTGCTGTGGTCTTCAAGCGAGCACATCAGTCTGGCTTTGCCCGGATGAGATCAAGAACAATTCCAACTTTACACTGACAGTAAAATCAACTATATACTGTAATTATCACCGACCATCACCCCACCCGTGATCGGGTCATTTCGCAGCCAACGAGGAGCCAAGTCCAGATGCTTCCCCTTCCTCACCAGAGCCCACGATGATCCTTGGCGGAACAGAGACCAACTGCGATCCACTGCTGGTTTTACGCTGGGGCCTGTCTCAAAATGTGGGAACCCCCCAAACCGCCAGGGGTTCAGGGGTTCACACCTCTTTTTCTTCTGGCCAGTCTTTGTGGGAGTTCTTACTAATTTACGTTTCATTTATGTAGTACTCGTAGGACACCGCGTGTGACAGCAGGGTGCGCTGACGAATTTCGACCTGATTGGAGGCATTTTGATCAATTTTGTTTTCTTTGTCTTGAAGCTTCTCAAGATGGCCATGTCCAGAGATCCAAGCCCCGCAAAGATGATCAATCCCCCGATGAATCAAATACCGATTCCTGTATGTCGGGGGATTGATCAACGTCTTCCAAGTCAAGTTAAACTTCTACGGTAGACCTTGTGGATCTTCAGCATTGCTGCCTATTGCTGAGGTTCGGCCGGGGTGTGGAGGCCGGGATCACGGATGATGACCTAATGGAGCATATAAGTTGGGGCAAAAGGGTGCGTAAAGCAACATTTCAAAGATATATGAAACATTATGAAACCCTGAAACGTGATTTGCAGCCCTCCAAAGCGTCGATTGAGAGTAGAGAGAAATGTGCATGCTTTGGTTTTGGGGTGATCGCCCTTTGCTTACCTTCTTCCCACTTACAGTAACCCTCGTGAGGAGTCCCCCACTCTGGACGGCTCCAGCTCGATCCAAATGGGAGAGAAGTCACAGGCGGTCAGCTGGGAGTTGGTTTTGCATTGTGGTCATGTCATGTCTCCCAGAAGATGTTAAAAGGTTGATTTTTCTGTTTTGCTAGGTCTTCCTCTTGGTGAGATATTTCTTAGCTAGTTTGAACATGTTTGAACATGATTTTTTCACTTTGCAACAATTCAGCGGCCGTCCTTTTGCGGTTTCAGGCCAAGGGCCTTGACCTGGAGGAGGTGGTGCCGGTGGTCGCGGGGTGATGCTCTGCAGCGAAGCGTGGAATGACCCGGCTTTCTCGGTTTCTAGACGTTTCTAAACCGGCGACAGGTGCACTGAAACATGGAGACCAAGTCAGCAACGGAGCACCTTGGGGCTTTTTATTGCCTTTTCCTGGATGTGTGGGACTTGAATCCTGAAGGATGGCGCAAGCCTCTTATCTACAGCTTGTGTACATAGCAGCCCTTTGCAGAGGTTGCCGCCGAGGACATATGGCATTCCAGGATTGAAGAGAATGCCATAGCCAAGGAACGCCATCCCTTTTCACGGTGTCACGTCCTTGGCCGCATGAGACAAGCGCCGATGCAGTCGAATACCTACTGCATACCCGGTGCAAGTGTGGAGACCAGTTTCACTGTGCAAAAAGACAGAGAAAAGGAATCCTTGTGATTTGGAGTTGGATGCAAGAAGCAGCTTGTTTGCACGACTGTCCCTGGTAGTGACGGAGCACCTCTCATGACCAATGTCCACTCTTCCGCCGCTTGGATGGCCAGGAACAATGGCAAAGTGGGCCCCATCGATCGATTTGTTAGTCAGTTTTCATAGGCGTCCGCCAATTCGTGTGGCCTTCCGGGATCCGACGAGATTCTACTGGCGTCTTGAAAGATATAATCGTGATGGAACGGCATGGTGGATACCTGGATTCACAAAAAAAGAGTTGGAATCTGCAGTCGAACTGGATGAAATATTACTCACCAGATGAAAACTAGGTAGGTGATAGAGCTAATGTGTGATGCTTTCAGGGCGCTGTTGGATCATGGAAACCAAGAAGGGTACATTGGCTGAAGGGCCAGGCAGAAACACATAGGCTGGAGTGGTGTCGCAAGATCGCCCCAATAAGTCGGCCAAGCTCGCTAAATCCTTTAGATAATTCTGGCGGCTTTGAACAAGCTCGTCAGCCCTGAGGGAATCCTGTTGGTAACCTTTATATTTACTGTACATGCTTCAATCGCACCCAAGAATCATGTACTCGCAAATATGCGCCACCCTTGCAGAAGCCGGTTGGCTGGTGACCAGGGCTGCTGGTCAGGCACCTCTTCACATGTGCATTTGCAGAATTCGTCGGAGAGTGACCCCTTGCAATCTGAGCGGGAAAAGGAACGGGCGGCGTACTCCTGGATTGAGCCATTCTCGTTTGGTCTCGTTGAAGATCCCTAGAATTTTGCTCCGTCCTGAGGTTCGATTGTAAATGGAGGCAGAGCTTGGTCATCCTTTTTTGTACCCCTCTACCGCTGCCAGCTGAGTGTGGTCGACTGAGAAAGTCGACCCAATACGCAGTCCATAATCATTTGAAAAGCATACAGAGCCGAGAAGTGTGAGTATGCAGAATCAATGTAGTGCAGGATAGAATGCTTGCCGGCCATGGCAGTTCTCTGGAACTTCTCGATATGTGCACAGCACAGCATGTGGCACATGTCGATTGGATTCAAAAGCTTGCATCTTCCGCAAACTCTCATGGCGGTGCTGGAGGAAATCAATCTTGAGGACTGCCGGACGCTGACCTGTGTATCCTCATCACAGTTCAATGTTGTCAGGGATATTGGATTCTCAATTTGGATTCATATTGGGGGAATACCCATGACAGTCATGGATGGGGATTGCCGATGAGGATTGCTGGGATCGCGCGTCGCATGATTTTTCTCTCACCACCCATCCTTTGACGTCTGCGATGTGGACAGAAAGAGACTCAGGGTGCAGCAGGCTTTTGCAATTGCACCATATTGGTATTGTATCCGTAAGCACTGGGCGGCTGGTCTTTTCTAGTTATATTCTAGTTTCCGATCATGTCTGCATTGGGTTTGAAGACAGAGGACTCCACTCTCCATCCACTCTCCACAGGATGCTGAAGCGGCAAAGAAGACTTCATGCGCTGAAGGCTTTCAGATGGTTTTGAACACTTGTCCAGATGGGTGAAGGCCTCGTTGTTGGTTGCATTGGTTGGCTCTGCTTTGGTTCCATACGTGGTATACCCGGCACTTTGATAAAGAACATTTGGCAGAATTGCTGGCTTTCATGCATCACCTCTGGTGTAGGTCTCGAGGTCGAAGACGAGGCACGGTCTTCTGAGATTGACAGGACCGTGAGGGGAGTGGCCCCGCAATGCTCGGAGAGCAAATTCTTTTTGTGCATGAAACAAAGGTGTAAGGTGTAGTGGGAATTCCAGAAGACTAAGTTGAGGTTTTGGGTACAGGAAGAGGTATTGGCCTCTGACTACGCTCTAGAGTCAAGTAGTACCTGACGTTATTCCTAACGATTCTAGCTCCTTGTTTCATCAGACCTTCAGGCTGCTCAACTCCGGAAAGCTCTGTGGGAGGCAAGCAAGTGGCGTGAGTGGATGCCCGTGCAGTTGCGGATTCCTATTCTTTATGTCATTCAAGGGGCCTCTGCACACAAGGGCCAAACGGTTTGCCTGTCAAGACCAACAGGCTGGTTTCGCTAAATTTAGGACAACGTCACCTCAGGTAGTTCAATCCTGGACCCATGCCATCCAATGCCTAAGAGCTCCAGTCCAAGCATGTTGATTTGTAGATGCATAGGCTCAAGGCGAGATTGCTGGACTCCGCCTCGCACTTGCTGCCAAGGAGAGGGCACCTCGGTGAATTTTCAGAAGAGATAGCAGCACCTTGAATTCACCAGTTGAAACCAGTTGTTCTGTCATGCGTTTGTCACATGCCTGACAAAAGTTATTCTGGTCTGAAGGGATGAGAAACGCTACAGGACGCCGAGGTGTGCCGACATCAGGTGCGCGGAGTTTCTGCTCCTAGTAGCGTCCTTGCTCCTGGTCCTAGTATTATATGAACTGGATGCCGACTTCGAGATTTCATCCAAAAGAGCTGGTGAAGTCGTGGAAGCCATCTGGGTCCCGTACATCGATCTGAAAGGTCTTCGATTTGAGTGGCAGAAAACCGGGATACGAAGGACTCAAATTGTGCGGTAGTTTCGGCCCACAATTGTAATATATATCCAGCAGTTCCTATGTTCTCATAGGACATGCCTGGGTGATCTAGCTTCAGACACTGAACTTGCTGGCAGGCGCCCGTGTCGCCTATGTTGCGCTCTCGGCGATCGTCCTTTGATGTGCCCTCGAAAGCATCGATTCGTTCGTGACAAAGTGACATTGGATGAATTTTGGTGGACATGAATTCAACACTTCCAAAAATGAATTTACCAACAACTTCATGTTTTCTTGGAGCAAATTTGGGATCGGATACTGGGCAGCCCTGTTGGTGCCTTGATTTCACGAAACTGAGCGACTTTTCGGGGAGAAAACCGTGGGACCCGTCGGACCTGTTGAGATCTGTTGAGTTTGTGGGAGCGTTGGGTGATTTTTCCCTGACACAGCCACTTGATCGCATCCAAGAAGTTGTTCGTTAGTGCAATTTTTTTTTGTCAAAGCGGTTCTTCCACTCTTTTGGATCGTCTCCGCTTTTCTCCTTCAGCCTTGTTAGTTTGCCTTTCAAGCGCGATTCTCAAATCTTCACATCAACACAAGGAAGGGAGGAAGGTTCATTGCAATCTCCTCAGGCAAGTTGTGCTGGACGAGCTCGACGCAGTTCGTTTGAGGTGCAAATTCGCAGCCTTTTTGTTTTCGAACGGCGTGGCAGGCTTAGTCCTCTTGCTTGCATTGAGACGATTTGGTCATGATCATATGCTCATCTTCCAAGACTGCGTCTGATCTAGGTTGACTAACCCAAGAAGGATGTCACACATAGTATGTTCAAAAAGAACAAATCGATGAAAAAAGGAAGGTAATGCCCGGTTGAGGGGGGCATACCTCACCATTCTTTTAAATCTCTGAAAATTTTATGGGTTTACGCCCAAAATCCAGCCAGGGGCCCACAACTGGCGAGGGGGAAAGAGGAAGGAAGGGAAAGGGAGAAGGGAGGGGGAGTTGTTCTTGTCGTCGTCTTCGTCGTGGTCGTTGTTGTGGCGTTTCGACTAGGTCGCAGAGCTTCCTTTTGTTGTAGCGTCCTTGCTCCTAGTAGTAAGGCCAGGAGCCCCTAGTAGAGTGATTCATTGCTCCTACACTTTTCTGGAAGATGGAAGGTGTGCAGGGTATCAGAGCATGGGCCGATTGTTGTCAAAGAAGAATGGCATGCCAATAGTGCGTGCCGAACCTGTCAGCAGAACTAGCATTTTTAGCATTTTTGATACAGCACTGCTTTGCTATGTTCAGCGCTCTCTTAACCAAAGCCACAACAAATGGGAAGGCCACAAAGCATTGTAAATTACAAGATATCAGTCAGCATGTGGATGGCACGTGGGTGGTCAGCGGCAGGGGAAACCCTTGAAAGGATATATGCCGCCGACCCAGTTGAATGTGCTGAGCATGATCGATGCATTACGTGTGAAGACCAAATACGGAGGGCGGCAAGGCAGAGGGAAATCCAAATCGGCAAGGAAACAAGGCACGGGGTAACGAAGACAAAACTACTAGTAGAAGAATTCTGGACGTTGGGTTGTCAACTCTTGTTCAGTTTGCTCCAGTGTTGATTGCCGAAAGCCGAATTTGGTGTCTTCAATTCAACAGGTGACTGGTATGCGATACGGTCAAGGTCCGCAAGATGAGTCGTCCGCAGTTGGTAAGTGGCATGGTGAAAGGTTGAAAGGAATGACCCACTAAAACAACTCTTCATATTCGATCTGCAGCCATGGCTGATATACCGTCCAAAATGCACTGCTCAATGCATTACAAGTGCAGGTCCTCTGGTGCCTCCCCAGTCCAAACCGGGGTCGGCAGATTTCCTCTTTACGATGCTGTGGGTTGGCCGGTTAGCCAAACTGGGGTATTCCGCAGGCACCGACTGGGCGTGCTCGGCGAAAGTCTTTGGAGGCGAGCTGATTCGCAGTTTATAGAGGCAATGTGTTCTGTCCGAATCAGTCAGACATCTGAGCATTGCAACAAATTGCAAGCAACTTTGCCCACCGACCCTGGAAGGTACGTTTTGAATATTCTACTTTAGCACTAAAAGGAATTTGTTCCCATTGGAGATCCCCGGAAACGAAGAAGACACCGATGTTGGATCCCTCTTCGACACTCAAATTCGAGGTGAAAGACTTGAGCCGAGAGCTACGCAGGTTGGCCCAAGGGATCTTTGGACTTGGTCGCAAGGGTTTCATATCACAAAAGGTAGCTTCAGCTACCTGAGTTCAATTAGCTTTAGCTACAGGGCAGGATCCTCCCACACGCCATGACTTTGGGCTCGCGAAAGGCGATTCTGTATGACAGGGGGGTGTATCGAGCTTCTCCTCCCTCCTCGTCATTTGGCTACTGCTGCTGCTTTGGTGTGATTGGAGTCGTCGTTTGGAGCTTCACCTCCGTCCCCGTTATTTTGCTTCTTTTGTACTGGTGATGCAGCTTTGCTGTGATTGGATTCGTATTGAGCTTCTCAGCTGCTGCTTTTGCTGCTGCTGCTGCCGCCGTTGGTGCTCTTCAAATCCCACGAATCTCTCTCTCTCTCTCTTTATTTCTCTTTATCTCTCTTCTCTCTCTTCTCTCACCTCTTTGAAAGTTGAACTTAGTCCTACCACCCCCTCCCACTCAAGCGATGAGCATTTTGGGAGTGTTTCCCAGGAACGAAGTAAGAGGGGATCCCTTTTTCGCTTTCTTCTTAACCGACCACATATTGCAGTTCTGTTGTGTTGCATACCAAACACAAGAGGCAGGAGAGCCAAATCTACAAATCTACCTGCGCCTTTTTTCCAAGTTGCACACAGACCCATGCACAGGTATACAGCACCCATTGATTGAATCGGGAACTCAGTAGGATACTTGCAAGATCCTGCAAGCGGGGATGTCTTGGTGGTCAAGCAGAATCAGATTTTGAACCATGCATATAATCTATTTTCAGGGGGGTGTTGGTAAAAAAACAGGGTCTTCAAACGTATTGGTACCAAACCATCCCTGCGATGAGTTCGGGCACTAAGCCATACTAGACATGACGAAAACATACCGCAGTCTTCCTCTCCTGAAACCTCATCCCTTTGTTCATGGAAACATTGGAAACCGCTCTTTCTGTCCCTCTGCCAGAAAGAGGCTCTATCAAGGCACAAGCCTGTAGCTTGAGATGCTTGCGTTGGCTTGTTAGTAGTAACAAGTGCATCGCTAGTAGTAGCTTCTTGCTACTAGTAGCAATGCAAGTGTTACTAGTAGCTTACTAGTAGCAAATTAGCTACTATTGGCGATGCCCTTGCTACTAGTAGGGATGCATTTAGCTACTAGCAGCTTCCTATTACTAGTAGTAATGCACTTGTTACTAGTAGCGATGCACAGTTCCTCATGGACTCCCCAAGCCGGAGCGAGACACGCACGGAGCCAGGCCGCAGGCGCCGCAGGCTTCCGACACGCAGGACGGGTGAGTTGGTGAAGCCAATAGGTTCAGAATGATTGAAAATTCCTTCAAAGGCAAAGAACTTTCTCCAAGGAAAAGAACAGTACCAAAATAAGAAGAGAAGAATACGAAGAGCAGAATCACCAAAGTTAGGGAAGGGCCCCTTTAATGGGCCTTACTAAAGCGGCCCTGACTTTTTACACTATTTTTCTTCATGTTTTTAAATATATTTTATTGTATTTGTTTATTCTCTTTTGTCAGCAATCGTCACCTCTTGCAAGAAAGACCCAAGGATGCAGCAGGAGTTCTTTCAGTTGAAGCAACCCCGCCCAAAAGGGTTTGTCGCGGGTTTGGGGAGTTCACCGGCAGTTGACCTCTTCTCTTGAAGTGGTTGGACCGGAGTTCTTCGATCTCAGCCGATTTCGCTCTTTGAGTCTGGATTGAATTTCTTCTGCAAATCTGGCGTTGAAGTCGTTGCAGTTACTTTTGTCTTCCGCTGTGGCCCTCCAATCCTCTACCTTCATGCTGCATCTTCATTCCCATAACCCCAACAGAGATGGGCTGAGATCAAAGAAGTGACGGATTGTTTCGGAATATCAGATCGCTTTCAAAACTGAACCCAGTCTTTTTTGGATCTTTTTGGTGTCCCTGGTGTTTTGAGCGAGCTGACATGTTGCAAAGGAAGTTAACTTCAATGGTTACACGGCTTGAGGGCGTCAATGCTGGTTTGCGAGCTGGTGGGTAGGGTGTGTGAAGGATCTCTCCTTCCCTATGTTGTTTATGCCTTCACAACACTTCAGCCTATAGATAAATGAAGAGGCTAACCACACCATCCACAGCCAACCAAACGATCCATCACAGCCAACCAAACGCGCAAACAAAAGCAATGCAAGCAATGTGTGGGGCTGATGTTGTTCGACAGGACAGGCATCAGGTCCACCCACGAGAGCTTCAGCTATCGCAAGCAGCACGTGCATCGCCAGCTGTGGACACAAGGACTTGCACATGTCACCAAGTTTGCATGAGTTTGCAACACTCAAGGTGATGCATATGCTGCATATGCATGTGCGCAGGCACCCAAGCACTGCGTAGGCGTCCAAGGCTATGATGGTTTCCATTGCTTTTCTTTGCCCAATGTTGAGCCGACCTTGGAGAACTATTGAACTTCAGAATTCCAGTACAGTACCGCCAATCATTTTTCAAGCCTTCAATGACCACGCCAGCTTGAGATGCCTCTTGAACATGACTCAAAACGAATGCATCCAGGTCGTGCGGAGGTTTGCAGATGGAAACCAGATCTTCTGACGATTGTTCGACTGTTTTTAGATTCTGCACCTATTCCCGACCACCTCGAAAATCCAAGGTTTTGTTGATTGTGCCACGCCAGAACCTGGCAACAGACAGACAATGTTTTTTGAGAGCTCATGAAGAGCTCAAAGCGATTATCCCGGTCTGACAAGGAGCCCCTGGCAGCGTCCGTGCGACCGAGCGCGAGACGAGGCCTCAAGGGTTTGACACTGCTTCGACCTGTTTCGAGGGCAGGTCAGGTACCTGAAGAAGTTGGATTCTATTCTTATATAAAGATACTTTTCCCTTCACATGTTCCCTGTGAAAGAAGATGAAAGAAGCATTGCCAAAGGACTGTGGAAGTTCTTTTGTTCGCGACTTGAGGCGACTTGCGAGACAATTCCCAGCATGAGTGCGCCAAGGGCACAGGAGTCCTGCATGTCTGGCCATGTTCCTGAAAGTCTTCTAGACAATCACCGACCCTGGGCAACGTGGTGTTTCTTTGTTTATGGGAAGCAGGGAAGAGTCGAAGAGGCGCGGCACGCACTCCAAACTCCGCACAGATGAATTTTATACAGCATGGCCTCCAACCTACTAGCGATGGCCTCCACCCTAGGAGTGATGGCCTCCAACCTAGTAGGAATGGCCTGCAAGTTTGTTTAGAGCTTTCTAGCGAAGGGGCACAGCCTTGAAGCCAGTTGCATTTGTACAGAACTTGGTTGAGCATGCGAGGGAACAGATTTTTTATGCATGTCAACTGTATGTTCGTACGTCCATTGTCCAGATTCGGAGTGAACTGAGAGGAGCTACTTCACTGTTGCACCTCGCGCCTACAAACAAAATGCTCCCTTTCAAGTTTAGATGAAGCCTGCAAGCCCACGCCGTCGGAAGTTGTGAAGCTACAGTGTGGCGAAGTGATTGAACGACAATGAGCTCAAGAAGCGGGGATGTGAACCGGGTACCTCACAGATCTCACTGAGGGCATTACTTCGATAGTTGACACTTTCTACCAACTCCTTGAGCTAAAACCATTGTAGGTGTCTAAAACCAGACCTAGGGGATCTCCCACCGTCCTGGAGGAGCTCCGTCCAGCTGTGGCCGTGGCCCATACAGCGCCGACTGGTGCTGCCTCACCCAGCTCACCGCGCTGGACAGGTGCCACGCCCGTGGATGGGAGGCGAGCCTGAATCAGGACCAGGATTGGCAGGATTGGGGTTGAAGTCGAATTTGGTGTGTTTAATTTTGAATCCTTTGAAAGCAAAGGACCAAAGGACCTTGAAACATAGTCCAGAGACCTAGAGAGTCAACGATTGGAGACATGCCTATTTTCATTCGGGATGAAACTAAAGAACTGGTAATTGTTCGATGACATCGAACGCCTGGTCCGAAGAGTTGGTTGTAGGCGGATGAGATAGCCACATCAGTACCCACCAAATGGATATGCGAGCGATGGGACAATGACGAGATCCCTTTCCACCTCTTTTTGCAAGAGGCACTGCTGCGAGCGCACGAGGCTATCAGGCAGGGGAAAACTGCAGCTCGAGTCCAGCAGGCATTTTTCATTGAAATCCAAAGGTCTGTGCACGATCACACTCCTTTCCAGAAAAGAACACACCACAAGCGAAAATCAACAAACATTATCGTTCTTTCTACCGGGTACTGCCTGTCAGCCTGTCAGCAAAAGCAGATAAAGCAGTAGTTTCTGAGATCTTGTGGCACAGATGCTGGTGAGGCCCTTGTCTCCACGTGGCCCCGCAGGTCAAGGCAGCACATTTGTTGGAAAAGAAGGATCAAGTCTCACAGGATCTCATAAGTGCTGGGCTACATCATGAAGTTATGATAAGTTTCCAATATGGAGGCATACCCAACCACTCAGCCTGGGTCAGAGACTACTTACTTATATAATAATCACATTGCAGCCGCTGGGGGCGTAGGACATTTCCAACTGCAGACGAAGACGAATTCCGAAGACGAATTCCCATATAGGCAAAGGGCCTCTGGCGGAAGAGGCCATTTCTGTAGATTTACATGGTATATTTTGGCCCGTGTAGGATGAATTTACTTGAACAATCTCCGGACAGCAGCTTGGTGACCTGGGCAGATGGTAGGACGGGATGGTGAGACCCGCTGGGATGCTGTAAGCTCGGAACAGGCGGAACGCATATATATATATATGTATATATATCTCTATCTCTCTCTCTTTCTCTCTTTGTGCGACGGAGAGAGAGGATGGCTTTGAGGTTGGTGTATGTTGGGTTGACGTCTACTTTTAGCATACGATCTGCTCAAGCGACGCGCGCACACTTTTTCCCCGCATTGCCATTAGCCAACCTTTGCTGGCCGAGGCCTCAGCCATTTTTCGATTGCCCAATTAATTTACTGTCTCTTCAACTAACAGTCTATGTTTGCAACAATGACAAAGAAAGCCACCAAAAAAATCGTTGTGTGTCAAACACTGTTGGGGGCGGAGATGTCCCGCCCTTGGCCCAAGTAGCGAACCGGAGCTCCCCGGGGACTCCCATCTGACCACAGCAAAATTTGACACCGCTGGATACGTGTAAAGCGCAAGTACTGAATCATCCCTTTCGTAGCATGCCGCGTACAGCAGCCCAAATTCGTCGCAAACTCTGGCAGAGCAGATTGCCAGAGTTTGCGAGCGCGCAGGTCCTGCACAAGTACCGGAACAAGATGTGGAAACGAATCCAATTGCTTGCTTAAGCTGTATCCATTCATGACCAAACGCCCTTCCGACCGTGCGCATCAAGCTAGAGTGGTTCCGCACAGACATCCTCAGAAAGTCCTTGCGCGTGGCACGGCTGAATCAGTTTTTGACAGGGCAGCAGCCAAGGAGTACCATCCAAGTCGATGAGTTGCTGGCCGCATTGCACCGGTGGAGAAGGCAGATGCAACTCTACCATGGACTCTACATCTTTCTCGATGACATCAAGAAGCAAATGCCTATGCCTCGCGAAAACACGGTTGCAGAACTGGTCGCTCGAAGCACCGGTGCCCGAGAAAGAGGCGAGACATGCGCCGGGTGACGCGCGAGAAAACAAAAACAATCCCGCAACCAAATACATATGAGTCAGACTCAAAATTATCGTCCTATGTTTTCACGCATTGGGACACCCCGATAACCCCAATAAATACCATATACTATTATATTTGCATTATGCACCAGGTGCCGAAACCAGAGAAATCATAGGACCGTACTTCATCTATAAATACAGCGCCAACCTAGAATAAAATTTGAAACTGGCTCATATCTTTTGTAGCAACTGCATGAACCCTACTCTTGTCCCTAAAAAACATGTCGTGACTAGGCTTCGCGGACTTGACAATGGGTGAGCAGCTCCAGCATATCATCTTACAAACCACGGCAGCGGAGGAGGTGATCAGTGGCTTCCTGTTGCGAAGAGCATCACGCAACGAAGCCACACTGATCACCTCCTCCGCTGCCGTGGTTTGTAAGATGATAT
>CAXAMN010014558.1:943270-1006941 GCA_963970005.1 Durusdinium trenchii | reverse complement strand
GAATGTGTCGTCAGAATGCGGCGTCACCGGGGAATGTGGCGTCAGGGACCGGGGAATGTGGCGTCAGGGGGGAATGCGGCGTCAGAGAATGTGTCGTCACAGTGCGGCGTCACGGCGAATGTGGCGTCAGAGGGGAATGCGGCGTCAGGGCATGCAGCGTCAGAATGCGGGCGAATGTGGCGTCGCAATGTGTCGTCAGCGTCAGGCCAAAAGTGCTACACCATGCGCGGCCACACTGTTATATCAAATATATAATATACAAAGGATCATGCCCAATGACCAAGAAGCGGATTACACACACATGGACATACATATGATCTGCATTCGAAAGTTAGTGGCTCCTTCAAATCGTTCTAACAAGAAGTAGATCGGGTGATGGCATGTCGACCTGGTTTGGACCAGTTGGGTGTACTTTTCGTTATGGAGAATGCCTCCCGATGCAGTAGTGTCAATCGTAGTCGCTCTGTCTTGAAACTTCGTCTGCATGCCTCGCCAGCGTATGTGTGAGCAGGTGGTGCCTTTGAGCCCTGTGATTCTAACAAGGCTGGCACTCGTGTTTGGTGTTGCTTTCATGACGCGGTAGAGTGTCATGATTGCTGGTGGTTTCGCCAGGATAAGAAAGACAAGGAAGGACAGCTGTGGTTGTCAGATTTTGTAAGTCGTCCTCACTGGTCCATCTTGCAGCCTTGCATTGTTGGTCGAGTTGCAGGTGTGATACGTTCCCCGCAGCGAATTATATAGATAATCCTCAAATTGTCAGCTTGGGACTCCAGCAAGCTTTGCACTCGTCCCGAGCTTGTCCCGAAGTTCTTTCAATCCTTCGAGAGTTTGCATACCTTTGCACTTAAACTCGAAGAACCCCGTTTGGTGAAGAACCCGGTTCGGTGTGATTCAGACCTGGGTGATGCTCGTTCGTTGAGGGGAATTCATCCCATGGTGAGCGGAAGAGCCACAGGCAATGCGTGACGACTCATCAGATCTTCCCAGTGCCACAGATGCATTCTAGGGGATGGAGGGGGATGGTGTGCCGTTTAGGAGGGTTAGATAATTTTAGTGGTTTCCGTGATCTGATTTGGTGTACCATGTTCTTTAAACAATGACGTGGGGGGCACCCACGTGACACCGCTTTGAAAGAACTACTGTACATGCTCAGTGGACGCACAATGCAGGCCTGCTAAAGAACATCACATAACCAAAAGATGTTTAAAACACACACATATTCTATTCCATGCTATTCCGATTCCCGGAAACTGCTCCAACTGCTCTCAACTCATCTCAAACTCCTTGTCTAGGAGGATCTTCGGATGAGCTGGTTTTGAATGCGTACTTCGTGACACCGGTGCAAAAGACCGCCCGGTCCAACTGCCTCGCCCTCGCCTGTTGATAGGGTCTCTTGACCAGTCCAACGACCTCCTAGGTAACCTTTCCAGTCTATTCAAGCAGACAGAGTCTGAGTGTCCTGAGTGCGAGAACTGTGTGGAAAGTCAAGGTGAGTGGGGCTTGAAGCACCAGTCCCTGCAGATGGAAGTTCCGAGTTAACAGTGAAGAAGACCAGGCACAGATGCCTGCAGCAACTCTTCTCAGTGGAGTAAACCTGATCCGAGGAATCATTCTAATATTTGATATTCTTGCGGACCTTCTGTAACTGACCCAACATTAGGTGTTCAGGTGCTTTTCTGTTTAGCTGGGTGGTGGGTCCACCCAAACAGAGTCGGGATTGACTCTGTGATTTACGACAGGGAGCAACAGGGGAAAAGATGTGGCCTGTCTTATCCTTGTCTTTGAATAAGCAGTCTCATGCGGAGACGCAATTTCATGTTGTCGAACTCCCCTATGGCTATCTATGGCTGTTTGCTTTGAAGAGCTTTGCAGCCAAATCGAAGCATTTGATTGGTGTTGTTTCACTGCAGCTGAAGAGCTGCACAGCAGGAAATTGGACATATATAATTACACCTGATACGACAACTCGGTAATTATCAAGTATCCTTGACATATTCCTGCCATGTGAAAGCATCCTAGAGCATCATCGGCCCAGCCAAGAAAGCTAAGCCGTTTCAGATCACAACACAGACCTTACCCCTTGCCCAAGGACGTCAAATGTTACTCGCAACATGTCTACTCCTTGCATCTCCTTGCCCAATCTGCATGCGGATGATGTTCTCAAGTTCCAACGACAAAGCACCCTGACATGTTGCCCACATTGATTCTGTCAAGAACCACTCCTTGGTGAATGAATGTTTGTGTTTTTGCCAAGAGAAGAAATCAACAACGCCAAGTAGATCTTGGCCCTTTGCGGCATCCGTCGCCAAGCTGGCGTGTCTTTGAAGCGGGGTCAGTGGCTGGGCCAACAGGGTCCTCGCAATGAAGTGCAGTTGTGGTCTTAGTTAAAGTTTCCAATAGATTGGCTTTGCAAGACTCAAGACTTGAAGAAGTGTATTAAATCGGGAATTTCGGAAGTCTCTCTCTTTGAGTACAAAGGCATGAGAGCGCAACAAATGGTCATCAACTGTGCAACCATGTTTGGCTTTTGCAGTCCGTTCCCAAAGCAAGAGCGCTTATGCATGCAGCTTGTGGTTTTCTTTCTATTCCCGACAAAGGTCAGGTCTCCAGCCTTTTCCTCGATCTCAGTCACGACATGATAAGTTAAGTGATAAATCTCGCTGCGATGAGCGCAAAGAATGAGTTTCTTTTTGTCAGCCGAAAGATCATGAGACGTTACATTGGCATGTTGTGAGGCAATCGCGGGCCTTGAAAGTGCAACAAGCAGCTAGCATTTGGCCCGTACTTTTACTGCACCAGATGGGCATTTCCAGTATATTACGAAAGCCAGCCGAAGGCTTAGGCTGGAGGGTCTGTATATGGCGAAGCTAATCTGGGGGGGGGGTCCGGAATAGGTATCGTTTGGAAGGATGAGGCCGGAGTAGGGTGGTCCACTTGTCTCGTTTTTGGACACATAGACGAACACACCCACGATGTCGATAATGCAGTGTCCCCCGGCCGGCATATCCGGCATCGCGAAGGTTTGGTCCGAAACCGTGTCAACTTTTATCAATTAGAGTACAACACGTTCGCAAACTGTGGAAATAGCGAGGTTCTTGATAGTCACGGTGCAGCAAACTACGTAAATTATCTTGTTTTGTTCTTTCAAAGATGTTGAAGCAGACAGTGTTTTAGCTTAAAGTGACCGAGGGCTAAACCTGACCTTCCCTTTTTTTGAAAAATCAGGGGGTCAGGTTTCAGCTGATTCAAGTCGTGTGTTGCCAAGAGTGTTGTTCGAAGAGTCTCTCAACAGAGTTGTTCATCAAGAGTGTGTGGCGAAGAGTGTCTTCACAAGATCGTCACTTTGAGAGTGGTTGACAAAGAAGGTCTTTTTTGGTAAGTTTACCCGGTGGGTAGCACGCTACTTTGGATTTTTGCCTTTGTCTTTGGAATCACATTGTCCAGTCCCGGGTATGTTTGATTCTGGGTGCTTTTGCGCCGCCTTGACTACCAGGACATGCACATCCTCCATTCACAACTGAGCTACTCAATGACTCTGACTCATTTTACGTCGCAGGGGGCTGGCTTTTCTGCTCGGGGGCTGGCTTTCGTCTCCCCCCCTTCTCAGGTATAGGGAAACAAGTTTAGCTCAATCACAAGACCAAATGCTTGCAACATGTGTTTTCCTTGTCCAAGGGTACAGGGGTTATACAATTTTGTCGTTTGGAGTCATCAGCTTGGGCACTTCCAAGTTTGCAGCTTGTGTAAAAAGAAGGCTTGCTTTGTTTGATGCTCAACCTGCCCCGCTGGGGGAAGAGATCGTTGGAACGTCCCTAATTGACCAGTGGGGCCAGGCATGGCTTCGACCCTTGAACTGGTCGAGCACTTATGAGCACCCGAAGTTCTTGGCCAACTTTCTTTCTTACTACTAGTAACAAGACGCTACTAGTA
Organism: Durusdinium trenchii; assembly: GCA_963970005.1. Taxonomy (NCBI): domain Eukaryota; class Dinophyceae; order Suessiales; family Symbiodiniaceae; genus Durusdinium; species Durusdinium trenchii. Next base: position 1,003,011 of record CAXAMN010014558.1, on the reverse strand, counting down.
GCTCCTGGCATTATATACTACCAGTAACAAGAAGCTACTAGTAACTCCTGGCATTACTACTAGTAACAAGAAACTACTAAGAGCTCCTGGCATTATTACTAGTAGCAAGAAGATACTAGTAGCTATTTGCTCATTGGTTCGATTGGTTGTCCGAACATCTGAACCATGTTTGCATATGTTTGGCTCTCAGCACCGTCGGCAACGTTTCTTGGCTCGATCCGTGAAAGGTGGGTGCTTCGGAAGCATCTGTGAAATTGAGGTGGGAAAACTAAAGGCACAACTCGCAGAGTCTCGCCAAGATCTCTTCAAGAAGGAGTGCCTGTGGGAAGGGATCGGACAGCATGGATGGATGTGCAAAACCTGTAAACACAGGCAAAAAACAATTTATATGCAAAGAACAAGGACGTTCTGACACAGAAAAGAGAGACTGAACAAAAATACAACTTCAGACTGAAACGGGTGTTGTGTGTTGTTCTTTTATCGAGTCTTGAGTCCACAATTAAGTTTTGTGTATTTCTACCTTTAAAGCAAATTCCAATTTCTCTGGCCAAAGACAATCTGAGAATGGTAGAGTAGAGCCACTGACCAGCTTTTCTAGGGGTAAAGTCTTCACCTTGAGGAAGAGAATTGATTCTAGTAAGAAGATGCATCATGATTGGACTAGACTAGACCAAGGTCAATAGTCTCAGTTTGTAGCAAAGAGAGCGAAGTGGTCAAGTCGCTGAACTAGAGCCAATGAACTCAGCTCCGGTTCCTCGCCCGATTCCTAGATCTGGCAGGATGCCGCAAACGGCCGGCCGCCCAAAGAAGCCAGCACAGTGCTCGCAGGCGAAGATATGCGGAAACCGGATCTCTTGGAGTGAACTGTATGCTTGTGATAGGCTGATACGCAGTAGCTCGTTGATTCATTACTGTAATTGTATGTTTGTTGGGTGCGGGACTGCAAGCCCAACCTGCGATCTGGTGGGACATATCGGGGGCAGGTGACCTCGGTCGCAGGGGCTATACACTCCCTGAAATTATCATGGAAGTGGATGGCATGGCCCCTTGGATGACCATGAAATCCTCTACAATTAGGTGGTGCCATCCCTGTAATGATTGTTGGGTGTTCAATCCGAATATGGGATCCAAGCAGCAGTAGCATCAGGATGAAGAGGTTTGGCTTGTTGGCTCAAAGGGTCCGATTCCCTCGTCTTGGAGGGAGTGCCCCTTGTTGCGAGTTTGGACTCCGCACCTGGCAACGTGGAGGATGCTGACGCAACGGACCAACAAGCAACTGACCAAGCCGCCATTTTTCAATCCAGCCACAGCAAACCTGGCTGCAGGTTTGCCATAAGCTACATCAAGGCACAGTACACATAAATCATGTCTTTTGCCATCAAGCATCATTTATCACTCTTCATTTGCAATCAACCATTTACTCTAGGTTTGTCCCAATCTCAGAACCCTGAAATTTTTCATGGAAGCGGATGGCATAACGCCTGAACCACTCAAATTCCCACTCACTCCCACTTCCCGGCGCACACATTGGGACAGGCAGCTCATCGGCTTCCATCTGTGAGATTTCAAGGTGAGGACTGAGGGGAGATCGTTGAGTGACGAGTATCATACAAGTGCTATGAAAAGGTTGACAAATCTTGAAAGATATTGAAAGCAAACGGCGCAGCTGGCCATTTTCTTGTTTCCTTTTGACGGGTGACAACCTGCCTGCTACCACGAAACTTCCAAGGTTCAATTTGCCCTAGTGCCAGTGTCGAGATGCAGCAAGCAGGAAACTGTTGATGGGAATATTTGCGAACACCATTGCAGACGTTTCACTATTATACTATTGGAGGTGTGACCAACAGTTACTGTAGTCTTACGAAGAATAAAAGGATATGAAAGGGCATGCGGCATTGCTGCTCACCGGTCTACGACCTGTACCTTCTTCCCAACAAGTGACATCGCCCCGACGACGCTGCGCCACATCGTCACTATTGCGCCAGGGAAAATGCTCCTGACTACCAGGAACAGTAGCGGCGCTGCTCTGTGTGTGTATGTGTATGATTGTGTATGTGTATGATTGTGTGTGTGCATGCTCGGTGACAGTACTCGAAGACACAACGGACTCGGAGCTGTAGGGAGTGCAGTTGCTACTTTTGAGTTTACTTGCACCGTGATGACCTCATAGCTCACTTTTTTTTGCGTGCATGTTGCGAAGAAGATATAGAAGCCACATGTCTGCTGGAACAACCTCGATCTTTTTTCCGGATACCCTCCAACATCCTCCGACCAACGATGTAGGATTTTTCTTTCAACATCCTTTAATCGAGCCATCATGAGCCATCTCATGTAAATGCACCGTAACTGCTCTATAAGGACATTCTATTTCAATCAGCTGGTTTGTCTCAATGATTGTGTTTGGTCTTGTCGATTGGGGCTCTGATGCCCTCACTGGTCTGCAGGAGGAGATAGCTTCTTTGCGGGAAGAGGCCAGCCGTGATGTCAGTGACCATCGGGCTGCCAGATCCAAGCTTGTGTGTTTGATGCTTCATCAAGGTTTATGGGGCGACAGGATTGTTAATTTGGGATGTCCGGCTGAGAAGTGCTTTGCTTTATTTATACATATAGTCGCGTTGCCCATGCCGATCTTCTCACTATTTGTTGTTGATAACGATCCATTTTTTAAGACCAACGTGGACAGCGATGAAGAAGGCTCAGGGGCTGTGAAGCAGAGGGAAATCCAGAAAGCGGTAGCGAGGACATGATTATATAGCATATTCTGAGTTCTGGGCGTTGGGTTGTCAACTCTTGTTCAACCAATTGGGCCCCCGAGAGACTGAAAATGTGACCGAGAGTAGAGTCCTGTGGGTTTTCTCCAGAGTCCTTTGCCGACAGCCGAATTTGGTGTCTTCAATTCAACAGGTGACTGGTATACAGTCAAGGTCCACAAGATGAGTCGTCCGCAGTTGGCACGGTGAAAGATTGACAGGAAGTCACAACTCGGGGATATAATGTATTATATAGATTGATTGCCTTGAAAACAATTCATAAGCTTTGAGAAACGCAGGGAGGACTTTGGTTCTGGGGTTGTTTTTGGCTATGGGTCAAAAACACCCTGTCCGATCCCAGGTCAACATTCGGTGTTCATTTCTGGTATGCTTTTTTGCGCTCGATGCCCACAAACTCAATCTTTGCCGCTTTTCAGCTCTGTGGTGCCCACGCAGTTTCGCCAACACAGCAGCAACTTGACCGCGAAGATGACGAGCTTGGCGTTCAGCACTCGCCAGCAGGGGGACCAAGCGCATTGGGAGTGGCATTCAGCCTCCACCGGGTTTGAAGGACATGAGTTTAAGAATAGAAATTCGGTGTTTGATGTGCAGGCTGTCACAGCAGCTCATTCGTGAGCGCGAGGACAGGCTGGCTTTCCAGCAAGAGGCAGGGCGGACCTGGAGCTGAGATGAGCTTCAGCAGACCTTGGTTTTGTTTTGTTTGCTTCACTTCAATTTCAAAGCTCAGCAGTCTACTTGACCGTGCAGTACGGCAGGCTAGCATTTCCGGGCAGAAATCACGAAGTAAGAAGTAGCACGGATGCTGTTACACAATGTTACATTGTTACACACTCAAGCAGCAGACTGTATGAGTTCCTGACCATGCAGGTCCGTGAGGGCAAAGTCCTTCTTCCTGTCAAGACGCAGCCGGTAAGCCTTGCATTTTGAGTTTCATTGCCTGCAACTAAAGGCTTTGAAACACATCTGGAAGTTCTTTAGACATTGAATTGTGGATCCTGGATCATGGCATAGAATGGTGAATGCGTAGCAGTTAGAGCCTGCAATTTTGATGCAACTCCCTAAGCCTAGCTTGTTGGTGATCCCTTAAACGTCATACACAACCTTCGAAACTGATTACAGTGAACATGTGGTGGCTAATGCACGAGCTATGGAGGTATTCATGTAAGTTTTTTGGCTCATTGCAGCTTCGGGCACTCTTCCACAGAAACAGCCAAGCCTTCGTCGATCTTTGCGAACCCATGGCTTCATGCAGCTACCAGTAGTTTGTTTCATGTTCAATCTGTTGACGACTCCCAACACATCAAAAAAGCTATGGAAAAAGCACCGAAGACCTTCAGAGTTGCATCCAGAGATATAGGTGACAAAGGGTTCTTCCTCGGGAAGAACCTTGCCCAGCTTGGTGAGATGTGATTTCGCAATGGCCAATGGTGCACCAAGATGCCACCCCGCCAACCGACCATTTCATGACCGATTGGAAAAGTTGAGACTGGACTGTGGATGCAAGGGCTACTACTCACAAGAAAAGACCTACTCTCGTGCACTGCAGGCGGTTCGCCGCTATCCTCTCCCTTTGCGCAGCACGCATGAGGTTGCAGACTTGGATGGCATGGGCAAGGCTTGTGCAAGAATCTTTGAGGAGATCCGTCAAAAGCAGGAGCCTGTCGGTCAAGAGGCAGAGGATGAGTGGCGCAAGTGTGCCAAGCAGCGCCTTTTGAAGGCTTTGTCTTCGAAGGCGAAGGTGAGTCGAAGAGAAGCCAAAGGGCTCAAGCCCCAAAGCTCTGTTGCGCAGCCAAAGAGTGGTAGACCTCGAGGCCGTGGCGGTAAAGGCCGTGGTGGCCGTGGCAAAGGCCGAGGGAAAGGTGGGGGTAAGACCTGGGGCAAAGGCCGGAGCAAGTGCAGCAAGGGCAGCGAGGGCAGCGGGGGCGCGGCTGATCGTCATGCCGACATTGAGGAGGACGACCAACCTCTGAGTCAGCTTCTGAATCCCTCCACGCCTGATAGATCCCAGAGCTCAAAGCCATTTGTAGCACTCACTCCTCCGAGCCGAGCACACCAAGCGACGCCAGCAACGTCGCCAGAGCCGACCCAGGTTGCCAGCCAACGGAGCTGGTTAGAGATACCAGAGCCTCTGACACCGACCCTGGTCATGCGGTCACCTTTGACGGGTGGCTGTGAGCTACTTGCATCCGCTCTGGCCTCCGCTCCGGCCTCGCAAGACTCTCAGTCTGGGGAGCTGCATGTGGAACCTGTGAATCTTGGAGATGAAGGCGTGCCCGAGTTTTACTGTATTTTTGTTTTTTTTCTTGTGTGTGTGTGTGTCCACCCCTGGACAAAGGGTTTTCCACCGCCACTTCCTTCACCGATTTTCCACGAACTTTCACATGCAGGGGCGTGTGGCACTCTCGCCCTACCACACGCAACGAAGCTGTGGGCGAGAGTGGGAAGCAGGGCCTGATCAGCCCTGCGTACCTGCCGTTCTATCAAGCTGTGACTCCACTCTCCACGTTTTTGATTCATGGTTCTTCACGTTTCCACCCCCAAACCTTTTCCTGCCGCAGACGTGCAGCCGCGTTTGATCGTTTTGCAGCCGCATTTGAACGTGTGAGTGCACTTGTGAACAATGTTGAACAATACTTTTCAGCGGACTTTGCCACCTTGCCGTTCCCTCGCCTTCCTTCCCATCGGAGTAATTGAGTTAACTGAAAACCAGTGTCAGAGTGTGTCTCGCTCAGCCGTCCCACTCGGGTGCTGAGTGTGATCCCCGTCACAGGGGCGCTGTTTTTTGCATCGGAATTCAACCACCCCAACGTACCACTTCTCACTGGACCTTCACCGGAAGTCACGGCCACCCCCATAGAATCAACTGATGCATTGGCCGCCGGGCCCAAACACGGCAGCTTTCTCTTCCACCGGCTTTCTGATTGGTCTTGCACGTCATTTTTCTGCATGATCTCACATGGTGTACGTTTTGATTTGTACCGTGACCTTTTCGCCAGCAGAACTCAAGCTTGCACACTGGAGTTCTCAACTCTAATTCGAGATGCATGACCACACCTGACAACAAGTTCACATATCACACCCAGCTCAGCTTCACAACACACTCCCTGTCAACACGAGCAACGCGACTTTCAACAACACCATGACAATACAACTTTGCAATCTCAGCTGCACCATTGCTGCTGCGCCGCGCCGTGCCATTGCGAAGCCTTTACTACACAGCGCTGCCTTTCACCATCGACACGTTCGACTACGTCATGCATTTTCCCTGGCCATATGCTCAAGCCACACCACCACCACTCCCCACTACGCAACCTCAGCCCACATTGCCGCTGCCGCAGCCACAAACCGCACCCACCTTTCCATCACCACATCCATCGGCATTTCCTTATCCACAACCACAACCCTATCAGGCTCCACCTACCATGCCTATTCCAACTCCCACTGCGCTGTCCTACGGCACTCCCTCAGCCTGGACGATTGTGCAACCATCTCAGCCACCACCGCAACCCACACACCCAACCCCAGTTTTTCCATCTACAGCACCTCCCCCTTCTTACATGTTGCCACAATTACATCACACACCACCTACAGAACCTACCACCACTACGCAGATCCAGTCACTTCCAGCACCACCACAAGCAACAATAGCTCATCATCCACCCACAGACCCGCAGTGGACTATGCCCCAGGGAGTTTGGCAACCTTACTCAGCATTTCCCCCAGTCACACAACCTTCACCTCAACCTTTGCCTCCGCCGCCGCCTCCACTAGCCATCGGCGAAACACCACCAGCTCAACCCTCACTCCCACAACCGGCACCATTGGACCCTACAGCACCGGTCCAAAACGTCACCACGTCAGCCAAGGACCCTACAGCACCGGTCCAAAACGTCACCACTTCAGCCACTGGCTCCCAACCATCCCCATCACCATCCATTGCATCAGCCCCACCAGCCACTGCACCTTCACTACCTGCAACGGACAAGCCCGACAGCACCGCCTCGCCAGCGCCGCCACCACCTTCCCCACACCCACATCACAGCAGTCGCCGCCGCCACCACAAGAGCCGACGCAAGTCTGATCATCACCACCGAGGCCGTCACCACCACCGCCGCAGGCATCGACATCACCGCCACTCAAAGCATCACAGCACCACCCGGCGACGCCGTTCGCCGTCAACCTCCACTTACTCCTACAGCCCCACACCTTCCCGCAGCCGCTCCCCACAACCCATCGATTTGCGTCCCAACACCGACAACACCAACACCGACCCCTCTCAATACCCCACCACAGCAGTCCTTCGTCGCCCACTCAACCGCTGGCGACCTCCACCCAACTTCCAAGCTCTTTCACCTACAGACCAACTTCTTGAATGGTTCGAATTTCATGCCAACCAACTCGACACCCCCAACCGACCACAGCACCAGTACATCGCCAATCTCCTTACCGACTGCAACATCACCTACAAGGAGATCACCGATTTCCGACAATACACCCACGCCAAGTGGAATGAAACCACTCGCCAATACGACCAATTCCAATACAACGCCATTTCACTTCCCTACCTCAACACCAAAGCCACCACACCCGAACCACCCGCGGTTTCCCGAGGCACTTCAACCCACCGGGAAGTCGCCCACATCAATGCCGGCCATACAGGCCCAGTCGGCAACATTGCCAACATTTTACGCCAAGGTCGGTTTCTACCCAGCACACTCCACTTTGCCAACTACCCCGGCTTTTTTGCCCAGGGCATCCGCATCACCCACAATCTACACCACGACCAAAGCGAGTTCGCTCGCATCATCCACAACACTTGGCAGCTCCACAAAAACACCCACTCAATCATCATCACACTCCTCGCCTGGGGTGCAGCCACCAAATACACTTCCGGTGGCGAAGAACAAGCCATGACCCTCCTCAACGAGCACCACGGCGCCGTCTTCCACCAGAAGGGCCGCTGCTGGGTGATTCACCCGGACCACGCCATCGTCAAAGGACTGGCCTGGTCCACCAACTCCACTCCGCCTGACATGTAACACCACATTCCATCACCTCCAAGCCACTACCACCTCCACCTCCACTTTTGTTTCACCCCACCACACAAACCTTCGCCTACAGCAGCGAAAAGACCTTTGCAGCAGTCCCGCGGCCCTTTTGCGTTTTCAAGTTTTCAAGCTTTGACGGTTTTGCTTTGCAGAATACCAATCCGAACCTTTTACCGGGTTTTTTCAGATGATGTCTTCAACATATGAAGGTGTTTTTGCCATTGATCTCTCAGTCGGACCTGCACCTTTTCTGACCATGCTCGCGGGAATTTGGTGCTCGATTAATTCATATGCATGGCCTCGTGATGACGTGCTGATGCTGACCAGCTGCCGCCCAGCTACTTTGCCGCGCTGCAGCAACAACCTGTGACGAACCCTTGTGACTGTACATCCCTCTCCGCCCACATCATGAGCAGCACAGTACCACCTCCACACCACGACACACAAACTCTTTTACACCAAACCACTGTGACACTCTCGCAGGTCCAAAACCTGCTACGACAAGCAACTGACATCATAGCACACCTCCACACCCCCCACTTTCTCCACCACATCCGCCAAGCGGATCCCACTTTCCGCCAACATTTTCAACCACTACTACCTCCACCAACTTACCCTATACGTCTACCGTCCACCACCTGCGATTCAGCACCCTCCAGACCACCTATCCGCTTGCCACCGCCACCCTCCAAAGGCTCCGACGACACACCTTCACCTACCCCAACCCCACAACCTGCTACAACCCGCAAGCGAAAGCAGCCACCACCACCACCACCACCACCACCACCACCACCACCTAACCAGCAGGCAGACTGGGACGCATGGGATGGCGACGCCGATTGTCGCCTTGGGTGTTTGTTGCTCGCCGAGTTGGCTTCTCCGTCGAGCAATGCCAAGCCCGCTGGCAAGAACTCAAAGACCTGCAACATCTACAGGACCAACAACTCTCCTCCAAACCACCACAAGCAGATCCACAACAACACGAACCTTCCCCCTCACCCACTCCCACCTCACCAGCAGCTTCACCACCACCACCCTCACAACCGGACTTCTCTCCTTCTCCCAAGACAACACCACCGACGTCACCAGCTAGATCACCTACAGCTGATGTGCCACCGCTGCCGGCTGCTGAGCGAGCGCCCACTGAGACCAGGCATACGGAGAAATCTCCAAGCACGCCTATTGCCAACTATTTCATGTGATTTGTTTCACCCCCTCTTTCTTTCTCTCCGGCGTGCCACAGGATAAATCCACTGACTTGCAGCGACAATTTGATTCACCATCCTTTTGTACTCACAATACTTTTTGCAACATTGAGCTTTAAGTTTTTCACGTTTCCAAGGCTCACTTTAGCTCCGCAGCTTTTCGTGCGCCACTTTGCCCTGTCCTCTTGTACCTGCCTCCATGGCCAATCCTCGCGCTCGCCCACCAGTCAACACAGCAAACACAGAATACTACCTGCCACACCGCCCCCCGAGCTGGCTCCAACCTTCCATTTGCACTCAACCAGACTTCCACTCTCTCAGCAGCTCACTTGACCTTCTTTTCATGGTCAACCAACACATTCGCCGCCACCCACTCAACACCGACCCCATGCCAAGCCAGACGTATTTTCAGGACCAGAGAGCATACAACCTCCTTTACCGGACGCGCGGAGACCTGATCTTGATGGACCAGCTGATTGATAGCCTTGCCCAAGCTCGCCGGCTCCTCCAATTTGTCACCACCGGACCAGGCCTCCAGGGCGATATCGCATCGATCCCACAGCATCACTCTCCACCAGAAACCTAGCCATTCTATACAACACACCGCCAGGCTTCCCACTGCCACGCGGCCTTCCCAGCCGTTCACCCTCTCCAGCACCACGTACACCACCGCAAGACGCAGAACGCTTCCACCATTACTGGACAGGCCCTCCACCACGAACCACTCTGGCCCCCAACATCAGCAATGACACTCGCGCCCGAGAACGTTCTCGATCCCGTGACGCCCATAGTGGCTAACTACAGCATTCAGCGCCACAGCAACCTTGCAGCCCGAGACCTGCAGCGGCCGATGTGCTCCCTCCTTCACCTGAGACGGCTCCACCGGCCACAGTTGCTGATCCATCTATAATTTTAAGTCTCACCGACATTCTTCGGCGAGCACAGGCGAGAAAAACCTGGCCAGCTAACCAGTTTTCCACATTTCATGTTCTTCACCGGAGACTTTCTTTACCCAGTCGCACTTGACCATGATTCCGCAGCCATTTGACCGAACTGTTTTTTCCATGACCGATCGCCACCTGTGTGTCACGATGCTTAGCGCTGATCTACGAACCACACAAACTCACCACTCAGCGACAACCACCATCCCCTCAGACCCACCCACCACACACCACGGGCATTTCTTACCTGACAACCCGATGCCTTACATGGCCCCATCAGTGACACACCAGCCGGAGCTACTCCTGCTCAACTGGATGATCAGCACTATCACCACACTCATTGACGACCTTCAACATCACCCAATTGCGCAGGAACCAATTCCCCCGATGTCCTCTTTCACCAACACACCAGCCTACCGACTCTTTTTGCAACTTCGCAACACCCTGCGTCACTTGATCAACACCACCTGCGAAGCCCAACGCGGGCTCAACAGACTACAATTTATACCTGGCTCCCCAGGCTCTCCTGGACACTATCGCATGGATCCCATGATTTCCATCACACCACACCAAACCAACTTCCTCTTCGATGCCACACCAACACACACCACAGCCATCCCGGCAACATTCTGTTTCACACCTCACTTCCTGCTTCGGACAAAACACAAACATCCATGCGACGCCTAGATTTGACAGTCCAGCATTCACTCAGATTTCTCCGCAGCCATTTGAACTCTCGAAGGGTTGCCACCTGTATCCCTCTCCGCCTCATTCCGGCACCATGGAATATGAATCTCCGGACTGGGATCCCACCCCGACAGAGCCTATCGAGGTCAAAGATGAGATACAAGACCCAACAAAAGCCGAGCCTACCGAGCCTCCAGCCTCAAACGAGGTAAAATTCGAAATCATGAAAAAGGAGGAAGATTCGCCACCACATTCCAACATGCTTTGCCCTCCTGTTCGCAGTGTGCCCGACAAAACATCCACAACATCAACACCACCACCTGCAAAAGCCCCACCTGTTTCCCACACGTCTTACCGGAATCTTTCCACACGCACTACGTCACAGGCCACTCCCAAGACAACCTCAGCCCAACACACAGCTGCTGCTCCGCATCCCACAGCACCACCAACACCTCCATCGACTACGTCCTCCACCAGCACTGAGGATCCCATTATCCTCACCACTAACGTCCCCATCCTGCCCAAAGCGCGCTCGGGCCACCCACCACTCAATACTACTTGGGTTGGCCCCCCGCACTCACATTACCCTCCACATTCCGCAGCGCCCACACGCATCCCACTGCAGGTTACCATCCCACGCCACCACAATGGCCAACTTCTACCCTTCAACTTTTCCAGTGACATCAAACACTACCTCAATCCAACAGCGCACCCTACCAGACGACCTCGGTCCACTTCCACTCCCTCCCCGCCATGCCCAACTCCACCTACTCACTTTCAACCAACTACCACCACAAACACCACTACCGTGTTCCCACCAGTGCCACCCATCCCGGATGCACCGTTGACCGAGCAACAAGCCGCCACACTTCGGCAGGCAATTTTACGCATCGCTCGCCAAGCCGCGGCTGCCGCCGCTGCTGAGCTCAACTCCCGCTGATGGCGCTGTCAGTTTCACCCCACACCACTCTCACCGTCTTTTGTGACGTCAAAAAGATCCCAACCGTTGTTTTCTCCATCCATCCTTCACGGTTTCCCTTGGCCACTTTTCGACGACCATCTTTGATTCACTTTGACCATCACTTACAGTCCACATACACCTTCTCACCTCCTACCTGACCGCAGCCGTTTTTCAACTGGTGTTCGTGACCCCGTCCAGCGCACCGTCTCCACTACTGACACCCGATGGAGCGTGCAGCGGACTATGATGAACAATCCGAGGTCTTATTTCTCTTCAATGAAGACGCTGACGAGGCACAATCACAGACAGACAATCCCCCTCACCCGATGCCACCTCAACCAGCTCCCTGCCATACAACCTCGGAGCCCACACAACCACCTACCACCAACCTTTCGGCAGACCAATCGTTTTGGGCCGAAGTGTACACCCTTCAACCACCACACGCCCTGATGGGAGTCCTCACGGACCTCCATGTGCACCGATTCGTCCTTCACCAACACCTGGACAGTCACACCGCCCTTACCGAAACTCCCATCGGCCACCAACCCCTTACTGACACTCTTCCACCTCCTGTCCAGCGTCTTATTGCCATTTACCACAACAACGTGCAACGGGCGCAAAACCACACACGCCTGGCTCTGAATGCCATTGACACATTAGCCCGCTTTCCACCAGCGGCCTACTTCACGGATCCCAACCTCGGCACACAAGCTTCCCCACATCCACCCACACAGGCTGATCCTCTACCCAGTTCTATTTCACCTCTCCGATTCTATCCAATCCCCACTGCCGCTGCTAGGCATACCACTGTGCAAGATGCCGCCGCCCAAACCTTCCCACCTTCAGTTTCCATCATGGCCAACCCACTTCAACCTCTACTTCTCCACGAATCACAGCAGACCACCCCTCGACCACATACACACCACCGCCACATTCAGATGGACATCCATGCCATTGTTCAGCTTCCTTCTTTTGCCGGCATCATGCCAACACCTGAAGCCAATCAACTGGACTCCTCCATTCCCACCACCAGCATGGCTCCTACCGCATCACCCAACCCCACATCAGCTGCCAACAAGCAACCTCATGATCGATGGCAGTATGTCAACCTCATTCCCACTCCCACAGTTACCCTTCCGGAACAACCGTACACACCACCGACATTCCCTTCCCCCATCGGGGGCACACCGCGCAACCACCGCTCCAAGACACCTCCACGCGCAACCACACCCAACCGCACTCGGCAGCCGGACCCACGCGCCGGTTCCCCAACTCCACATCGCACGGCACCAACCCCAACTTCACAGCAATACCATGCTACAGTCCACCCTCTGCCAAAACGACCTCCGCCATCACTTTATCAAGCCCAACAACCTCCCGCCACCACTGAACCATTGCAGCCCGTCCCTCCGGCTACCGGCTGGCCATGTTTCCAAGGAGGATCATACACTCCGACCCCATCAGAGGCACCGCCACAGACTTCAGCCCCACCTACGCACCCCTGGCCAGCACATTACCAAGTCCCCACACAACAGCAACATCCCCCCATCCCAACACAGGTAAGCTCTGCAGCTTTGGCTCCACCCTCCCCAGTTGTCATGCTCCACCCTCCTACCACACGGGTCGACAAGCAGGGGCGCCCCCTGCCTCAGTCTCAGCAAGATTACGATCCTCGCACTGATCCTGGCACGCGGACAATCACTGACCATGCGGCGGCTGAGCTACCCACAGTGCTTTATCCGTTGATGATTTACATGCCAACAACCATCTCTGACACCGCAGGTTCTTTTTCTTGTTTTTGTTTCAGCCTGGTGTTCTACGTCGACCATCATCTTCGGAAGCTAGGTTTTCCCCCTGAGACCTCAGAGAGAGACAACCTGTTTCACCCTGCACAACGAAAAAACTAGTTTGTGCCTTCAGCAGCCTTTTTTGCTCATCAACTTTGATTATACTTGGACCCAGCCAGGTTTTGTTAACTTGTTCAGCGACATTCTCACATTGCCTTTGCGTGACACAACTCCTTTCAGTATTGGACCTCTAACTATGTCTGACAGTTTCATGACTGTTTGACACTGCCATTTGGAGGCCACTATGCACTGATTGACACCGTTTCTTGACCTTTTCTTCCCGCGCCCTTCAGCTTGCTCAAACCAACAACCCGTGATCTTCGCCTCAACGATCCAGTGACACTTCGACCAGCCACCATGGACGCGCAGTGGCAACAATATTACTGGAATCATTACTTGCTTCAACAGCAGCATCATCAGCAGCTTGCCAACCCAGACACAACGGTTTCACCTCCCACTGCAACTCACCACACCTACAACCCTACCGGCACTTATGGCCCACTCACTCACGCACTCCGCACGCATCAAGCCCACCACTCTCATCCATACACGACTTCACCTTACACACCGCCACCGCAGCACACACCGCCACAACAGGCACCACCGTCACAGCCGGAGTTCCCACCTCCACCGCCACCACCACTCCCCACAGCCGACCCAGTCACTCCACCACCAGCATCGACCTACAAGCGCAGCCCACCACCACCGCCAGCTGCCCGCGCCGGCGCTGCACCTGCTCCACCGCCACCTCACATCCCATCCCCCACTCCACCCATCCAAGACTCTTGGAACCAAACAGACCACCATTGGGATTCCAACACCTTGCACGGCCACCAACTATACCGTACAATCCAACCCACACAGTGGTCTCGAAAAGCAGGGGTGGCAGGGCTTCCGACCTTCGACATCTTCCCATGGCAACTGGCGTACCATGGTACCTCCGAATTTACCGCCCGCACTCTTAGCAATGGAAAATACACTGGTTTCATTGCCACCAGAAGTATTGCGGAGTCAGTTTTCGCGACCCACCTTCTCCAAGAGCTCCGCGAGAAACGCCTCGACTTAGACGGCATCGCCGAGACTCTCCACACCAAACAGGGCACTGACATCATTAGCAAGACAACACAGGCCCGAGCCTTCCACGCTCCCCTGATCAAACTACTTATCCAACAACTCCAAACTCACTCCCCGGCACCAGCGGAAGGCACCGCTCTACGCGCCCTCAAGAACACCACCGACGAGCTGGCCCGAGCACGCCAGAAGCTCCACGACTTGGGCGACCCACTCACTCCAGTGAAGACCACCAGCCACCCCTCAGCACCGGCCGCCCCATCACATGAGCCCACCCCACCACCACCAAAACCGCCAGCCCTTTCAGACGTCCTGCAACCTCCACACCCAACATTGCAGGATGGTATCCCAGACAGTTGGAATCATCCCGATATCCAACACTGGGTCACCACCTTCGACCCTACCGTCCAGGAAGCCGCCAATGAGGTCGTGCGCTTGCTGCAAACGAGTAAAGTCACTACTCAGCAGCTCAAGGACGCAGCCACACGTTACGGCCTGCCGCTCAACCGGGTCAATCGTTTGCCAATCCGGAGCTTGCAACAGCTTGTGAGTGTGGGGGCAGCCATCGGCTGCTGACTCGCTACCCTCGCCCAGCAGCAACCCAGCCACACCAACCTCAACCACCTGTTCCACTTACACCGAGCACTCTCCGTACTGATCCACCACACCCAATACATCGACCGCGCCGAAGCCATCTTTGCCACTGGCCTTATCCACATCACACTCCTTTTCGCATATCCTTCCAACACCCGTCGCTCACAACAATGGCGCAACCGTCTCCGCCAGCTCCACATCCT
Source organism: Durusdinium trenchii (assembly GCA_963970005.1). Lineage (NCBI taxonomy): Eukaryota > Dinophyceae > Suessiales > Symbiodiniaceae > Durusdinium > Durusdinium trenchii. Next base: position 987,683 of record CAXAMN010014558.1, on the reverse strand, counting down.
ACCCCACACATACCACTACCACAACTTCCTCTCCTCCAATTCAGTTTACATCAACCTCCACTTCAATCCTGACCAACCTCAACGCTGCTACCATCAACATGGCCACTTCTATGTGGGCTCCACAGCCATTGGCATTCCCCACCGCGAGCACAACCGCCGTGCCAAACTCAAACAACTCCAGAACAATATCCCCATTTCTGCAGAACTCTCCCTACGCTATTGGCACTCACACAACAACATCCACCACTACACTACCATTCAACTTACATCCCACGACACATACGACCAAGCTTGGATACAAGAACACCACTACATCGCAAACTGGATGCCTACACTCAACTGGCCCTTTATCTCCCACCACCTCAAGCTCAAAGCTCAAGGCTGGCAGTTTACCAAACACAGAGCCCATTTCTACTCCAGATTAGCAACCCACAAACGACTCTTTCGACGCCTGCGGCAACGCCAGTACACACTCAGAGAACCACACCTTTACACCTCCACCAAGCATCACGCCCTCCAACTTCTCCGCAACCTTACCAAACACACAGCAGCCTCTTTTGAAGCAGCCAAAGCGCTACGAAGCGGCCGTCACACGGATCTTGAAGTCTACGCCATCCGGCGTATGGCCGCCAACCTTGAGGAACCCGGCCGCAGCAGAGCTCTTCACATCATCAACAAAGCCCTCCTATACCGCAACCTCACGCCGCCAAAACCAAATATTCCACTGACAGTGCCAAAACACTGCCAACAGTGGCTCCGTACTACCATTCAGCAGCACAAGCACTTGACCATTCCCCTTCACCTCCCCTCCCACCGACTGCGCGAAGCCGCACGCAAAACCCTACGTTCCCACCTACATAACCACCGCGCATGGGAGGACACCCTCCACTCCCCGCCAGATCCAGCAGACCTCCCCTGCGCATGCGACCATCTTCGTACTCTCCTGCAGGATCCTGACACACCCACCACCAACGGCCACTACATTCTTACACTTGATCAACTCCAACTTCCCACACATCTTGGCATCTTTCTCAACGCCAACATGAACAGCACCTACTACCCAAGCAAGGCCCGATACTTCCTCACGTTCCGGACGGCCTACACGAAATGGCTCAAGCTACAAGGGCTCCCACCATCCCTCGTACAACACTTGCAGCCATTCCTCGAGCACCAATGGCGCCTCCACAACATGCACCTCAAGCAGCAACCCCATTTTACGGCTCGCCTGCTTCGCCAACTCCAAGAATACCTCGGCCAACACACAGTGCTTCACCATGCCGACCATGAACTACAACAACTCCGGCTGTTCTGCCCCCGCCAATATTTCACTGGCGCCTTGAATACATGGCAATCCCCCGAACTTTTCGAACCACTTCCCCACCTCACTGCCGCCAACATCCACGACCACCTGGCAGCCACTGTTCCCCCCATTTTGCGCACCCGCTACAAATGGGGCTTCCGCAAAGATTTCAACATTCCCTACGGCGTCGTCCACCTCAAAGAAAAGAAGCAATGGCAGAAAGGCCGCACCATTATCTCATACTTCCAGTCACTCAGTGGCAATCTACTCCGCATCACCAGCCGTGCCCTTGACATTATCCTTCAACACCTTTACCCCCAACATCCCGGCCAAATGTCTATTCCCCAACTTTGGCGCCATTTCCACAGCTACCTCACCCAAACCCCACCAGACATCTCATTGCACGCCACCAACGATGACCTGGTCGGCTTCTTTAACTCGGTCCCACAACACCGGCTCATCGATGCCGTTCACTCTCTCATTCACCACTGGCAACAGCAATCCACACACACCCTGACGGTGGATGTCCAGGCTACCGGCAACCCTTTTCACCACTCTCACATTGGCAGACACCATCGAAAACACCCTACACAACGCACCATCCAGACATCAGATATCACCACCATCGTGGCCTTTGCCCTCAACACATGCATTTTCCGGGCTTGCAACAACACTTACAAGCAAATCCGAGGAGCTGGGATTGGATCCCAGCTTTCTCCAGCCCTCTGCAATGTCGCCATCACCCTCATAGAACATTCCTGGCATCAGATCCACAACAACTTACTTCAACACACTGACCTACACTTCACTTACTATCGATATGTCGACAACCGTTTCATTGTCCACAACGAACATTTCCTCCACCATCCAGCCATTCAAACCCTCATCCACCACAACTTCTTTGGCGACCCAGTGGAACTCGAACCGGTGGAGGACTTCCATCTCCTAGGTTTCAACATCGACCTCCCACAACGCACCATCACCTACATGCAACCTTCCCAACCCTGGAAAATCAGGGATTCCACCACCGCCGGGAGCCAGCGCTTGGCTCTGTCAGGCCTCCAATCAAGACTCCACACCATTCGAAAATACACATTTCCACCCTCCAGCGCTGAAGCTGCTGCTGCCGAGCTAGTGAGGCTCTATGTCCAAAAAGGACACAACCATCACGCCTGCCACCGTTTTTTGAAAAAAGCGCCGAAGACGGCGACCTGTGTGTGTCCACCCCTGGACAAAGGGTTTTCCACCGCCACTTCCTTCACCGATTTTCCACGAACTTTCACATGCACGGGCGTGTGGCACTCTCGCCCTACCACACGCAACGAAGCTGTGGGCGAGAGTGGGAAGCAGGGCCTGATCAGCCCTGCGTACCTGCCGTTCTATCAAGCTGTGACTCCACTCTCCACGTTTTTGATTCATGGTTCTTCACGTTTCCACCCCCAAACCTTTTCCTGCCGCAGACGTGCAGCCGCGTTTGATCGTTTTGCAGCCGCATTTGAACGTGTGAGTGCACTTGTGAACAATGTTGAACAATACTTTTCAGTGGACTTTGCCACCTTGCCGTTCCCTCGCCTTCCTTCCCATCGGAGTAATTGAGTTAACTGAAAACCAGTGTCAGAGTGTGTGTCAAAAGCAGCGGTACCTATATCGACCTGTATATGAATGGAGCTTAGCAATTAGTAGGGGCCTTGGACTCCCAAGAATGCTCTTTACGCCCTTGGTGGCCTTGCTGTTCCATTTCAGGCGCGCCGAGCACCAAGAAGCCACCGGTCCGGAACTTGCGGCGAGCAGCCTCGGCACCAGAGGGTCCTAAGCCAAAGCGGGCGCTGGTGCAGACGCGCCGGGAGTCTTGGGGTTGGCAAAGCCAGAGAGTGCGGCATGCATGTAGGATTCACCTTGTTTGGTGTGCATGTTACAGTCTCGGAACAAATATAGTTAGCTACTACGAATAATATATAGTTTGTTATATATTATATATATACACATACACACTACGTATCATTCATTGGTTGCTGGGCAGGCCAGGATAGGTTTGAGTTGCCAAACAGAGGCAGGGCACTGACTCCTTAAGGTATATTGATGCGTGGGAAGAGTTTGGACGATTGGGATAACCTAACAGCGAAGCTCATGAGGGTGACTTTCGCACACACCAATGTAGGCATTTCACCATGGCCGCAACATATCCTTCATGCTTCTTGGCTCGAAAACTTCAGCATCATGGAGACACGGATTTTGGATCCCCGCCAACGCCCTGCAGGCGCGAAGGATGTCGTTTGGAAGGGTATATCGAATGTTTCAAAAGGGCAACCGCATCAAGTTGCGCAGGAGAGATGAGGTGGTGGTTGAAATACATGTTGAAATGACTGATGTCTCTTGTTTTCTCATATTTTCTCTTGATGCTTTCTGTTCCGGGCCAAAAATGGCTGAACACAGCTTGCACCCATGCTGTTCGGCACTCAATCCCAAGAGTGGGCGGCGGGCAGACTGCTTTCAAAAGACCCTTGGGCGCTTTCACTTCCAGAAATACATACGTAGAACTAGAAGTAAATAAACTTAAATGGATCCTCGTTGACGTCAGGCGAGCATTTGGAGCCTCGTCGACCAAAGGATCCCAAATGGCGTGCACAGCATGGGGACCTGCGAGCAGATTTGGGGCCCATGCATCTCGCCTCCTGGGGAGGAAGCTACTATGAACAAGTGCCTTACTACTAGAAACTAGTGCCTTACTAGTAGTAACAAGAAGCTATTAGAAACAAGTGCCTTACTACTAGTAACAATAAGAATTTAATTGGAATTGTAACCCATGCATCTCGCCTCCTGGGGAGGAAGCGTCGATGTGGACGATGGGACGCGCGGTCCCCCGCGATGGGAGCGTTTGGCCGGGACAAGCGACGAGCGCCTCCGTCCATACACAGGGTTGGTTGAAGACTTTCAACTTTTGATCTAAACATTGCACTCAATTATTGGTGCTTTGTATCCAACTGCGATTCTCACAAACGGTCCTTTAATCGACCTTCCCAATTTGGAGATCAGATTTGGCCGAGCCTGGTGGTACCAGCCCTCAGGACAATCCACACCATTGGGTCATTGGATTTTTGCTTGCTTGAGTGTGACATTTGAGCCATGTCAAAACAAGAACTGCAATCGTTGCTTTTGGTAGATTCTTTCAACACAACCCTAAGACTTACCCTGTCAACCAACCAGTGCCTGTCCTTGTAGAGTAACAGCAGTTGACTGCCATCTGTGGCCGTCTCGAAACCGCTCCTAGCAGAGCCTAACAGAGAAAATCGGCCACGCCAAGACCGCCATTGGTCTTCCCAGGTACCCCATCATCAACATTTGCTACCCTGATGGAGCTGCTGCCGTGCAATGCCAGGAATCGCTGCCATCAAAACTACCACAGACCGCCACCAAGTAGTTCTGGGTTTGGAGTTGTCCAGCTTGTGTTGCAAAACGATTGCCGTCTGTGTTGGGCTTCGCATGTTCAGTGCTTGTGATTCGTGTGGGGTGGACCTGTCTCAGGCGGATGGTGCTGGGGTAGCTACCTACCCATCTGGTCGAAAAGCTGTATGCGTCTTGCCACACCACCAGTTGCCAGCTGCACTTGGGTGGTTTTTCTATTTTGGATGATCCAACATCAGCTACTTCAAACCATTCTGCATTCCCTTGATGCCTATTGTTCGAGAGAATGAGCTTGCAGCTTCCATATATATATATATCATATAGATGTAGTTTCAATGCATGTAGCAGCAGCTGTCGTGTTTGTTCGCAACAGATTTCTGCCGCAGAGGTAAAACCCCTGCTCGCAGCTTGCTAGACTTGGATGATGTAACGTCTAAGAAAGCTACTCTAAGGCCTGCCTCTTTGGGACAAAAAAGCGGATCTAATTTGTGTGCCAAAATTTTTAACAGGTGGCACTGGTGGTGTTTCGGTTCTGAGGTCTCGCCGCTTCAGTGCCTTGATCTATGCACGCTCCGAGATCCACGTGCGCTCCGCGGTACCGGATGAGCTGCGCCCAGCGCATCAGCCGCCACACCCCGACGATGCGAAACGGCGGGGACGGCGGGGGGTGGGTGGGATGAAAGAGACTGGACTGAAAAAAGAAGGCTCCGGGCCCTGTGGAAGAAGCATGGAAGAGCACCAAACGTTGGTCGTGAGAGATCATCAGTGCGGCTCAAAAAGCACCTATGAACTGGCAGGTCGTGATGTTGTCTATGTATACATGTCCATATATCAGAGGCTTTGTTACTTTTGAGCGTGTCGGCCTTCGACGGGACTGTTGTTGCGAATTGTGCAAAGAACTCAGGCGGCGCACGCGACATCTGGGAGCGCTGGACGAATGGGGTCTGGGCTTGTTGGAGTCCTTGCCAGATGGCGCTGGAGGGCGAGGGAGCTATGAGGTCACGGCCAGCCATGTGACCGCCACCGGGCGAAAGAGGATGTGGCACTGTGGAACTGGACGGAACTAGATAAGGGGGCCAAAGATGGACTAAGATGACCAATGCGGTTATACTGCAATTGTTCTTGACTGTAGACTCTAGACCACCAGCTTTCTTGTTGTTGTTTTGTTCTTGGCTACCAATATGACTGCATGCTTCAGATGGTCATTTGTCTTCTTTGGTCTTCAGCTGGTCTGGGTACATTCGCGGCACTGATGTCTTCTCATTTGACTGTGAGCCGGCCAAAGGACGTGTGTGATGTCGAAAATAAAGCGAGACCCAGGAGTGCCCGTGTCAGTTCATTTAACACCTGCCAGGGTTCTCATGCGGTGCCCCTGGAGGTGTCCTCCAGCTCCTGATGTTTTTTGGTTTCACCACGAATTATGGGTGTCTTGGGTTTGATCGACACTGGGTCTCCCTCCTTGGGCCGCCACACCACACCATCAGTCACATTTGCAGTAGTCGTCACTGCATTCCATTTGTTTGGGCCTTTTGCGAGAATACGCTTTGAGGTTTGACATAATCTTCCAGGTTTTCCATAGCTTGGCTCAAAAGCATTTTTTTTGTTTATTTCACTCATCTGCACACTGTTCACCGTTCCAACTCGCTCGACCCAAAGCCCTTTAACTCGCACCGTCCAGGTGAGTGCAGCCGGTAGCCGTGTCCGTGTGTCGCGGAAGCTGGGTGCGATGGGTGAGAACGAAGCTTTGTCTCTGCGGCTGACACCAGAGCTGGTGGCCTCCTACCATGCCGCTACGGGTGCCTAAGCGATGATGGGAATCGGCATGTGCTCATCCAGTGGAAGAGGATGATTATATAGAAGGCGACGAAGCAAAGAAGATCGTTCTTTTGCTTCAAATTGTTTCAGGGCTCTTGAGTGTTGCAGTTACTGTGGTCCAATTCCCATTCGTACTGATCGGTGTTTTCCATTTTTGTACGACTCCTGTCATCTCAATAGAGCCTCCAATGTAATTGAACGCCGAGGCACAACAATCTTGGATTTCAGCTGTGACGGCGGGGTGCTTGCAGAGGGGGTTGGGCATTTCGGTGAACCATGCTTTGGTGCACAACATTCTGCAGAGGAGCCCACAAATGGATTGCTACACTCCCTCAAATAGTCATGGAAGTGGAAAATGGTCCCCCTGATGACTATTTTCCTCTACAAACAGGTGGCTTTCCACTTCCATGACTGTTTGAAGTGGGCGTCCGCCTTGCAAAGTTCTGGCACCTTCATGCGGTATTTTGGGATTTTTAGGCAAGACGGAGGACAGGGGTAGAAGAATCACTTCACCTTGAATGAGGGACATGGATGGGCATTGAATCTTGAGACTTGAGACTTGACGGCTTCAGGGGTACACAGGTACACCCTTTGCATGTGTTGACAGGAACAAATTGGACGCTGGTAATTTTTGAGATGGCTGTCAACCCTCATCTAGTCCAAGCTGACCAACGATGCCCGGGTGCCTGCATCAGCTGTCAGGGGTGTCATACAGCTTCCACATCGGTGAGGCCGGGGCTGTGAATAGACGAGGATAGACTGAAGCACTTAGCAGTCCTACAGGCTTCAGTCCAGCCTGGCATAGGGAATCCTGGTAGACCAGTCTAGCAATTTAGGGTGTTCTTTCCTCTGCGAGGTCTGGCACTTAGTGAACTCAATTGCCATGCTAATGTGCTACGAACCTTGTGCTTGGGATCGGCTTCATTGCTCTTGGAAATCTGAAATGCTTGTTCTTTTTTTGATAGCAAAACAGCGGGAGGCGAGGGCAAAACAAGATCATGCAAAGCACATGAGCAAGCCCCAAAACCTCCCAAGATGAACTAAGTAAAGGCCTTGTCATATATGGAAAGCAAAAACCTGAAAAGCGTAAGGTTGCGTAAGTGAGTTGTCATACATGCATGTTGCTTAAGCTTGCCATATAGTTGTGTTTTCATTAGTAGATTCTTAGCACACACCTTGTCAAGAACGGAACCGCATGGACCATGAGAGCCCGCTCATGTGTTTGTTGCCCGCTCACCCGCAAAAAGGAGTCTTCGCGTATTCATTTCCCTTGGGAGCATGGTTCTCATTTGTGAAAATGCAGATGCGTAAGATCTGTGTAAGATTGTGTAAGGTCTTCTTCAACATCCGTGGCGCGTAAGTTCGCGTAAGAAGAGCGTCAGCAGGAGCGTAAGAAAGTTATACGACATAGGGGTTTAATCATACGTATTTGGCCCAGCTCACATAGTGATGACCCCTGCCATCATCTGCCATCAGTTAAAGAGCTGTCCGGGATCGAGGTGTGGAAGCTTGGAGATCGTGGCCTGAAAGCAGCCTGATTGCAGCGAGCGGTGGTGTACTGGTCTAGCGCATAGGTCTAGAGTCTAGCTGCTTAAGCAAACTCCTGCACAACTCAAAGTAATACAGCTGACAGGTAGGTAGGCAGGCAGGTAGGTTGGGTAGGTAGATACGGTAGAGCACCTTGTAGACCTACAAGTTGCACCCACCACAACAATGTTTTGCTAAGGCTACACATCCGCTGGAGGTGTCTGAGCAGATTGTCCTGGCCTCCCAAAAGTCCCTGGACAACTCGCAGACCTTAGTCGTCACTTGGTACGTGGAAAGCTGAGCCGGGCAGCTGAACAGTGGAACGGTTTGGGAAATGAATTTGGGAAGACCGCGTGACCAAAAAGAGACCCAGTGCAGTAGTTCAATTAAACCATCCTATTTTGATGTATGAACACTCACAACCCTGCAGCATAATGCAGACATGTCAAACTGAGGAGACAACCTCGAACTTGCAGAAAACGCTCAAGACCAGCGCGTCTTGCCCATCCTTGGGCGACAAGACCTTGAAGAAATCTTCTTCGGAGTCATCGATGAGACTTCCCTTGAATGCCTTTAGAGAGTTGAGCGAGGGGCGCTTGGACTTCAGAGAGGACATGGGTTCATGCGGTTCACATGGGTGTTTTGCAAACCCCACAACATTCCCCACAAAAGTTCAAGAAGTAGATACATTCTGTGAACTTGGGTGTAGTTGAAGGCCTGCATAAAAGCAGGACCTAGTGGCCTAGTGGCTGACTTTGGACGGAGTTCTTCTTCCACGCCTCGGCAGGAGCACCACCTGAAGATGCTGACAGGCAAGGTTCACCCATCTCTGGCAAGGCCAAAGATCACCAAGACCATGAGGGAAGGCCGGATGTACAAAAGGTATCAAAAGGTGAGAGAAAACTGAGACCATGAGGGAAGGCCGGATGTACAAAAGGTATCAAAAGGTGAGAGAAAACTGAGTTGAGGCATTGATTCATGAACTAGTTACATGCATGAGCAAGACCAAAAGGGCTAAATTAGCCAAAGGGCTAACATAACAAGCCAACACCCATAAAGTCTGCTTTCAAGGATATTGACCCAAAACCAAGTCAATACAGTATGAAGCAATCAGTTGACGTGAAGGCAAAACCCATTTCTGGCCTCTATCCATGCAGGTCCTCTCAAGCACTAGGAATGTGGGACTCTTTGAGAACCAGACTCAGGAACACCTCCAGCCCTTCTTCCGGAGTCACGGTGGGGTTCAGTTTCCAGAGTTGCAGTCATTTCCAACATACAGAACGCACGCGCACAATTTGGGATGGACCTTTTGCAGGCTATGTGTGGCCAGCAGCCCATCCAGGGAAGCCGCCGGTTGAGCCCCTGCAGATTGCCCAGCCCGTGAGCCTGGAGAAGATCAAATGCGCTGAGGTGGAACAGCGGGCAGCTTCCATGGAGTCCGGACCTCCGGCCGTAGTCGCATTGAACATACACACACACACTGTGAAGACTCCTCGTGGGAGAACGCCATTAGATACAAGCAAATGCCCAGTAGATAGCTTCTCTACAGTTGGAACAGGCAGGTACGTTTTCACAGGAAACGTGCAAGACTGCACGAATCCCCAGCGGCCCCCCTGCCATAATAGTCAAGCTTGTGTTGAGTGATTGGGATTTGTACATGAAAGTTTACTTTGTCCGCAAACCACATGCTGCACAAAGATGTACGGAGAACAAGCGTGGATCCTAGGTTGCTCCTGGGTTGCACTCAGTTCTTTACTTGAGAAAGTTGCTTCACTCACTTTCGTCCTGATCCTTTGAATACTCAGCTTTTGCATGTAGAACGCCATGAGAATCGCGTGTATATGATTGCATATGGAACTTCCTTCTGTTGAATCTTGAAATAATGCACTTTCGATGTACGGGAACTTGGAGTATAGATCATGCTATCTTCACTTTCTGATGACACTTTCATGTGCCTGGGCAGGACAGATGTTGGCTGTTTTGGTGGTTGCCTCCTGGTCAAAGCAATCTCACTACAGCTCCAGTGCACATGCGGAGATTGTGGCCCAGGCAGCTTTCTCGGAGCTCAAAGCTGCGGGTGAGGCGCAGGATTGAAGGGTTGCGCAGAGTTGGCAGGGTGGCACAAAAAGAACGAGCACTTCACTGCATGTTTGCTAGTACTTAGTAAGGCTGCCGAGTTCAGTTCGCAAGACTATGTAAGTCGTTAGTCTAACGACGTGTTGAAGCTTGTGAAACCGTGGTTGACCTATAGGATTGGAGAAGCAACCACCTCAAACAAGCACGAACCCCGGTGGTGAAATCAGACACCCTGAGATACCATCAAAGACGCCAGGTTGCCAGTTTTTTCTTAAGATGGATTTCTGGGTCACATGAAGGCACTACTCATGAATTTGACACGAAACCACATTGCGAAAGCAACACTCCAAAATGGTCAAGTGATGCTTCTTTGGACATTTTGGACAACATGAAAAACACATTGTTTCAGTCCATTTCGCACGAAAACATCTCAATTTTGCACGACCAGGGCCGCCTGGTCTTCTGCGTGGCCGACCTCTCCGAGGCTGGCGCCATCCACTCCAGTGACGCGGATGTGGACGATCCATTTGGGAGTCAAAAGGACAGTACAAAAGAGCGATTGTATAATAATATAATTAATGTAATACTATAACATGGTATACTGAAGGATTTCGAATAGATGAGGATGGCCGGCCCACGGTTATGATGTACCGTAAATGGTTGATAGGCATTGCAAGGCATGAAACCCCATCATCCGTCCTTTTGAAGGTGATCCCTTCCATCATTTTCCATCATTTGCAGCACAGTGGATGGATCAAGCGAGAGGTATTTGCACTTACCTTCTGATGTTTCTGGACCTGTTAGGACCCGTTTCAACGAATGTGAAGGGGCAAAAAGGGTCAGTTTGCGGAATCCAAATTGCCGCAAGACTTTGAGACTTGCATTGGGTCTCGCCAGCCCCAGCGACAATTAATTTGCAGGAAGCACTCTCATTCCGAAAGGGACATGAAATGGAGTACAACAAATATGTTCTTCCTGGGAATTTATTTGATGAGTATTTTGATGGAATGGAAGGTTTATTTGAAGAGCTCGAGACAGGCCTTCCATCAAAACAAGACAGGCCTTCTATCTAAGGCACAAAGTTCGAGAATCCCTTGGTCGTGAATTATGGAGTGAAGGCTCGACATTTGAAGAGACCGGTGGGGGGCATGGAACTGGAGGTGAACACGACCGAAGGTTTGAACTGACGGGTTTTCTATTCATCATGTTTGTTGTTTCCATGGTTCCAGGCCGCGACCACGTGTGAAAGCCGCAAGGTAGTATGCAATACCGTTTTCTTTGTTACTTGTGTCTGTATAGACCGTTAAAATATACTATATATTATATAAATAATACACATTGAATAGGTGTATGCCATTTTTCCCCCTTGTTTCTTCCTATTCATTCGACCTCTGTTACCCCTGATGGCTTTAAAATGGTCCAAAAGGACACCCCAAACGGAAGCACACTGCCAGGACGAACGGACTGTTGTGTCGTCGTATCTCGACCAGTGCGGATCCAGGAGGCGCCCTGGTTGTTGCTCTTTGCGCGTGGTGATTTGATCTTGAGCGAAAATCCTCATGCTCCGAACACCGGTGGCCTGGGCTTCGCTGCACGCCTCAGGTGGGGAGCGATCTTTTTTGTCAGTGGTGTATATAAATGGCGGCTATGCAAGGTGCTAGAAGATTTGCCACTTCAGGAACCGACCCTGTTTGGAAGTTTTGAGTGCTCTTAGCTGACTGAATTTTTGACACTCTAGGTGGTTTGAGGTGAGGACAACGAGAAATTTTAAATGGTCCTGTTCCTGCGAACCACAGTTCAGGGCGCTGTGCACCCCACCAATTCTTTGTATAGAGACTTCAGAGGAAGGAAACTCGCTGATGATGACGATTATGATGATGATGATGACGATGACGATGACGACGATGACGACGACGATGACGACGACGACGACGATGATGATGACGTTGGTGTGAAAGGCTGAAATGGCAATTGCCAGAATTAACCATATATACTGGACGTCAAAAGGCGCTTTAAGCTCCAGTCCGCCAGTCCGCAAAGACTTTCAAAGGCCAATCCTGTGGATGCTGGAATGATCCGAGAATGGAAGTCTTTGGCAAAGTGTCGATGGTCAAAACAATGCTGCACAATGCTCCACATTCTTGATAGCTCACACATTATATAGAAGGCTACCCTCTTCATCGGGGGCTGACCCTGAGAGGTACAAGGCCTTTGCCTTACCGCAAGTGCTGGTCGTCGAGCCCGCCCCGGCAGCCGCTGCCATCCAGCAGAACGCAGCTGCGGTGGCGCAAGAGTACTCGGGCAGAGTGAGAGCACGGGTGGCTCCAAGCAGAATATGTTTAACTTTAAATATTGCAATGTAACCAGGCTAGTCATGGGTTAAGAGAAAGCTTTGACCTATGGGTCCTGACATCTCAAGACTCTCCCTGTGAGGTTTTGGCGGGCATTCCTAGTAGCTTCTTGTTCCTAGTAGTAAGGCCAGGAGCGCCCCTAGTAGCGTCCTTGCTCCTAGTAGCGATGCCCTTTGTTCCTAGTAGCATTCCGATCGTAGATTTGTTCGCCCTAGCTGGGTGCCGACTTTGTGAAGATCCACGTGCTGCCAATCATCTGTCTGAGGTCCAACGGGCGGCTGAAGGGCACACAGAATGTGGCGCCAGTCTCAGAAAGCCCCGTGAAGAGCTGCCCTTTTTCAACTCCCAGTTTTGTAGCGACCAATAATCAATACGCTCAATGTGCTGTGAAGACCAGTAGAAGAGGGGGATGCCTTTTTCCATCTTCTTCCTAAGCAGGTGTGGTATTTGGAAGGAGAGCGATCTGCGTGCCTCCGACTCTAGTTGGGTCTTGTATCCACATCCCGCTACACTCCCCCAACCCACCTTGACATCCTTTGAACATCCTTTGACCATGTGCTTCTGACCGAAGCCGACAGGTATCCAGTGGTGAAATGTCAGTGTAAATCTAAAGCCCACCGTTATGTACCTCATGCCTTTCACTGTCTGGAGGAGTTGCAGCGTGAAGTCGCACCCCCTTGCTCTGGAAGAAGTTGTCGGATTTGCACCGAAGAAGTTGTCGGCGGTGCGCTGAGGTCAACAATTTCCAGCTGCAGCTGCAAACCCAAGAAGTGCTGAAGCGCGCAGGTGGCGGGATGATGTTTTCCGATGGATGACGAGTGTCGTTGCCACTTGTTGCCTCTTCAGTGCAGGTTACAATTACGAGCTGGCCATCAACGGCAGTGATGCCTTGCGCCTGGCCAGTTGTGCCCAACCGCCCTATGGCTTGCTGCTTTGCAGCTCGCAGGCGACCCAGAAAAAAAAATAGAGAATAGAGTATATTACCCTCAGAGTTGAACAACATGACAAGCGCTGTAGGCCCAGATCTGTAGAGAATAACAAAATATTTTTCCTAGGCACCACAATGGTAGGACAATATAGCTCAATATCTATTGGGGTAAGCCAATTGTTTAGTCAGTTTACTGGACTTTGGGAATCATTGAAACTGCATGTTCACATCAGATGACCTTCTGCAGTCTGTAACAGCAAGTCACTAGCTCACTAGGTGACTGGTTTGGTGGCCCTGGACTGGATGACATCTATCAGTTGGCTTCTGCAGCAACATGCATGCATCATACCCAGACATCCTGACAACACCGTGGGCAATGTGGTGTGGGTCATGGAAGCTTCAAAACACATACCAAAGAATGGCTGTGGGTGATCCCCAAACAGCCAAATCAATCACTGTGACATTTTCTCTTACAGTGGTTATTTGGGCGGCAACTAACCATACCTGCCCATACATTGAGGGCGGACGTCGATGCAGGTAGGTGCGACGGCCTTCACTGAGCTGGCGGCACGGATGCGTCAGCGGAACAAAAAGCTTTTGGCTGCTTGGATGCAGGCTTTGGGATCTTCCTGTGCTAAAGACAGCAACTTTCTCGAAAGTTTAAAGTTTAAAGCCATTCGCTCTCACACCAGCCAAATCGCATTTTTTTGCAAGGTATAGTATAGGCGACCCCTGACTGAGGAGACCTTTCCTTCGACCGCGTGGCGTGTTAAAAGGCGTGCACCCCTGTTTTAGATGTTTTAGCGTGTGCCGTGTGAAAGGTGTGTGTGTGGAAACATGTGTTAGCACGTCGTGTTATCATGAGTATTGAATCGTTTAGAACAACAAGTTTTTGCTCAAATTTAATTTATATACTTCAGTGTTTATGTCTACTCACTCTGACTGAGCCTAATTCGATTTTATTGGCAAACATGATGCAACCAGGCTTTCGTTTGCCATGACGCAAAGCAGCTGGGCGACTTTGATGATGCCATGCAAAACCTCATCAGAGATCCTGAGCAAGTGGCCGGGGTTTCTTCGCAGCAGGAGTTAGGTCCACATTCAAAGCTCTTATATAAGGTAAAACAAAACATATAATTATCAAACTTTCCGCCGTTTGGCCGGTTGGCCAGATCTTGGTCGTAAGTGGGCATGAATGCAGATGTATAAATATATATATATGCATTCCGTCATGAAATGATGGTGCCTTTTGAAAACGAAGAAACAGTGAAACAAGGTTAATTGTTGAACGGTTGCGTACGTGTGCCATTTTGGCTTCAAGTGTCCCCCTACCGTGTCTTTCTTGCTGTCCGGTGGTGCTATGGATCTGGACGGTCCCCTCGAAGTGGGGGAAGAGGACACGGGAGGGGGACCCATTGTGTTGGATGACGACAACGATCCGCCTCAAGAGAGCCTCCAAGAGCTAGCGGATAGAGTCAGAGAGGTCACCGACATGAGGAGCTGTGATCTGAGGCTCTTCAACCCACCAGCACCAGGTTCCCCTACTGAGGTGGTAGATGACTCAGATGTGGAGATGGTGTTTGAGAGCCCCTTGGAGGCCTTGAAGAAGCTGGTACAGCAGGCTTGGCCCTCGAAGAGATCAGCGGCTCAGGAGAGTTCCCAGGGCGGTGGAAGTGCGGAGGAGATGATTCAGAGTGAGATGAAAAAGCTCAAGTACAAGTACCCTCAAGAACTGAAGATGCCCTGGGAGAAGGGCTTTGCTGGCCTGGTTCTGCAACCGGATTCGCAAGTTATGAAGGCCCCGTGCTTGAACAAGGAGAACACGAAGGCGTGGGCAATGGAGCAAGCGGAGACGGAGGCGAGGAGTAGCGGATTGAAAGAAGGGTCCGTGGAGATCCAGGCCAGCTTCAAAAAGTCAGACAGGGTGAGGCCACCGTGGGATCAGGCGGAGGCAGATGACAGGCAGAAGGTGTTCGCGGGCTGGTTGGTCATCATCGATGAGGCTAGGAAGTTCTGCAAAGCTGCGGAAATGATCGACCAGAGGTGATGGACGACATATTTGCTCGCAAGAAGAATGGCACCTTGCAAGTCAGACTGAGTGCAATGATGATGTATGTCAGGTGGGCAAGATCGAAAGGGCTCCAGGCATTCCCACTCACGGAGGCGCAGTACTACAACTATGTGGATGGGCTGAGGAGAGATGGTGCTCCAGCCACGAGAGCAACTAGCTTCCGAGGCGCCTTGGCTTTCTGCAAGGGCACGATCCAGCTTGAAGGTGTAGATGATGTGTTGGAAAGTGCTAGAATCACTGGCTCATCTCATCGAAGCTACTTGACCAAGCGGGTGCTGAAGCAGAGAGATGCCCTGACTGTCAACCAGGTGATGACGCTTGAGTCCGCGCTGGCAGGACGAGAATTCCCAATGCAAGACAGGCTGTTTGCAGGGCACTGCCTGCTCTGTGTGTACGGGAGGCTCAGGATGGGAGACAGTCAAGGAATCGAGAGCGAGCCGCAGGTCTTTGGAGGCTATCTGGAGGGTGGTACAGCCATCCACTGATGGCTTGAGAGGACGAGCCAGAAGAGTCTTGCCTGTGGTAGCGCCTGCGGTTGGAGTGTCGGGCTTGGCATGGGCAGAGGAATTTTTGACGCTCAGGCACCTGGCAGGGCTGAAAGCCTTGCCAGGGATGCCGTTCTTGCCGACGCCAGTGGTAGGTGGAGGTTGGAGCAGGGCGAAGTTGGCCACCCCTGAAGCAACAGTGTGGCTGTGTGAAGTCCTCCAGAAGTACTCAGGCACAAGTTCGCTTGGGAATGTGGGGGCCCATTCGTTGAAAGCGACAGCACTGTCGTGGATGGCCAAGGCGATGGTGTCGGAGAAGGTGAGGAGGCTCATGGGTTACCATGTGAAGCCAAAAGACAAAAGTGTCATGATCTACAGCCGGGACGCACTAGCAGAAGGTCTAGAGACACTCACTGGCATCATTGAGAAGGTCAAGAATTTGAAGTTTCGCCCAGATGCCCCCCGTAACCAGAGATGGCAGCGCGAGGAGGAGTCAGAAGATTGTCCGAGTTCGGCCGGGGTAGGAAGTGGTCCCTGGAGGGGAGGCGAAGTTGGACATGATCGAAGTGCCCACACCAGACAGGAAGATGCATCGCATTGTGAATCTGGAGGAGCTCTCAAGTGAAAGTGGAGAGACAGAGGAGGAGTGTGGTGAGAGTGCAGATGAGCGGAATTTGGAGGCCGTTCTCAGGGCTAAAATTGGCCCGCCTAAGAAAGCGAATCGTGATTTGTACAGACATGGTTTGACAGGCACCCTGCACTACGGAAGTGTGACTCCCGGAAAGCTGGCATGTGGCAGGGCCATAACCCCAGTGGTGTTTAAGCTGGAGGAGGAAATATACGGCCTAGGGAATATGTGCAAGGTGTGTCAAGGATATGGCAAGTGACAACAAGCGAGTGCAAAGTGGAAAAGTGCGTTAGTGGAAAGGGAAGTGAAGGGTGATGAATATTAAGTAGAGAGATAAGTGCAGTGAAAGGTCAAAGGGAGTCAAGTGAAGTGCAAGTTGAAGTGACAGTGGCATGTTCAGCAGCCAGGGGAGTCGTTCCCCCCAAGTTGCACTTGACTTGTGACCGGGAAGTCCGGTTCAGGTTGAGTGAAGCAGGGAAGTCCTGCAGCATGGAAGTGGCACCGCGAGGACTGACGGGTCAGAGGAGTGTGTCGTGTGTTGTGTGAAGTGATGCAGCGTTGGTGAAGGAGCTCGGCTGTAAGTAACATATGTGAGTAAGTAAGGAAGAATTGGTAGGTAGATGAGTTGCAGTCTCGGTGATGTGGTTGATGTGAGTGACGAAGTAGGCTCAAAGCGGGCGGCGGACGCGATTTGAGAAGCGACATGGCGACGCTGACTGAGTCGCAAGCTGTTTTTGCCCAATAGCTTCGGTTAGGCAGATTTCTAACTATTAGTCTATATACTGTTTCTTAACTATTAGTTAAAACAGATGATTAAACCATTAGTCAGAACAATGGTTTTAACTAATAGTTTGAAAGGTCAAATAAACTAAAAATGTAAGGTTGTTCAATTGATTAACCTAAAAGGTTTGTGTTTTCTTCAAATGATTTTTGATTCTATTTTGTTCAAAATGCTCTTGCCAAAAGCACGACACTCTTCACATAAGGTATCACCCTAAAAGATTCACTTATGATTTTCCTGACACACAAACACAAATTCACCTCAACAAGTTGACCAGAATAACATATTCACCTTAAATATTCACCTCGTGCTTTTACACTCAGAGCAGCCAGGTTCACTTCTCAAAAAAGATCTGGATACAGGATTCACCTTGATTCACCTTAGACTGTGGGTGGGAGCACACAGATTCACTTTAAAACAAAATCAGAGCCAGAGGTGCTTCAGTCAGAAAAAAGATTCACCTTAGTCTTTCACTCAGAACAAAGGCAGGTTCATTCCACAAAAGAATCAGAGTAAAGATTCACTTCAAAGGTTCAGCCAAGGCTTTCATTCAACAAAGACAGAATCACACCCAAAAAGATTCATAGTAAATGAGCCACTGTAGTTCATCAGCAATGATGCTGTTCACTTCGGAAAAGGCAAGTTCACACATGCGCACAAGACCTTCACACCTCCAATGTGTTTGACCCAGTGTGTTGTGGCCCAAGGTGTCTCAGAAAAGACTGGTGGCTGATCCCAATGTTGGGGTCCGAGAGCTGCAAGCAGTCTTTGTCAACTTCTTGAAGACACAGCCCACAAAAGATTTGTTGGCTGTGTTGGGGCCCTCCAAGTCTTGCAAGAGAGTTGACTGGAAGAGTGCACCTCTTGCTGAAGGAGATGATCCATGTGCAAAGGAGATAAGTCAAAGAACGATGAAACTGCACAGAAATGCAACAAAAATGTTACAAATCAAATAAAAAAATACAAAATTCACAATGATAGTCATCAAAACATACCTAAAATCAATGAACTGGAGTGTAAGTTTGGTGTAAGTTTGATGTAAACTTACACTAAAACTCACACTCCATAGTGTAAGTTTAGTGTAGGTTTGGTGCAAACTTACACTGAAACTTACACACCTGGAGTGTAAGTTTACATCAAAGTTACACACAGAAGTGTAAACTTACACTGTGAAGTGTAAGTTTGATGTAAACTTACACTCAGGAATGTAACTTTAGTGTAAAGTTACACTGTTGATGTGTAAGTTTGATGTAAGTTTGCACCAAACTTACACTAAACTTACACTATGGAGTGTAAGTTTCAGTGTAAGTTTACATCAAACGTACACCAAACCTACACTACAGTTCACTGATTTTAGGTATGTTTTGATGATTTTCATTCTGAATTTTGCATTTTTGTATTTGCTTTGTAACATTTTTGTTGCATTTATGTGCAGTTTCATCTTTCTTTCAGGTGGTTTTCTTAGACTTGCAACAGCTTATGATGAACAATCTATTGATTTACTCCCTGGGTTTGGAAAGCCCAGGCTTTTGTCTTGGAAGGAAGGTTCCAAAAAAGGTTGAGATAAAGCATTCACCAAAAATGCGCAAAGTCTATGGAGGTAAAGAATTAAATCCAGATTCACTTGGAAGATTCACATTGCGATGTTTAATGAGAGTTTCATTTGAGTTTTAAGGATCACTTGATATTCCAACACCTTCTTTGGTGATTGAAAAAAGGAATGTGACAAACACATTGGCACTGTGCAAACGCAAGGTTTCTTTTTGCATATGTTCACTTTTGGACTTTTGGAAGATGTTCATGTGCGTTAATTTTCAGCACTGCTTCCAGCACATGGTTCTTTCCAATGTCACATGACAATGCCACAATGTGTGTCGCATTTCGTCACTATGAACCTTTCAAATGTCTACAAGGTTCAATGCCTGGCTTGAAGCCAGCCTTTGAACCTGAAAGTTTTTTGTCCCCTCCACCAGCTCGACTGACTTCTAGGTTTTTGCCTCAGAGCCCTTTGTTTGCAGCCATGGCAAAGGATGATCCATTTGGGAAGACAATCATTCAAGATTCACTTTGACATTAGACTCACCTTCTATCTACACTGGCTCACTTTGGCATGGGCTTCAGTTTTCCTTCTGTAGACTAGAAGAATCATTTTCAGAACAGAGAATAGTAGCCAAACAATTGTACAAGAACAAAAATGTTGTTACATTTTTTGCTTGACATTTGTTTTGCCAAAACTTTTTATGTGCTTACTAGGTGTACTTTTCAGGTTGTTCCATTAAACAAACTAATAGTCAGAAAGAGCTATAAACCTATTAGTCAAAACACGTTTAAACTATTTAGTCTGTTTTCTTACCAAATAGTCTATACAACCTAATAGTTAGAAATCTGGCTAACCGAAGCTATTGGGTGAGTCGAAGTTGAAAGACATGGGCTTGGAGGGGTACAAGGATGCCATGACTCGAAGAGGATGGACCACCCTTTCGACCTTTGCCTTCGCAAGTAGTTGGTCTCCTGGGTCCGGAGATGACGCTAGCTTCGTGACTCAAGTGGTAGTGCCCCTATTGGGGGGAGCAGATCATGCCGATTTGCCCAAGTTGAGGAAGCTGTACCGAGGCCTACACCGTGGTTGCAGCAGAGCTCCGGAGCAGGCTGGAAGGGACCCAGGAGACAGACGGAAGCAAAACCAGGAAGTTGCCGCCAGTGGAACGCAAGACCCGCTGGACGCAGATGAAGTTGACCTACGGGCACTTACAGATGTCCGATCAGCTGGAGCCAGCCCATCATGTGGTGGACAAGTGCCACTCAATGAGGGTTGAGGGTGAGCTGAGGTACCTTGCCCCTCATGAGGTACCGACAAGGGACCAAGAGCTCCTGAACGTGAAGACAGAAGAGCTGATCAAGAAAGATGCTTCAGGTCACCTCAGGGCGCACGATGAGACAAAGCTACACCAAGACAGATCTTCGGCTTCGGCAAGCCTACACTGGCGTTGGAGGTTGCAGATGTTATGACCTTCACAACCCATGAGAAGCTCATCGACAAGATGTTCCAAGAGTACCAGAGAGAGGCATGCATGGGGTATGCTGGAGTCACTCTGGCGCAGATTGCAGCAGCTGACCGCAGAGCTTTCAAACTGATGGCAGAAGAGCTGCAAAGAGACCTCGGACGTGACGCTACAGGTAAGCGCTTGGCCGACAGTGCACTGGAGAAGGTCATCATGGAGCCAGCGTTCATCACTTTGCTGTTGCCGCTGCCGGGAGCAAAAGCGAGCGCAAGCAAAGATCATGGAGAAGCAGCACCAGAGGCAACAGGGTCAACGGCCAGCAAGCGCAAGTTGATGAGAGAGAATCCGAAGTTGAAGGAAAAGCTGAAGGAGACGGAAGCCAAGAAGACGAAGGCGAACCCGCAGCCGGAGGCAGACAAGTCAGCAGCTCCAAAGAAGATGCCCATCAAGATGCCAAGGGAGCTTTGGGGCTACTCGCCAATGAAGCACGGCGAAAGGATCTGCTACGGCTACCAGATGGGCAGCTGCAAGGCAGGAAAAGATGGCAAGTGTGGAAAGGGGCTCCACATTTGCATGAAGTGTTGGAAGGGAGGCCACGGGGCCTTGCAATGCAACCAGTGAGAAGGAGAAGACACTGGTCGGCGCGACATGGCAAGGGAATTGGGCAATGTCAGCAGACAAGAGCCCGAAGAGAGCACAGATGCCACGCAAGTGGAAGTAGCGCCGGATGCAAGCAAGGCAGACGATGCCATGCCCAAAACTTGTACAGATGATTTCAAATTTTCCAGGCAAGACCCTGGCAAGCTGAATGAAAATGTCAAGCGGATTGCCGCCAAGTGCATTTGAAATGTTTGCTGGGTCTTGTAAGTTAAGTAAGTGTCTTAAGTCACATGGTTTTGCTGCATTAGGTATTGATCACGAGATGTGCAAGAATAGAGTTGGACCGTGTATAGTTTTGAACTTATCCAAAGAATCCAGTGCGAAGTATATCGAGCAGAAGATCGATGGAGGTGCGGTCTTCTTCATCCCGATGGCCCCTCCATGCGGAACATCGTCCAGAGCTCGAGACAAACCCATCCCTCGCTGGCTCCAACGGCTAGGAGTACCGTCTCCGGCTCCCCTGCGCAGTGAAGAGTATCCAAGCGGACTACCTCATCTTCAAGGGAGGGACCGGGTGCGAGTCGAGCAGGCCAATGCATGTTACTATGTTGCAGCACGAGTATTTGCTTATGCCCATCAACATGGTACATACGTGTTCATTGAGAATCCCACGAACAGTTACGTGTGGCAAGTTCCGTGTATCAAGGACTTGTTCAGCATTCCTGGAGTATACTTCACAACCTTTCAAGTGTGTATGCACGGGGGTAGCAGAGATAAGAAGACATCTTTGTTGCACAACTGCAGGGAACTATGCCAGCTTGGAGTCATGTGTGATCGTTCCCATGAGCACAAAGCCTGGAAAGTAAGTAAGTCCCTGGATGGTCGATGGCAGTATGACACCGCAAGTTGTTGTGCCAACGGGTGGCAATCATCATCAGCAAGCTTGCCAAACAACAAGGATACCCAGTGAACATTTAACCTAGATCTACACCTGCTGCCCTCCAGGCACCTCCGGGTGGCGAGTAGCCGCTGGTCGACAACCCCGAGGCCGCAAGGCCTTGGCGATGTTGCTTGAGGATGGGCAGGTGGTAGAGATCCAAGTCTCTGCCCATGACGATCTACGGACCCTGCGTTGCTGGCACGGTCGATCGCAGCGTGAACATGTTGTCAACAACCATGTTTTTCCTCCTGGTACTCGAATTTTGCACAATTTGCCGTCCAATCAGGGGGAAGAAGTCGGGGACGGCAGTCAGAGGACAGTTTGCATTGGCATCCCCATGACCCCACTTGAAGCAGTTAGGAGAGCAAAGTTGCTGGAACACCCATTTGACTCCTCCTTCCAGATGCCGGACCATGTTTTGGATGGCATGTACCAAGTGATCACCAAAGGGACCGAGGCCATTCATGAAGAGAGGTCAGGTGGATGAAGCAGAAAGCCCGGGAGTTGGAGAGTAGAGAACAAGAGTTGCATGCAAGCATGGAACCTAAAGTGGCAGAGGTGTTGGTGCCCAAGAAACTGTTGCTGTTAGATGAGATGATCAAGATTGTGGGTTACGGGGACAAGACCCTGGTCGACGACATCTGCAAAGGCATGAACATCACGGGTGAGGGCAAAGGCACGGGGTGTTTCGCACCTGAATGTAAGGCCCCTCTTCTGGAAAGGGAAGACTTGTGGAGGAGTTCGAAGTCAGCTCAGGAGGAGGTGGCTAGTAGAGTTCCAAGACACATGTCGAGCAGGAGTGCGGAAGTAGGTGAGGGTTGTGTCGATGTTGCCCAGGAAGTCTGGGAAGCGACTCTCAGCGAAGTGCGCAAAGGTTGGCTTGAGGGACCGTTGACGGCAGCAGAGGTGAGTGGGAAAATGGGACCTTTGTGGACCCCCAGCCGCAGGTTCGGCATAGTGCAAGGTCAGAAGGTGAGGAACATAGACGACTTGAGCGAGTTCGCAGTGAACCAATGCTACGGCCCAGGCGAGAAGTTAGACCTGGGTGGCGTCGATGAGGTGGTCTCGTTGGCGGCGGCGTGGACCAGGGTGTTTGGAGGAGTGGGCAACGAGGTTCAAGTGCAGCTTTCGTCGGGGATGACCCTAAGGGGCAGCAAGGCGGAAGAGTTTAGAGGAAGAGGGCTGAAGTTGAGTGGTAGATGTTTGGATCTAAAGTCGGCCTACAAACAGCTTGCTTTGTCGCCAGTCGACCGGAGTAATGCTGTGATTGCAGTGCTAGATCCGGCAGAGGACGTAGTGAAGTTCTTCGTGTCGTATGTGCTTCCTTTTGGGGCCACGGGGGCAGTCATGGCTTTCAATAGAGTAGCAAGGGCACTAAGAGACATCACGCAGAGGTTTTTCCTGATGCCTGTAGTGAACTACTTCGATGACTACCCCCACATCGATGTGGAGTCCATGGCAATCAGGTCCCAGGTGGTGATGGAGGAGGCCTTCAGGACACTAGGGTGGGGCATTGCTGAGGAGCCTAAGAAGAGGAGTGATTGATTTGACCCAGTCCCATGACAGCATTGTCCTGGTGAAGAACAAGGCAGAAAGAGTGGACGGACTGGAGTCAGCAATTGTAGACATGAAGGACTTGAACACCTTTCCTCCGGCCACGGCTGCTAAGGTGTATGGCAGGTTGAACTTTGCAGAAGCACAGTGCAGCGGAAGGTGGCTGGCCCCAATCATGGAGCCGGCGAAGAGGAGGGCCATGATGACCAAGGCCGTGCGCCATGTGACGAGCGAGATTGAGGAGGCCCTAGGCCTGGCAGCGAAGCTGTTGAGGAGTGCACCACCCAGAAGGTTGGACGTTCTAGGTAAGGAGCCACCCTGTCTAGTCTTCACAGACGGGGCCTATGAGCAGGGAGTTGCATCGTGTGGTGCTGTGATCTTTTCACCTAAACTTGCGAGACCCCTTGCTTTTGGCTTCACAGTCCCAGAGTGGATAGTTGACACGTGGCGTGCACATGGTCATGAGCAAGTTATCACTCAAGCGGAGCTTCTTCCAGTGGTAGTGGTCAAGAAAGACTTCAAAGAGGTGACTCAAGGAGCCCGGGTGCTCTACTTCATAGACAATGAAGGAGTGAAGGAAGCTCTGGTGACAGGTGTCACCAAGTCGATAGCAAGTAGGACCATGCTGGTTGAGGCTATGTTGCAGGATGCATATGCAAATAGCTTGAACTGGTATAGCAAGGTTCCATCACCCAGCAACGTCGCGGACGCCCCGTCAAGGCTGAAGTGGAAAGAGGTGTACGAGACGATCGACTGTGTCAGAGTGGATGTGAGCTCGACTACAATTCATGGGGAGTGATCCGGGTAGTCTAGATGATAGTGGATGAGTTCAGGTCCAAGTCGTTTTTAAAGGTTACCAAAGATTTTCCATAAGTTAGTGCATGTGATGTATAGAATAAGTGACGTGTACAGAAGTAAGTAAGAAGGATGCAAGACCAGATATACAAAGCAGATTACCTGCACCGTTCGCATCCCCAGTGAAAAAGAAAGAGAGTGAGCGTGAGCAACTTTCGTAGGAGGCGAAAATATATTATATGTTGATTCTATTGGTCACAAACACTCCAAATCCACAGAAGATAAATTCTCATGAACAATCCTTGAGGTTGAGTTTTTCGAAACCGTAGCTTCGTTTCTAAAAGCCCTACGGACTTGACATTTTCGTCCTGAGAACGAGATGAATCCGCCCGCCGCTGAGGTGATCTTCCGGCCCATCACTCGAACCTCACTCCAGAGTGCGTTGCGTGGACATCCGGAAGCGAATGTGAAGTATCCCACCTGTGGCATGGTAAAGGAGGACATTGTAGATCTCATTAAACGAAAGCTTAGCAGCATCTGAGGAGAGATCATCCAGCTGAAGAGAGGTTGGTGAAGTACTCGTGCAGTGACAGACTGTGTTGCACACATGGTTCGTGTGGCCCATTTTGGGAAGAAAACTGGTTTCCTCTCGCTACGCGGAACATACTTGCGTGCTGTGAGTGCAATACTTTCTTTTTGTGGGATGGCCACCAGGCACGTACCAATCAATACCACATCATTTTTTCATGCAGGCAGTCTCCCCTGTTGTAAGTAGTCATCATAAGAACATTTGTGGAACAGGATAGTCCTTCGACCAACAGACTTGTTGTGCTGTGCTCATAGTCCATGACTACTTTGGTCATGTATGGATTGTCCATGAAAGGGCCATTTAGCACACAAGGACTCGTACGGAACAACTGAGCAGTTGATTAAGCACCTGACATGTCATGACTGATTCCATTCTATTCCACGCCAATTTATTGTTCGACCTCGTGGCCTTCAGCTCAGTTTTTTCTCTCCTTCTGGGGCAGAGTAGGTCTGGTAGGTAGGCGAGGGTTTCACTAGAGTTATTATCAGACGCTAGCGTCTGGCCGCCGGCCGCATGCTGCTTTTTTTCCCATGTGGTGGCTGATTTGTGGCGCTGTTGTAGAAGGAACCCATTCTAAAAACTTCTAAAGAGCTGAACGACACGACATCTTCATTTGCTTCGAAGAGATTAGTCAGATGGGCCACCACGTCCCTGGGCCAGCATGGAAGGCATGTGGTCATGATGCTTCCAGCTAATGTGTGCCAAAGTGCTCTAGACATGTTCACGTGGCCTGTCACGAAGTGACAGACCTCTCCTTGGCCTGGTTTGCAGAGTGCCCAGTCAAAACCATCTGGTCCCAAGATTGTTGAGGACGGATCACACTCAGAGCCCTTGCGGCTGAGCCTTGGGGCCTTGGAGTCTTTCTGCATAGTAGAGCAGTAGCTCTTGTCAGTCGGAAGTGTGCCACAGATCCGAAGGAATTGCGGCAAAAGTGAGCTGTGCCCATACTCCAATGCTTGTCCCACACCAACTGACCCTGGCAAAACCAGGAGCACCTGGCATCTCACAAAACCAGGTCGAACTGAAGATCGATACCAAACCTCCAAAAACGTAGCAGCGCAGTCTCAAAACCTCGATCCAGTCCAGTCTGAAGCTACTAGGAACAAGTGCATCGCTACTAAGTAACAAGTGCCTTACTAGTAGTAACAAGAAGCTATGAAGATCCAAAACCTCGCCAGCGTTTCTCAGGCTCGGAGCCTGAGCCTCGACATCTGGCGCGCCTGGCGAGTCGGAAGGAGCCACTGGAGCTGCGCAGCTTCAGTGTACCGGGCAAGCTGGTGCTTTGGCGCAATGGCAGGGTAAGCGCAAGGTACGCCATTTCGCTCCACGGCATGTCTCAATGATCTCAATGGGGGTCCACGGAACTGCACAGGTTAATTGAATGTCCATGTCTTTTTTGCATTTCTTTCCATTCACATATATTCAATCTGGGCGTTGTGTGTTTTGCCTCATATGAGGCATGGGGAGATCGCCTGGGGGTGCGAAAAGGTGTATTGTATTTCTGGTGGAATCAGAGTAGGAGGCGCCCAGGGACACAGTAGATTTTCCAAGCTTTTGTATCCAACTGGTGAAAAAGATTCAGCTGATATAAGATGATCATATGATGCGATTGAGTCATGTTGGTCTTGGTAACAGGTCGCCCACCTTTGGACATGCACAGCTCGTCCTCTGATTCTGATCCAGGACGTGACCAAGAGCCAAGAAACACGGCACATGTGTTTGTTGCAAGATTTTGATGCAGCAGAAATCCACCAATAGACAACTCTTGAATCGAGACCCGTGCTTCCCAAGACATTCTCAGGTGCTGCTCCTGGACCACCGGGAGGCCAAGGGTCGATGGCAGGGTGAACGTTCAAACAGGCAGTAGCAGCAGTAGCCAAACTAGCTTCTCAATTGAAAGCCAGTCGAATCAGATTGGATTCAAAGTGGCTAGTAGGTTGGAGGCCATCGCTAGTAGGTTGGATGGCCTCCATCATGCAAGCTGCTTTGAATCCAATCTTGGAAACTGCTTTTGGACCATCCGTTTCCAAGCTGCACATGTGTTCGTATAGCCATAGCATGCTATAGCCTGTCTGGTTTATCCAGCTGTGCGTCGCAGGTGGGTGCTAGCAAGGAGCATGCCCTGAAGGGTGCCATGCTCAGTGAGCTGCAAAAGCGCCTGGGCGTTGAGGCCGTGGAGGCCGTGGGCGGAGAGGGGGCAGAGATCGGATTTGATGCGAGCTTCAGTGATACTTACTGGCTGTAAGTTACGTACCTTCGACAATGAAGTTGTAAGATGTTGTAAGTTGTAAGTATACGGGTATGTCATACACAAAATAGGGAGAAGGGAAACAGACCAAAACCCATTGGACCAGGGCGTCTCCCCATTAAAATACACACCCATATAACTTGAGGATCCTTCACAATCTGACTTGGACAGGTTCTGTCAAAGATAAAGACGCGTGACAGTGCCATTCACCTTGACTCTCTGTCCAGGCCCGCGTTTTGCCCTTGGGAGACGTGCTTTGGATCTGGCGGAATGAGAAGGGTGAGGCCTGCCAAACAGGGTATCTTGCTACGGTGCAGAAATCAAACCACCACACATCATTGGACGTGGAGAGACCACTTTTTTGGTGGAGTGCAGCAGATTGACCTCAATGACTCAATGACGCAGTTTGTAAAACTGTGCAAAACCATTCAATGACAAATCTGCAGGGAGCCATGCCCAAAGGTTTGGTAGGCAGACTATTCCAACTATTCCAAGATTCCAAATAACGGCACGCGCCACGCAGGAGTTGGTAGCAGGTTGGATAGTTGAGAGGAAGACCTTCGCGGATCTCAGCTCATCAATTCTTGATGGCCGCTACGAGGAAGCAATGGGCTTGTTTGGGGGGGCTTTTGACTCATGCTGGGGTTGGGCCACATCCTGCCGTGCCACAGTGAAGTGTTTCACCGGCTGTGCTTAAACTATGATAACATATTATATTATAACTTATAACATAACAATGTTTAAACGGATGTTTTTAGGATCTGACGATAGCTTCTTTAGATCTGCATTGCTCGGCACCAGGAACAAAAAGGCCGACTTCTGGAGGCGCCAAACTTGGAGGGTGTGATCTTCCTCATCGAGGGGAGTGGTGCTCTCTTTGGAGTGGAAGAGGGTTTGCCTGGCATCGCTTGCCATCTGTCCTTGGGAGGGAACAGAAGTTATTGAAGCTAAGCTTAGGCAACAAGCCATTCTTCACAAACCCGACAACGTATCCAACTTCATTGCAGGTGTTCAACTATGTTCAATGGTTCTATATAAGCTTTTCCAGAGTTGGCTATTGGCTATGAGGATCTTTTTTTGCCAAATTCGTACCTCCGGCGCCAGGTCCTTCTCGGTCGACTGCGCCGGGTGGGTCCGGCCGCGGCTTTGGGCAGCGCTTGGCCGGGCCACGGCTCTGCGAAAAAGCACTCAGCAGCAGTGCCAGCCATACGCAGCTGATCTCAGGTGATGAGCAGATGGGACCGTTTTAATTGCTTCATGAGAGGTGATTTATTGTGATTTGGTCAAAAGGGGGACTGAAAGAGTTCAGAGAATGTGGAGATTTGCAGAAATCATTCTCCCACAATCAGAACTGAAAAAAAGGATGCCACGGAGTAGATGTAGACTCAATGTAGACTCGTAGACTTAAAATGACTCATGGCTCAATGACACCACATGCGCATTCATGCCTGAAGAACCTCTAAGCTTGTTTGGTAGAAGCTGCAGCCATGCAGGCTTCAATGTCCTCCACTCCCTCTCGACGCCCCACAGCATCGCCCTCCTAGCTGCCCTGCACAAAAATCTCGAGAAGCAGCGCTGCTCCGAAGGAGCGACGACGCTGGTTTGGGCCAACATCCATCGGAAGAGATCGAGAGAAATTAGGTAACATGATGCCTGTGGTTACTGGTAACTAGTATTTCAGGCTTTTGAGATCGACTCATGCGCCTTAGTTTGAAAGCCGCGTCTGACTAGGTATATCTCCCATCGGGTCTGGAAAGAAGGAGCTCCCAGTTCGCTGATCTGCAATTTGATCTTGCCGTAGTAGTTTGGATTAGTCGAAGCAAACCACCTCAAAGGCAAGTGTTCCTTCTTTGAAGCAGGCGTATGTGCGTCGCATTCACGCCGTTCAGCTGAATAAACCAGACCCTATAGGCTCACAAAGCAGACGAATCCCCGAATCCCTTCAAAAGGCCCAGCTCGCATCCAGGCCACGTCTCCTACGAGGATTTCGCGGAGCGCACCAAGAAGCATGGCCAGCGGCGAGTCTTTGAGGCTTGAAATGCAGGAAGTGAACAGACGGCTCACACTCGTCTCAGATGGGTCATGCTAACTTCCTGCATTTGCCTGCAATCTATTCAGAAGTCTTTTGTGTCTTGCACTTTTGTGTCCAGCAGCCCAAAGCAGCTCCACCGGTATCTGTGCCTCGATCCAAGCTCACGCACAATCCCAAGCACAAGGTGCCACATCATGGGGTTTGTCCACATTAAGTAGGAACCAAATCATTAGCGCGAGCTATCCTGCGTCCATACTAGTAGCTATAATTAAACTACTAGCTGCCTAGCTACTTTAGCGGCCTACCCCCACCTCCACCCCAAAAAAACACAACGATAATGCAAACAACATTTCATGATCCTTAAGCCGCATCTGCCATCGGAGACCATTCTGCAGGCCTTTGGCCGAATGCTGCGAGTGGTGCCGGGATGTGGTGCTGAGGCCACAGAGGCGAGGCGAAAGCAGGGGACCATGGGACAGTCCTTTAGAATCCGTAAAGCATCCAACCCATCTATCACCAGGTATCCTTTGGATGTCCTTGTTCTTTGCAGCTGCCTTATGGTACCTTTGTTCGTTGCAAGAGTCGAGGGAAGAGTTGGAAGATGTTGGAAGGGTTGTTGCCTTGACAGCTTCAGGCACTGGTGGATGAGTTCCAGACACCGCAGGCAAGGTAGAGTCTGAGGGCAAGGGGTATTGAGATCCACATCATCCAGACTCAGTGCGAGCCGGCCACCCTTACTTCAGAGAGTAACTGTACCTCTGGGAGTAGCAATGAAGGGCCTTTTATAGACCCGTCTCGGTGTTAGGAATTGCTTGCTGAGAGACGTTGCAAATTGCAGCAAACAATCGAGTCATACTTTACTACGTAGAATTGAACTGGCCTTCGGGCAACGTCGCTACTAAGTAGGAGCAAAGGGCATCGCTACTAGGAGCAAAGGGCATCGCTACTAGAAGCAAGGACGCTACTAGGGGCTCCTGGCCGTACTACTAGGAGCAATGTTCGCTACTAGGAACAAATGTCAGGCCTTCGCCACGGCGCTCCGGGACTTCTCGGACGCCGAGCTCCTGCAGCGGCTCAAGCGCCACGGCCGAGTCACGCGGAGCGCGCTGGCGGCGTGCCGCGCGCTCTTTGCCGGGTGACCCGGTGCGGCTGGATGTACTGGTGACTTCGCGATGGTGAGCAGCAGTGCTGAGCTGCATGTTGTGCATGCAAAAGGATTCCAAGCAAGTGGTCCAAATATGTCAAAGCGTTTGGTGAATATCTCCTTGCCTTTTGTTTGAGATCAACCCTTATGCTGCGCCTTGGAAGACCTTACAGTGGTTGTTGTTCTGAACGTTGACTTGTACAGATTGCAAGAATGATATGGCACAGAGTTGTGCAGTTGTGCAGCAGATGCTGACCCTCAAAAGCGTAAGACATTGGTCGTGCCACGTCGTGGGCCTGTTCTTGAGCCTCACACAATGCACGCAGAGCCACAAAGAGCTTCCTTCCCATCGATTCTTCAATTTCCACGCACTTTTTTCAGCTAAAAACAATGTTCTCAGAACTTAAGAGTAAGTAAGTAGTGATCCCAGCGTCATGATTTCCACAGAGCTTGGCTCAATCAGCTGGTATAGCTGCGTGAGTCGCTTTCAAACAACATCATGGTGAGGTGCGCGGACTCTGTGAGCTTTGAAGGGAAACCGATAGTCCCCAATCCTTGGTTCTGGGAAGTGCATTTTTGCTTGTTGAAACCAACACCCTTCTGGCAAATAGGTTGGTACGGTATGTGGCTGTCCGGTGTCCGTCACTAGCCTTCAGCTTTTCCTCTGGAAGAGGGGCACTTGGTTCGCGCTTTGCGCTCTGCAGGCAGTTGACCCTTTTCCTCAGCACTGTTGCGTTGGCTGCAGCGGACAGGGTGCTCAGCAAGCTACGAACGCCAGACGATATCAAGTTGTGGGTCAAAACCGGTATCACTCACGCTGGGCTTGGATCTTGAAATCTCCCTCCCTCTTTGGTTGTGGGAACCTAAGTCCCTGTACCCTGCAGGGTGTCGGAACACTTATATAGCACAAATGCATACAAGTACCATGTATAATTACACCGTATATTATATATATATACACTTTTTTTGATGAATCTGGATCTTCCGTTGATTTTCGGACAAACCCACAGCGCCCAAACCCCCCAAAGCTAAGCCTGCTGTCGACAGACAGTAATTGACTACAGTAATACATTACTGATACGCCTATGAACTGGAGGGAGCTTTGGGACTTGATTGAGTTCTTTATATAAACGTGCTTTCTCCTTTGCTCCTAATTCATCATGTTAGTCTTGTGAGTAGGTCATTGTTCCATGTTGTGTTGAGTGAGTGTTCGTGATTCATTCTTTGCCAGGACAGTGTTTGGGGTCTGCCAGATGCACCAACGCAGTCACCCAAGAAGCTTCGGGGCTCTGCCCCGGCTCCCGCACCATCCGGTGAGGCCGCTGGGTCAGTGAGGGTGATGTTTCCAGCCTTGTCCATATCAGATACATTCGAGATTCGAGAATCATCAGACATACAGGTAGATACCTCTTTTGCTCAAAAAGAGAAAGATATTTTGCAGGTAAGAAAGACCAGCGATTTTGCCTGCCAGGACATTGTAGCGGGTGCTCAGAAACAGGCCCAGCAGGCACAGGAACAGGCACTTCAGGCTCAACAGGCCATGCACTTAGCCACTTGACAGCACTCACGACGGGCCTTGGGGGAGTGTCTCACAGTCCAATCAAGAACTCTTTTGCGCCTGGAAATGCGTTGGTGCGGAGGTGGGCTTGCACACCAGTGATGTGATGTTATTCGAGTCTTCCCAAGGAAATCAGGACCGTTCAGCCGACTCGGTTTGGTCAACTCGTAGGTCATGTTATGTTGTCTGTTTAGGCAAAGAAGATTGCCGCAGAGGAGAAGCAGGCGAAGCAGGCCGGACTCAGACAAGACCTTCTCTTCGCTCCAGATTAGATTTGTGTTGGGTTTCAGGATTTGCCTGTGACATCTGCATTCCTTCGTTGATTGGAACAGTGTTGGCCAAGGATGTTGGACCATGATAGACCCAAATGTGCGGGAAGGAAACGTCTCTTCTCCTGTACAGCACCTCGGCCAGGCTGAGAGAACTGCAGAGGCACAAATGGCGAAGGCGTGGTCCGGTCCATGTCCATAATGTATCGACTCGGTTTTCCTGCGATCCTTCAAGCCATGAAGCGGAAAGCAATGCAGCAACATTGGAAAGCAAGATTTTGGCGAAAGCGCAATGAGGCTTCAGAGGATGATGCCAAGGCAAAGAAGGAGCAAGCTGATCTTGCTGCAGAAAGGTGGGCGAAGCCCCTGAAATTCACCGAAGACCTTGCGCTTGGTTGTTCATCGTGAGCTTGGTTGGTTCAGTTACTTCCACTCCTATTCTGATGCTTTGGCCTGATCACAGAATTGTAAAGAAAGGTTGGGAAATTGCTTGACTGTACAATCAGCTGCTAAGTGCTTGCAGTGGTGTTCCAAGAGTGCCTTTACTGAATTCTGGGGTTTCGGCACAGAGAGATTTTCGGTCCGCTCACGTCATGCACAATCTAGGTGGTTGACCAAATCGACATCTTTTTGTCGACCAAGTCTTTCAGGCGAAAGGTTGAGAAAGAAATGGCATATGCGCAGAACTTGAAAGCCACTGAGGAGAATGTGGGTTTCGACTCCCACAAAAAGAACATGCAAGCTGGGATCTCTAGTTTGTCAAGCTGGGAGAGCAAATCAATATAGATCAAGAACGTTCCAGTCCGTTTCAACCCTTGTTGGTTCAGACGGTCAGGCCTGATAGATCCCGTTGTGTCAGACCCCGCAGATTAATCAAAACGGTCTCCACTTTCCATCTCCATCTTCGCGTTTGCGTCGAGAGGAGAGGAGTGAGAGGAGAACTGTTTTTTGGGGGATCACGCAGAAACCACTCTAATTGGGGATTAAACTAGGGAGACCATGGGAGACTTCCCAGGCAACGACCATCTCACTATTATATAAATTACACCAATTGGACCTTCGGACCTCCAACCTTTCTACCAAATTAGCAGTACGAACGACTGAAATTGGAGCGGCACTTTGGTTGGCTTCAAGAAAGCCTCAAACCGGGTCTGGCAGACATCAGATTCAGATGTTGTTTTGAAGATAATTGCCTTCTACCAGTAGGTGAGTGTTATAGGTTGTAGATGAGTGCTATGCTTGCTTGTGGAGGTATCACTGATTGGGATTGGCTCCGACTGCTGTGTTCCAGTACTTGTACTCTACTGTAGAAAGAAAAACACATCCCCACCCTCTTAGCTGAGGAAAATGGGGGGGGACGTCAAAAATGTCAGTTACAGTTTCTGCGGGGTATAAATAAATGTATGTTACCACCCCCCCTACGTGATTTTAAAGGGGGTGAGATAAATGTATTGTACTCGTATGTTACCCTTCCCTCCCCCCATGGATGGTGAATCATGGGATGAACAAAGCCCTGGGATTCCGGAATCCTTGGTCTGCGGATAGTGACTTTAGAGGGGAGGTGGTTTAATGTAGCATAATACCTGGAACGTGGCAACTTACATTTTTCAACCCTGCTATTGTCTTTTCAAGTATTTGTATTTTGTCAGATAAGTCTGATGTTTAAAGAATTTTTGTATTGGGTTTTCTTGGGGGGTGATATGTGGTGGTGGATGGAAATATAATCGAAAACGTAACTTCCAGAGGTCACAGGTATGCCATGAAAGGCATTTTTCATGGTATTTGGAAGACCTCAGCATGCCAGCTTATATTTATGTTGCCTGCCTGCCAGCACTGCAGCACTGCTGGGTATTCTTGGGGGGGTGATATGCGGTGGTGGATTGAAAATTGAATGGAACATGTAACTTCCAGAGGTCAAAGGGGTGCCATAAAGAGGTCCTGTTATTCTCTCATATTACTATCCTTGAGGAGAAGAAGGACGCAGCGATCCGGGATGCGAAGTCGATCGCAGATGCAGAGATGGCCAAGGTGTTGGATGCCTCAGAAGTTGATTGAGGGGAATGTTTCCGAGAGCAGGGCTCTGAAAGGGTACAAAAAACCAGGGGGAGTTGTGAAAGATGTATATGATATTATATTTGATGGCTTACACTTTTATATACTTTATATAATTGATTAATAATCAACATATTTTCACTAGACTACACTTGGTGCAAAATACAATTTCAACCCCCAGTAATATGGAATGGCCACGACACGTCATGACAATGATACTGCACATGCAGCCACACAGAGACATTGCAAGGCCATAGGGAGGAACTTGGCGTTTGCCATCAAACTTCAGCATTTTTTTTTCACTATATATCATAGGATTGATCTCCTTTTGGAACAAACTTCCTGGAAACGTGAGTTGTCCACTTCAGCTTTGTGCGATTTGACTCTTCGGGCTAACTTCAAGGCAAGCTCGTGAAAATCATTTGGCGAAGGACGGTGGGAGGGTCGGGACTCTGAAAAGCTTTCCGAATGATTCCAGTCAATCACCGGCAGCTTATCATCCTCGGTGCTTGGAAGGCTTCATTGCTCCGTTCTTTTGCCTGATTTCAGACAAAGCCGAGTCAACTGGGACCAGAACGCGAGGAGGAGAAGAAGAACGTGGCTGAGAGGCAGCAGGCTGATGAGGTGCGCCATGGTGTTTGAGTAGGAGACTCACAGAATCTGCACGATAAACAAAGCAGGTGTACCTGAATGCTGATTTCTTTATCATGGGCAACAATACCACTAGCTTGCCAAGATGGATCCTGTTCTTCCACGGATTCTGCCAGGAGATGGCGAGAGCTCAAAAGGAGTCAGAAGCAGCAGCAAGGGCCTCAGAGAGGAGGCCACACATACTGTACTTGTATTGAGTCGATTTGGAGAAGATGACTATACCATGGAAGATGCAGATGGAAGCTTCCAACCTACTGTAATAGCGATGGCCAAGCATGCTGATATTAAGACAGGCAGATTTCACAACAATGCTCTTTTTTGTACAGTATTTGTCATTCGTTCAAACCTAGTGCACTCAGGCCAATAGCCAATAGTCTCCAATTAGCAACACAAAATGAAAGGAACACACACACACATACACCCTCATAACCGACACAGTGTGCAATGTTGTTCTAACATGTTCTTACTCGATGACTCCAAGATTCACACTCTTTCTCTGAATCTTGGAAGATCTTGCAAGTCAGAAGTCAGGAAACTGCCACTAGGAGCAAGGACGCTACTAGGGGCTCCTGGCTGTACTACTAGGAACAAGAATCTTTTAGGGGCTCCTGGCATCGCTACTAGGAGGAGAAGGCTCGAAAAGCCAATGCAGATGTGGCGTCTTCGATGCATCGGGGGGGAAGGGGAGAGACGTGAGGTCTGAAAGGCTTTTTCACGTGATGCTCCGGCCATTCTCCCTAGCTGCCCTTTTATCGTTTCATATTGGCAGGTCAAAATCTGTATTTTTAGCCTACACACCATGGAAGGTTGACATCCCGAACAGAGAGGAATTGGTTCATTTTCGGTCAACCAGGGGCCTCTTGTGATCCACTGCCATTGGCTTCTTACAAGTTCCTTAGGAAAGACAGCAACGGACCATTTGGAAACGAGACGAGATCTCCACCTGTTGGCCTGGCGATGTTTCTCATGGTGCTGTGAGTTTTCGGTTAGCCCCGTTTTGGGCGGCTGAGCCCCGTTCTTTGAAGAGCCGGCACTTTGCTGTGTGGGCCAAAGATGGTGTCAAGTCCATGCTCCCATCGCAGCGTAGCTTCTGTATTGGCGACCATGGTTGCTGGCCTGGTTGTAAGTGCTATACCATGCTGTACCGACAATTGGTTCCAGGCGACCAAACTTGACCAAATGGTTCGTTTCTTCAACTATGGGTCTACTCCTTGGTGCCAAGCCAGTTTTGCAAAGCTAAAACAAGTTGAAATTTTGGAAAGGAACTGCACTTATGGATCATGGATGTCTCCCGGGTGCTTTGAAAGGGACCAGAGCAGTCTTTGTGGGGGTTGTGACTTCAGCGAACGGCTGAGCCCTTCGGAATCGTGCGGATGACATTGGGAGTGAAGCTGTCGCATGCGGGCGCTCATGGTTGGTGTTAAAACGGCATATGATTTGCCCAAGGAAGGCAGAAGGCGCGGTTGGCAGCAAGTTTAGTGTACCCTCTCTAGTTAGACGCCTTGACAAAGTTTTTCTTAGTTTGACCAGGTCCTAAAGCTCCCAGGCACTCAAGATACTTCTAGATAGAGAACTCAGTTCATTGAACTGGTTGGTTCCTTGAGCGAAGGAGTGGCTGAAGACATCCCTGGCTGACATTTGGAGACAGCTGTGATACGTTGTCCATGAACGCTACCAGGGGCTCCTGGCCTTACTACTAGTAACAAGAAGCTACTAGGAACAAGGGGCATCGCTACTAGGAGCAAGGACGCTATTAGTGGCTCCTGGCATCACCACTAGGAGCATTCTTACTACTAGGAGAAAGGGCATCGCTAGGGCCTTCACGTCTCGACGCAATCCAACGAGGAAAAAGCGGAGAAGATGGACGACGATGCCCATCGTACCAAGGCATTTGCTCGAGGGCACAGACATGCAAATCCATGCACACTACACCTTCCAAATCCTTACAACCACACTATACATTCATTAATTAGATTTGGATACTGTAGACTTAGCGCGTTTTGTTGGTTTAAGAGCAGAACTGTATCTCTTTCTTGGCGGTTTCTGTCGGACTCCACGTTGTCTGGACAAACTCATGCAGATGTACAACCCCAACTCGAATTCGCTGAGGTAGTGTTTCAGCGTGTTTCAGCCCCACAATGACGCTAGAAGGTATATGCTGCACATACCATTGTCATATCCATGTTCTTTCTAGCTGTCCAGTTCCAGGACTCAAGCTGTTTCAGGTGAGCATAACACAGGGTCTCGCTTGGGTCTAGCACCGGCATGGCCAGTCCCATGCGGATCGAGAGATGGAGCGTGCTGAACACCTCATGGGCATTGCCAGGACGGGGACCCTTGAGGGCTTGGTTGTGGGCAAAGCCGGACTTGAGATTCTGGTCCGCTAGGTCACTAGGTCTCTGAAAATGCCTTGAGGACGCCATTTGGGCGTGGGGAATTCCTTGGGTGAAATTCTTTCGAGGCGGGAGGCCCCACTAACACGAAGGTTCGTGTGAGACTTGTTTGCGTGGATCAAAGCACTCAGGATGTGGAAAGCTGTTGGGTAGTACAAGTTGCCCAAGGTAGACAGGATCACGTTGTCGCAAGTTCTGGGAGACGGAATGAAGCTCTGAAACGGGCGGACGAATTGCCACTGAAGCAAAGATCGGATGTTCTTTTGTTCTCCAGGAAGATGCATAAGGAGGAGTTGGAAGCAATGGCGGCGGCGCCTTGACATGGAGTTGGAGCTAAAAGCTATTCACTAAATTACAGAAAGTTCCCTTTCATCGGATTTCCTTTCTATGGTATCTCTTTCCAAATCCGCAGGTGTTTACGGTGTTTTGCTGTTCTTTTTTCGTCTCCGTCAGGTGCGTCAGATGGAAGCTGAAGCGAAGCACGACTTGGAAGTGGCTTTCCACGAAAAGGACAGGTCTTGGAGAGAACTGCTTTCATCCAAACTGAACGATTTGAATTCATTAATCCCGTCCCCCTAATAATAAACACGGCCCCCCCCCCCCTCCCCCCTATTAAAAAAACCTCGGTCGCATTTTTTTTAATAGGGGGTCCCTGAAATCGGGGGGTCCAAAATAGGGTCACCTGGGAAGAGCTTCAAAACCAAAAAGTAAATCCGTAAAGTTTTATATAAAATCCTTTATTAAACTCGTATCAAAAATGCAAAAAAGCTCCAGATCGAAGGGTCTTCCTTTTCCCCTACAAAAACCTTCATTAGAATAGTTATTCTTCGGTAGACTAACAGCTAAAGCTTTCGAAAGGTGATGTCGCTGTGCCATGCGGTGTTGCATGACCTCGGTGGCAAGTGCGTTTGCGTGAGTCCGTGCCATTGGGGGAAGGAAAGCCTGCTGGTGTAAGCGCGGCGTGTCATGGTGGATAGACAGGGCGGACAGAGGTGGGCAGTTACGGTTGTTTTTGGGGAACCTAATAAAAAAAACTACCCCCAAAATCGACCATGTTGGTAGTTTAGTAGCGGCTTGAAAGGGCGGCAATTTAAAACCAAATATAAACCGAATTTAGGGGTTCGGACGTGGGTTTTTTTTTAATTGGGGAGTGTTTATTAATAGGTACTCGGGATTACACCACATGGGTCTCCATTGAGCCATTTCTCCTCCTCATTCTTTGGCAGGACACGGCCAAACAAGAGGCCAGCACTGTGGGAACCTGAGAGTCAAGTCAAGCGCATACTGAGTACTTTGCTTAGCCAATAAAGCATGCGGAATAGGATTATTTGCAGTTCAACACCTGGGGTGGCAGCTTCACATAACGTCAACATACGTCAACAAGAGCTTCTGTACATTTGATATGTTTTATTTGCAGCCTAGAGGATCAGGCATACTCTGTATACATTTTCTAAGACTCTTCGATGTGCAGCAATCGACTAGATGGACGGGATAACTAGATCATGATCATACTAGAGCTTTCGGTAAGAGTAAGACTTGGAGCCTCACCGCAAGTTGGCACCATACTTGGACTAGGATGCTACTAGTAACAAAGGGCATCGCTACATCTAGGGTCTCGAGTCTCTAGGAGTAAAGATGCTACGAACGGAGCACCCTTAGGTGATCGGTCGGCTCGATTTGAGGTTCACCATGCCAGCAGTGAGGCTGGGCCCGAAAAGAGAAAAGCGACGCGTTTTACCGGGGCTAGGAGCAGGACGCTACGAACGGAGCAAAGGGCATCGCTACTAGGAGCGATCGGACGCTGCTAGGGGCTCCTGGCATCGCCACTAGGAACAATGTTTGGTATTAGAATGGTCGCCTTTCATTTTTGTTGGACAGCAAATTCAGAGAACTCGGCCGCCCAACTCCCGACCCACCCCCAAGGTGAAAGCGCTCGAAGACAAGAAGCGAAGGCAGATCGCAATGGCCAAGCGTGAGGCGGCCAGTGCCGAGTTGGGAGCCCAGAGAAAGTGGGTAAATGGTCAAAGCTGGAGGTACCTAGACTCCCTTGACTAGAGAGTAGTCACTAGAC
Source organism: Durusdinium trenchii (assembly GCA_963970005.1). Classification (NCBI taxonomy): domain Eukaryota; class Dinophyceae; order Suessiales; family Symbiodiniaceae; genus Durusdinium; species Durusdinium trenchii. Next base: position 948,421 of record CAXAMN010014558.1, on the reverse strand, counting down.
CAACCAATTTTTGAATCCAAAAAAGTTAAAAGGCAACTGTGGAAAGTAAGGCAATTTCTGACTCAAAACAAGTAGTAGTCCAATTTGGCACACAGTCACGGCACAGCACAGACACCATGTGAACCCTCTACATTGCCAAACTCGGTGGGTGGAGCATTGATGCTGGTTCTCATTGAGTCGCACAAGTTATTAAGTTGGTCCTTTGATTTGAATGCCTGCTTGGAGTACCAAGACATGAATGGCTAATTAGTAGTCTGTTAAAACCAAGAAAGACTCGTGCTGTGTGACATAAAATCTTGCCTGTGATTCAGCCACAAGGCAGATTGCTGCTAGTGCAGCCGCTGTCTGTGACTCAGCATCGCAGACCCTGTGCAAACCATATCTCTCCCACAAATGATGCACTGGGAATGAGAGCCGGATTAGCTGGCAAGAGTCATTTTGGCCAAGGAAGGGCCTCGGACATTCGCCAAAGGTTTAAGATTTGAGTCCCAAAGTTTGCATCGATCTGTTTATTTGGCCTTAAACATACGGCAGCCAATGCCCGAACGCATCCGGAGACCGCTCGCACCAGTCTTATTTCTACGAAGCTCTCTGGCACTCAGTATCGCTGAGACTTGTTGCTTCACAAGTACACCCATACAGGAACACAAAGACTATAAATTGTGGTAGCCATCCACTGGCTCATCCATCCCCCACCGTCCACCACCACCCCTTGCCAAATGCTCACGTGTATTGCATGCCTACAATAAACGCCTCGACCTTCGGTGCAGCCAAGCTGCTTGAGCCCGAAGCCGATGGGCCGGCTTTGTTCAGGAGAAGCGCCATGCGGACCAAGAGATCGCTAGTGTGGCTGGCATGCTGAAGGAGGCCACAAAATGGGGAGCTTCGTTGCCAAGTGGTGTGGTCTGGAAGATGACTGTTTGGTTGAAGACTTATAAGATGCCCGCAGTTTGCAAAATAATTGCAACTTCTTTTTGGTTGCCCCGTGCCTTTGTCATGAATCATCATGAATCTCTTTGCATTGGAATTCCAATCATATATGACTGGATCAAGATATCTTCCACATGCGCATAGCTGGAAATTAACAACACAGGAATGGGACTGTACATAGCTTGCTTTTGCAAGACAAGGGTAAGTCACACCAGCTTTGGCCCAGGGAAAGACAGCGGAGCAGAAGGGACAGCAGCTGTTGCGGCAAGCCAGTGCCAAAGAGGCTTGGAATTACATGAATTTACTGACTGGTCCTGTTTGCTCAGTGGAAGGCTTCGCATTAAGTGGTCTTATCCGCAATGCCATGCACCGCCCACGTTCAATTCGATGTACATAATTATATCGATTTGCGCAAGCCCCTCGAACTTTTTGACTAGCAGATGCCTGCAAAGAAAGTTGTGGAGACCGTCGTGGAGACCCTCAACATAGGGTCTGCCAGGGGTTCAGAGGGTTCCATTTGGAGGCTGCCATATGCCAGGGCTCCGATTTCCTGTTGCGCTCAGATGTACCCCAACTCCTGCCGACGGACAGTCTGCATCCAGGCAAAGTTGTCGCAGGCCCAAAAGGCCGTTGAGGAGGTGCGGGAGTGAAGACAGGCAATGGCCTCCAACCTAATGCAATGGCCTCCAGTAGAGATTCGGATTCAAGGATTCGGACCTGGTGCTGCCATGACCGTACCACAAAAAGAGCAATCTCTGGCCTTTCACAACATCGCTTGTGCAAGACCGCTTTGCTCTCTTGACATCAGAGGCTCAGGCAAAAGCTGCGAAGGAGCTGCAAGAAGCACGGGCAGCTCAGAAATTGCCAGTGGTACACACCACAGCTCCGCGTGGCAAGTATGCCGGAACAGTAGCTGGCTGTCCAAGCCACCTGTTGGTTCAAGTTCTTTTTGCATGACATTTCATGACCTTTCCTCAACACCCTACCCACAGAGGTCTCCAGCTTTCCAAAGGAGCATTGCATTGGTGCTTGATGGTACCTAACTGCTCCATGGTACGAAAGGCTTGCAACCTTCGGTCAACAGCTTTTGTCAACTCTTTCCTTCCAAATCCCGCAATGGGTGTAGCTCGGGCTCAAGTGACGCGATTGCCTTTGTCGGATCACCATGGCGAAGCGCACAAAGAAGGTTGGGATCACCGGCAAGTACGGCACCCGCTACGGCGCCTCCCTGAGGACCAGCAGCTACCAAAGACTTCTTGAAGGGGGTCGATATGCGTTGATGGGTAGTGCATCCTCCAATGTTTTTTTGATGTTTTTGGTGGCTTAAGATGCCCAGCAGTTGAATTCCTGTTGTGCTGTGTTGTTGCTGGTGCCCAGAAACAATGGATTTTGGTTATATTTTATGAGATTGAAAGATTTAGAAGTGCTTGAGAAAACATGGTGGAGTGCCCTAGCCTGGCTTTCTCAAATCGACGTTCCAACTGGTCTCGTTCAAATTCCCAAGATGAGGGCATTTTCCCAATGTATTTTAATCTATTTTGTTGCAAAGTTGTAAGTTATAATATAGTTTTCCAGCTCACTAGTAGTGCGTCTTGGTATTTTGGCACGCACCGACATATTGCAGGAAGATCATCAAGCGCTACGAGATTCAGCAGCGTGCTCGCTACATGTGCAGCTTCTGCGGCAAGGCCACGGCGACTGCAGTAGTTCGATTACAACTGTGTTTTCCAGATGCATGATGTGCATATATTATGCATCATAAATAATATAGACAGCAGCAGCAGCAGCAGCAGCAGCAGGCGTAGTAGTAGTAGGAGTAGTAGTAGTAGTAGTCGTCGTCGTCGTCGTCGTAGTCGTAGTCGCAGTAGTCGCAGTAGTCGCAGTAGTCGCAGTAGTCGGAGTAGTCGTAGTAGTCGTGGTGGTAGTAGTAGTTAGTAGTAGTAGTAGTAGTAGTAGTCGTAGTAGTAGTAGTAGTAGTAGTAATAGTAGTAGTCGTAGTAGTAGTAGTAGTAGTAGTAGTAGTAGTAGTATGTCCAAGATTCAATGTATTATTGATGGTCCTGCAGTTAACGTTTGCATCAACTACGTAATTCTCACAACCATGAGCAGGAGAACGTGAAGCGCGTGGCGGGTGGAATCTGGAAATGCAAATCCAAGACCTGCAACAGGAGCCCAGTGTTCAGTGTTCATGAACCTCACTTGCAATGGCAATCAACATCATAAAAAAGCATAATCTTAGTCATCATCATGATCATGATAATAATAATCATCATCACCACCACCACCATCGTCATCATCACCACCATCATCATCATCATCATCAACATCATCCCCATGACCATGACCATGACCATGATCATGTTCATGTTCATCATCATCATCATCATCATCATCATCATCATCATCATCATCACAATCATAATCATTATCATGAATGCTACTTAGTTGCTGTCCATGCGTGCTGTAGGGATGGTGCTTTGGCAAAGCAAATGTTTTGATCGTGTGATCCCAGGGTGTGGTTTGAACACCTCGTGAGATTAAAAGTCTCAAAACGGTCAATATGATACCTTGTGACACTTGAAACAGTGTGCAGGACCATGGCTGGCGGCTGCTGGACTCTGAGCACGGGCCCAGCCGCCACGGTGCGTGCGACTATCGCACGTCTGAGGAAGCAGCTGCAGGGCCCGGACCCTAGAGCTTCAGACCTCAAAGCCACGTGCGGCAACGTATCTTGACATGGTAGATTTCGTGCATATACCTAACATAGCCTTGTGAGGTTATGTGGGTCTTCTACATAGCCTTTTTCAAGTGACAAGATTTTGGCTTGAGATGCGGATCAACTGTTCTTTGACTGATTGAATGATTCTCGCTATGTGTGCCCCGCAGTACAAGATCGACAGGCTTCAAAAGAGCGCTGAGCTACTTCATGCTACTACTACATCGAACATCATAAATCGGATGACACAATCTAAGATTATGGCATGGATGCAGGGAGAAGTTGGACGTTGGCATAGATGGGTCTGACTAGGTGTAGAAGCATCCACTAGAGGTTGGAAGCAAGGTGGGTATTATGGCTCCTTTTGGGTGACAGTGACTATGGTCAGTGATAGTGTCTTTGAGCGCTTTTGAAATTGTCTGTGAGACACTCCTTGTGCTTGTCGTGGATTGTAAACATTGTTTTCAGGTGGTGTGGAGGAGTGACCGTGATGAGCCCCAATGCTTGTGGTGGAAAAGGTGACGGGGACCTGTGCGTCAACGAGTCTGAAGTACCAGAGTGACACTATGAAACCGCAAACCCTTGATTGATTTCCCTCTGACTGGCTCGTCCTCGTGTTTGCGTTGGACGCCTGACTGCGGGAGGTGGGTCTCTTGGCCTCTTTTTCTCCGTGATAGTTGGACTTTGCCACACTTTCAGAGGGTATTATGAAGTCGAGGCAGTGCCAGAATACTATGTTCATGACAGGACTTCCCACCAGGCCGCCAATGTGACATATGCTATTGTATACACAGCACAGGCACAATTTATTCCTCCTTTGGAGGCATCCATTTTCACAGGAGTTGCTCGTGATCAGGGGAAGGCTCAAGTGTGAAGCTCCCGTGCTCCGCCACAACCGCCATGGCCAAGCGCACCAAGAAGGTCGGCATCACCGGCAAGTACGGCACACGTTATGGTGCCTCTTTGAGGACACTCAGCAGAGCAGGGAAGTGCAGATGTGAAGCGCCCAGCCATGAAACATCGTAGATATTCCAAGCTACATGACATTAGGGCACGAGCTGAGGAGGGCCAGCCCTGTAATCATGGCGACAAAGAGGGAAAGCCAGGAGTAGAGGTTGGGATGCCCCAAGTAAGGGCCAAGCAGAGAAGGAGGCAACAGTTTCTGGGTCAGTTGCCTCCAAATGTGATCCTTTGCCAAAGGGCACAGCCATGGGGGTTGGTTCGATTCTGGTCAGAACAGAACGGGCCCACAAACTCATACCCAATTAGGTGTTCGTTCTTTTTCACCTGGCTATATACGGCTATGGGTCAAAACCGGGAAACCTTGGTTGGGCCTCAAAATTGAACACAATAGAATCAATAGACTACTAGGTCAACCTACCAGGATGAAACCGGCAACTCCGGTGCCATGACCCACAGCCACCGTCACTGGTGACCAATCGTTTCCCACTTAGTAGCGATGCCCTTTGCTACTAGTAGCTTCTTGTTGCTAATAGCGATGCCCT
>CAXAMN010014558.1:887230-939355 GCA_963970005.1 Durusdinium trenchii | reverse complement strand
TAGGAAGATAGACAAGGATAGAAAGACAGACAGGCAGAGAGAGAGAGAGGGAGAGACGGAAAGGGCCAGACACTCTTTAAAAAGAATTAAATCAGAAGTTAATTCTTGGTTTGGGCTGCTGGCACAGCTGGCAGAATCAACTCCCAAGTTGATCCTTTGAGGCTGGCGCATTGAATGGGGGCTGTTGCTGAAGAATTAACTTTCGAGTTAATCTTATTCAACTCTTGTATTCAGTCTCTTCCGTCCGACCCCACGTTGCTGGGTGAAAAACCAGCTCTATTTAGGCGAGCCATAGAAAGCAACAACTGTTAACGCGCTCCCACCTGGTTTTAATTTGCCTGAGCACCATTGGGTGGCTGATTCTGGGCTGCCTGCTGCTGCCAGCTGGCCTACACAGTGTAAAGGGAACATTCTGCGCAGACTCCAGCATTCAATATGCCTCAAATGGATTGTATAATTGTAGACCATTTAAGATCAAACTGGCCATTCTCCCCGACACTTCTGCAGTCAGGACTCAAGGTCCATGACTCATGACTTGGTGACCCCAGGACCATGGCTGGTGGCTGCTGGACCCTGAGCACGGGCCCAGCGGCCACGGTGCGCGCAACCATTGCGCGCCTGAGGAAGCAACTGCAGGGCCGGGCACCGAGGATGGGGAAGGGGACAGTGGCTAGTAGCATAGGGGGTGGCGTAATTAATTTTTCCAGGGGTCATGTCACCTACCGGGATAGTTTTTTTTGGAGTAATTTCGATGGAATAATATTTAAGCTAGGTAGTGGTTTAAGGTACTACCCTGGAATTCAGAATAATTTTAGAATACTTTTGCAAGCCACCCTCTATCTGGCTGATGCTGGCTGTGTCAATCTAACCCGTCCGTATTTGCAACGCTGCTCTTTTTATCTCCTGTTTCAGAGCCAGAAGGTCTACACAGAACAGAAGATCAACGAACATATCAGAGGAAAGATCCTAAACATTCCTATAGAAATTCCCAGACAACACACAGAATATTTTAAATTTGACTTTTCAACACACAGACTTTTCCACACCAAAATTTAACTAACCGTTCACATAAATTTTCTCTCTTGAGTGTATCAGGTACAGAAGTCTGAAAATTATTTTGCAATGTGAATGACATATTGGGATAGTTTTCAGAATCTATCTGGATAGTGGTCAGAATAGTTTGTTTATTATTCCAGGGGGGCTGTGAGAGGGGGGGGGCCTTAGGCCACCCCCGATCTAGTAGCTGCTAGCACACCCTACGCTGCACATCGGACTAGCACAATCCATTCCTCATGCCTTTGAAGATCTGCAAAACTGCGAGGTGGCGTCGAGGACTGAGGACAAGGGGAGAACAATCGACAGCTTGCAGTTTGGTACAAAAGAGGCGCTGCGTTTTCTGCTGACTTGGGCTTTGTTTCAAGGTGCCAAACACATCCAGCTAATCACGGAGATGTCACTGCATCGTTGGTATTTGCTTGCTGCCTCTCAGTTCTACTGAACACTCTGATGATCAAAGATGATCAGACATTGGGATGGAGGAGAGACAATCCGATATCTTGCCGATGATCGCTCTGACTCTAATTAGTTGGTTGAATCTACTAGCCTGTTCACCGAGGCCCAAGAAGATAAATCAAAAGCTGCAGCGAGAGAAGCTGAGCAGGAAGAGGTCACGTAAGAACGTTGCTGTGGTGCTTGGTCCTTGTGCCCTCATCCCTCTTGGATCCTCTTAAAGTAATCTATGCTTCCTCTTGCAGAGTTTCATCATTGTTTGTGCTCAGTGCGCAGCAGTTCAGAATTTATAGTGAGGCAATGTAAGGCAAATGTTTGTTTCTTTTAATTGACCACCTATCCAATGCCAATATTTGGCAAACTCATATAATTTGTAAGATATAGTTCCTGTGTACTTGGCACAGTTTCTGCATTGCTCAGTCATTGCTTTATCAAACCATTTTATTGCTAACCCCATGTTCACTTCGAAAACAATCCAAACTCGAGCAACAGCAGCTCTATGCCGTTGTGTGCCTGTATACGGCCAGGCCATCCAAGAAGCCAAGCAAGCCAAAGCTCGGGTGAGATTGCCAAGAGAAAACTTCAACGATTGCGAAGAGATGGACTTTGCACTTTTTGGCAAACAACCTTGGTTTGATCCGATTTTTTGGGGTGGATGGTCTGATCTTGGGTGCACAAGGACGAATGACGTGCCTTGCATCGTCTACGGACGTGAGGGATTGGATGGCCTGGAGAAAATATCTCCATCAGCTTGACCTAACAGTTGATGCTCAAGTCCTCAAACCTAATTTTGAAAAGCGAGGAGTTTTCCTGGACTCCTGGGGAAGTAGCTTGTTTTGCCAGAGCTGAGTGGATAATTCCAAGGCAGAGGCAGACGCCAATTCCATGGAGGAGCACAGTGATTTGAATCAAAATCGCAACTTGGCAGCACAAACTGACTTGTGTCACCTGTCACCCATTTGATTTTAATGTTCAACTGCGTTTTTGGCTTGCACAGGTCAGTCAGTCATCGAGTGATTTTGATCAAGTCTTCTCCAGTTGCGCATGTTGCACAAGTCTTCCTAGCTTCTCCGACCAGAAGACCTCAAACTATCCAAAACTTCCAATCCACTCCAAAAGCTGCCCTGGCGCTCCTGTCGCTGGCCGCGCCCGTCGCTGGGTCACATGGGTGCGCACGTTGGGGCCGTCCTAGGCTACTTGAAGTATGGGCTCCTGGTGGCGACGCTGGTCGCTTGGGGATCTCTGATCGGATTGCGTGGGCCCCCAGGAGACTGAGTGACATCATCCACCTTCCAGTCTATTTGTGCTCTTTGATCAATGGTTGGGCCTGCTTGTTTGCTTGTTTGCCCTCGCTTTTGGTGGTTTTGAGATGCTCTGAAAGCATCGGCCATCCAGTAGATTCATTCATTCTCTCTCTGTCTCTCTCTCTCTCTCTCGCTCGCCACGCGATGACAAAGGCCTTTTCCAACTGGTGGCCTTTATACACGCATCCAACAAGTAATTTGTATCTACCAATCAGTTCTCACGAAGTTTGAACCTCACCAGTCAGTGCCGCAATGCTGGGAATCTGCAGGACAGCCGGTCTGAATTTTCTAAGGCTCTGGTCCAGATACAAACATCAGGAACTTCACGATCATCATTTGAACATGATCGCCCGGATGGCCTAGATTTCATGAGAGGAGACTGGATGCCTGGTTATTACATATGGCTGTGGGTGACCCTGGTAGGTTGACCTCCCGTAGGTCGTCTATTCTGTTCATTTTCTGATATTTCTGTATTTACCCACAGCCATATAGGTGGAGAACCTTTTTCCAGGATGGATATCAAAGGACGAGTGGGAGCAAGACCGGAATGATGGTGATAGTCCTGGGTGAGCTTTAGGAGTGACCGGAATTGACAGTTGATAGCCGCATGCGTGAGAATGTGGCAAGAGCTCTCCTCTGGCGCGGCATGGCGCGGCTGCACTTCAGGGTAGCACAGATAGCAGAGCAAAGGTCCAACGACTACACTGCCAACATTGATGAGAGGATTCAGGTTACATCTGGCATTTGTGTGCATTTGTGCATTTCTTATGCTCGGTGCACTTGCGGCACTCGCACATAGATACATCATACACAAAGTACTCCCTGTTGTTGGCCCAGTCCATGCGTACCGCCCTAGGTTCGCTTGAATAGCGACAAGATGGAGTGCTAGGACCTCAGTTTCAGGTTGCCCAGGTGAACGACTCGGCTCCCAGAGGCAGTTGTCTCTACATGTTTGGAGAAAAAGGAATAGGAATCTGCGAATGGAAGTGCAGCGACACGTACAGTGCAACTTGTACATATATATGTACCATATGTACTTTGGCTCAAGGATCAAGCGACTAGAAAAGGTGCGGTTTCCGTTCCGACGCTACGCCGCTTATGGACCGTCAGTGATAGCTTCAAACTTCGCTGATTAAGATCCACTCGCAGGTTATCAGCCGTACGCGCTCTTTATAGCCGTACGAGCTACACGAGACCAAGAACAAGACTAGTCATTACAGAAACCTGCAATGTCAAGCTCAGGAGGAAATGGAAGCGAACCCTATTCATTCGCTGCTCCTGGTGGTCCCAACACCATTTCGTCACCAGACTCTACAATGGGTACTGATTCATCAGCAAATGCTGACGTTATCACTATGCCTACTGGATCACAAATCTCGGAAAGATCCGTGCCACCGGCTCGGAATCTGACCGATCTTGCACCCGTAGGACCAAGAAGATCGATGAGAGCTACAACAAGATCTACATCGCCTATAACGTCTACCGCGAGATCCCCAAGAAGGAGTATAGAGAAGAGACGTGACGATGATAGAGGAACAAAAGAGCAAAGAAGAGAGATTCAGCTGGGTGAAGAATTGAGATCGGCGAGAAACGCATACAATTTTCTTCATGAAGAATATGAATGCATCCAAGCCGGATACTCACGACTACACCACGAGGCTGAAGTGGAGTTCAGGCAAATGTCTGACTACAACAGGAAGATGCAGGAACATCTACAAGAGATGACACAGGAAGATGAAGGAGCGACAATAAGAATTGAAGAGCTCGAACACAAGCTACGCTTGGCGGAATCGACAGCTGAACATATCTACATGAGATATCAAGAGCTTGCACAAGAAACTCATCAAGAACATTCAGAGCTTGAATCTGTGAAAGCAACGAAGGACAGAATGTCCCAAGAGCTTCAAGCAGCAATTGGACACATCCAAGAACAGAATGAATCTTCATTGGCGATCAATAGAAGATCAAAAGCCATTCAGGATGAGAACATAGCCTTCGTCGGAATAGCTAACCAGATACAAGCTAGAATGATTGCGCTACAGGATGAGAATGTCAACATGCACGAGGTGATCCAACACCAGAGAGAAGAACAATGGAACAGTGAGGTCAGGGAAAGACGTCTTCAACACAGTGTTCACTCATCTCAAGATCAGAGCAATCAGGAAGCTATGGTTATTGATCATCTACGAGGTCAACTAGCTATGGCACGTGGAGCTGAACTCAACGCGAGAGCGGAGATAGGAGAGATGGAAGTGGGCATGAGGATGGAGATGTTTGTATGCCAGACTGAAGTCTCTGCTAAAGAAATGGCAGAAATGAAGGCGAGCCACCATGAATACGAAGCAAACGTCGCAAAGGAGGTTATCGCAAAAGGGGAAATATTCAACAACGAAGTCCTAGAAAGTTCCATCCGTGAACGACATCAATTGAAAGACGTCAACCTCGCTCTATCCGAAGCCAACGCACAGCTGAAAAGAGAGAATATGATGAGAGCTCCTATGTTCGGCGATGATGGTGCTGAAATTCAACAGAAGATCAGAGAACTGGAGAATGCACTATTGGAAAGCCAGAAGGAGACAAAGAATGTCATTATGGAAAATGCGAAATTAAAAGCAGAAGCACGAATGGCACCCATAGTCTCTCGGTACAGCAAGCGTCCTAGTTCCAGAGACCGCGGGTTACCAACCCACGCGTCCGAGGAAGATGAGATTCGGAACGCAAAAGAGGAGGCGAAGCACTACAAGGACGGGTACAATGAAATGACAGAGAGCCGAGATGAGATGTATGAATGGTATGCAGAAACCCACAATGAGTACGCCGAGGAAAGGGAGAAATCAATTGAGCTATCCGAGGCAAACAAATCATTGAGGGACAAGATTTCAGAAGCAGAAGCATCCTCTTCATCTCATCTTGCACCGGCAACCTCTACAATCATGAAAGTATCGAGGAAGGAAGAATCAAAGATAAACGTTCCGTCATGGCCCAGGATCAATGATCTTGGACTATGGAAGGCAAATCTCATTCAATCGATCATCATTGCGGCCAATGATTCAGATCAAGAGCCCTGGATCGACTGGATCAAAGAAGCCATGGACGACCCTGATCCGGACAAGTTTGTCGACTCAGGAGACCAAAGATTCCATTCAATCGATGCCAAACTCGGCCTAGCTCTTACCAAGGTCGTCATGGATGCGAAAGATGATGGTTCAGGTGTAGCTATGAAGTTGAGGACGAGGATCAATGCAAAAGGGAGAACATCAAGCCTCATAAAGGGAAGAGAGGTCCTAGCCCTGATCCTTATGAATTTCAAGACAACATCAAATGTGGAAGTCTTATATACTTCAATGCACCTCTACCAACTAGAATATCAAGGAGACAAGAACTTATCGTTGTTCTTCCACACTTGGGATGAGATTCTGGCAGGAATGAAGCCCGTTGACGTCCCGAGCGACGAAACTCTTCGGGATCTCCTATGGAGAAAGATCAGGAACTCAAACCTCATGGCATACGACATCAGCGCCTACAACAGCATGAACGACGATGATGCCAAGAAGACATACAAACATCTACGTGATATGATCAGAAGGCACATCGAACGGCAAACTGAAGACAGGATGATCCTGGAAAAGGAGAAGGCAGTGAAGAATGTGGCCAATATCTTTCAGAATCTCAAACCAGGCGGACCTGCTCCAAAACTGAAAGCTGCACCAGCTGATCCGAAGAAGAAACCAAAAGGGCAACAAGAACAGGTTGTCTCAGAAGACGCTGCTGCAGTGAAGCCGAAACCCAATCCCAAGAAGCATCCTGAAGACAAGAACAAAAAGGGAAAGGGGAAAGGTAAAGGTGATGGAAAGGATCGCAGCCGAAGTCCGAGTACAGACAAGAAGAAGATACCGTGCAAATTCTTCGTGAAAGGTAACTGCACTATGGGGAAAGATTGCCCATTCAGTCACAAGAAACCCAGATCACCATCCAGAGGATCTTCTGTCGGAAAGAATGACAAGCCAGTATGTTGGATGTGGATTCGAGGAACTTGTGACAAAGGGAAGGATTGCAAGTTCTACCATGACCCAAAAGCCTCTCCTAAGAAAGGGATATCTGCACCAGCTGACTCAGGAGACGATAGGCCAAAGCCCAAGGCAAAACCCAAACCGAAGCCTAAGGCGAAGCCTGGAGCCCCAGCCATTGACGGCGAACTCTTCATGGACGAATCCGAAGATGAAGGGATTGCTGCATCCGCCAAGGCAAGAGAAGGAGGTGCAAAAGTATCCTTTGATGAAGAGACTTGTGAGATCATGTTGAACGAAGCGATCTACTCAGTCAGGGACAAATGGAAGGTAGTAGAAAAGAAACCTCTACGTCCGGACATCAAACGATACGATGAGAAAGAGCTCACCTGCTACACGAGGAAAGAACAAATCAGATTTGAAGAAAAGGTCGCAGAGGCGAGAGGCATACTGATGGTCCCCTACACTGAGATCAAGAGGGTCCGAATACCAGTTGGACCAAAGGGTGACCTATCGGTCACTATGTCTTTTGACGAAGATGACGGCCTAGTTTTTCATCATAAAGTCATTCCTCATGTATGCGAGGGAAAGAAAGATCATGCAGACACAAAGACATTGTCTATTCCAGCCAAAGGGTCAAGAACGAAGTTCATCATGGACACAGGATGTGGGTATGATTTGATATCGAAAGGCAGAGCCAAGAAATTAGGTCTGGAAGTGAGAGAAAGCGACCAATCAATGTCATTCTATACCGCAAATGGAGTGACATCCACAAAAGGAGTCGCTGACATTCATTTCGACGAATTTGACTCTACCTACTCCCCATTCGTCCTAGATGAGTCTCCTTCAGTACTGTCTGTTGGAAAGAAATGCATGGAGGAAGGATACACATTCATATGGCCAGCCTGCGGCAACCCGTATATGGTTTCCCCGAACTACAAGAAGATCATGTTAGAAGTAGAGGGAAACATCCCATATATTGTCAAGGGCAGTGACTTCTGTACTCCCACCGACGATACAAGGGCGGAGATGATCGCAAGGTTCACCCTAGGAGAAGATGAAGCCGATTACCAATCGACTTTCATCAACTGTGATGTGGATCCTCAAGGAATCATGTGTGATGATGACGACCTTCCTGTGATTGAACCTCCAAAAGTCAAAAGGCGAAAGAGGAATAAGAAGTTCAAGGCATCTCCTGGAGAAGAAGATGAGGTAGGATCAAATGTCGCCGGAGACAGTGAACCAGAAGCTGACGATGATGATGCAGATGACATCGAGGTGGATGTTGTTGACGGTGCAAGTAGAATGGTGAGAAGAGGAACTCTGAAAGCAGATGCCAGGAAAATCGAGCATCTACTCACACATCGTTACAAGAATCCCTACTGTGAGTCATGCATCAGAGCAAAGATGAAACACTTCAAGACGCATCGAGGAGCGTTCAAGAGAAAGCTCAAAGCTTTTGGAGATCTAGTTACCTTTGATTTTGTCGATACGAGGAACATCCTTGATCAAGGGATCAGTACTGATCGAGAGATCTTCGTCATTCGTGACAGGTACACAGGCGTCATATGGGCCTATCCGTCGAAAGAGAGGTTTACCAAGGACGTGGTCAATGCTATAAACCACTTCAAAGGATTGAAGAAGATCAAGATTGCTTATGCCGACAAAGCCCCAGAGTTTGAGACGGCTATGAAGCAGCTGAAGATCCCATTCGATCACTCTCTACCGAATCATCCTCAGAACAATTCTCTGGCGGAGAGGAACAATCAGTTCATTATGATGACAACCGCAACTTGTCTCTTGGAAGCGGGGTTACCACCATGTTTCTGGAGCTATGCAGTAGAATGCGTCAGCCATCTTTTGAACATTGAGGAAGGAGAGGACGGAGTGAGCCCTTGGTACAAGCTACATGGAAAAGAATTCCATGGAGAGAAGATCCCCTTTGGTGCAAAGGTCTTCTTCATGCCGAGCAGTCAAGGAAGGATTGAGCAGAAGCACAAGTTTGATCCCAAGGGAATCCCAGGTATTTTCGCCGGATATGAGATCAAGCCCGGGATGAACTGGTCGAGACAATATAGAGTGTGGAGTCTTGAAACTTTTGCACATCAAAGCCTTGCATTTGATGCCAATCGCCCTATCAGAAAGCTACTCACACCACAGCTCACAGAGACCCTGGTATTCCTCGCTCCCATCGAATTCCCGTTGAAGGAAGGATACGAGAAGATCAACAACACGTTGGAAGGCATGAAGATCCGTGACAGGAGAGATGGAGAGCCAGAGGTCGGAGATCCTAGTCAAATGATTGACTATGGAGATTACGAACCAACTGAGCCCGGTATGGATTTTGAGGAGCTTGCGGAAAGGGAGATTAGGGATGAGGACGACGAAGAAGCCATTGGAGATCATGACGCAGATGATGAAGAACGAGATGATCCCGGTGATGATGATGATCCAAAACCTGATGGCGGTCACTCCAAAATATTGTCCAAACCTGCCAAGGCGAAGGTACCACCTTCGACCGGCAGGGAAGATCACCCGCCAGTTGGAGATCCTTCAATGGATCACATGTCCATGGGAAAAGCAAGTGATGGTATCATCTACTTGAATGATGATGGTGAAACCGTGAAACTGGACAGGAAAGGGAATCCATATAAGGTTGGATCAGACGGAAGAAGGTTCTTCAGGTCATCACCGAGACCAAGATCAAAATATACTCCAGAAGAATGGAAAGCGTTGTCTCTATCTGATAGAGCTATCGCTGAGAAGAAAGAAGCTCTCGAGAAAGAAAAGATGAAAGAGAGAGAGAGTAAAGGTGCGGGATCCAGCAAGGACAAAAGGAAGAAGAAAAAGAAGGAGGACAAGGATGATGATCCTAAGGACGTATCGCCCAACATCTTCATCGATATGAAGAAAGATCGGACGCTGATCACCGATGACGATGACATGGGGGGCTATAGTCCATCTTCGGCATCTACACTTTCCACAGAACTCCCAAGCGACGACGATTACTTAGTCGAATGGGAGGAATGGACGAGTGTGGAGAATGGGTTCGGCCCACGTGCTACTTGGGATCCACTCAATATCATTGATGTCAACAGTGGAGAAATCCTCAATGATATGGCAGTAGCATATGCAATGCCAAAGGAATCCAATAGATGCACAACCGAAGATTTCACAAAGAACTTGAAAGATCATCACTTGTCATTTCCGTCAATGCCCTGCATCAACTCGGTCTCCAAACATCGAGAAAGATACACATATGCCGACGCAACGAACCCGATGAGTGCTTATCGGAACCTGTTCAATGCAGCAGTCTCCAGACCTGTTAGTCGAGCAGAAATGCTGAAGAATCCCAAGGCCAAAGCCTCAATGAGAAAAGAATGGTTGGGACTTCACGAGCAAGGAGTGTTCGACTTCTCTGTGATTCGGGAGTATCACGACGTAAAACAAGAAGCGCTCACTCTGAAGCAGGTCGTGCACTTTGCAAGGGTCCATGGCATCATTGTGGAAAAGAACTACCAGTTGCCAATGAGTGATGAGAGACGAAAATTTAAGGGAAGAGGAGTATTGCTAGGAAACAAAGTGAAGAATCAGAATTGGGAAGCAGCTTTCTTTCAGGACTTGGGCAATTCACCAGCATCCTTTGAATCTTCTAGATGGGCAGATTTCTATGGATGTGTTCCCGGACATTCGGTCAAGCTCGCTGATGCGATTCAGGCATACATTCAGGCTTCTCTTACGGGACCGCCCTGTTGGGTCGAGTTACCGTCAGACGCGTGGCCAGATGATGTTGATGTATCAAAGTATCATCGACCAGTGGTACGCCTCCTCAAAGCCTTGTATGGACATCCGGACGCAGGTACAATGTGGGAGAAGCACTGCGATACGCAGGTGCGCCAACTTGGCTTCAAGCCAATTGGTGATGAATGGCCATCAATGTATTTTCACGAAGGCCTGAAACTTCTCCTCGTTATATATGTGGACGACCTGAAGCTTGCCGGACCAACCGAGAACATGACCAAAGGATGGTCTATGCTACGAACGAAACTCAGGATTGAGCCCGAGACTGATCTTGGACTTTATCTCGGCTGCATGCTCACACGAGGAGAGTCCAAACTCCATGATGGAACAGTAGTCAACACCGTCTCATACAACATGGAAGGATTGTTGAAACTGTCCGTCGAAAAGTATTTAGACATTGTCGGTCATGATACAAAATTGAAGAAGGTCACGACACCAAGCGTCCCAGAAGAAACCAAATCTCATCCCGCACGAGCACCCGCTCCAGGGAAAGAGGCCGTTACGTGTCCATGGTGTGCTAACACCTTTGACCCCAAGTATTCTGGTAAGTTGCATTCCAAGTCCGAATCTGACGTCACTCCGGACGATGGAAACCGTGGTTCTTTGGCGCCACATGCAGCGAGTATACTCATGAAGTTGTTGTACGCTGCCAGAATTGCTCGATTCGATCTATTGAGATCAATCAACATGCTGGCCAGGAATGTGAATAAATGGACCAGCAATGATGATGCTCGTTTGCATCATCTCATGTGCTATGTCAACAGCACTCTAGACAAGCGCATGATTGGATGGGTTGGCGATCCGATCGCAACTCTCTCAGTCGGAATCTTCGCTGATGCTGATTTTGCTGGTTGCGGTGAGACCCTTCGTTCCACGTCGGGCTCTCACACGCACGTACAAGGTAAGCATACACGATTTCCCATTGCTGGGGGGAGCAAGCGTCAAGGATGTATCAGCCATTCAACACCTGAAGCAGAAATAGTCGCGGCAGATTCCACTCTCCGCAATTTTGGGATACCCTCCATCGGCCTCTGGCAAACGCTCTCGGGCAAAGCTCCTGAAATATTGTTCCATGATGATAATCAAGGTATGATTGGAGTTGCCAGAACCGGGAAGAATCCCACCATGCGTCATCTTGAACGCACTCATGGGATATCCATTGTCTCATTGCACGAACATTTTCAACAGGACCATTTCGTGCTGCTCTATGAGATCTCCCACAAGATGTGTGCTGATATTCATACAAAGGCCTTTCGGACTCCGCTTGCGTGGCGCCGGGCTTGTATGTTGATCAACCTTCTTGACCCAGAGGATTTGAGCTCCAAAGAGTTGGCTGACATGGTCTCTCCTTCAGTCGATCATAAGAAAATCGATCATCAAATCTTTCAGACTAAGACGGATGACATTCCTAATTTCCCATACACTCAGACTCCGGTCTTGCCTCGTGCAGTCTTTGTAAAAGGAATGACAGGAAAAGAAGGTGTCCAGGATCTCCCCAATGGAGATTGCATCTATGTCGTCAAAGTCCCAGTCTATTATCGTCGCTTCCCACCGGGTCGCTACATACCGTCAGACACGTGTCGGAGTACATGGGTCCTTGTTAATGGTTCCTGGAATTGTGTGGAACGAGAAGCTACGCCACTGCAGCAAGCCTTGCGCTTTGATCATTGGGTCGAACGTGCATGCTTCCTGTATCATGCCTCCAAGGCATCCTCCTCTCCAGAGGCGGGCGCATGCTTATCTCAATCTCCGTTCCTGGCCTTAGCCAATGTTCCTTGGACTCCAGACGCTGTGCTACAGTTTTCTATTGCCTCCTTGTCGACTGATACAGCTTTGCTCCAGTCGCAAGAGGTTCCTCTCAACAATTGTCATCCTGCCACCCTTCGTGTGATCAACACGCTTCTACGTCTTGTTCATGGGGGGAGTGGGGGGCAGGACGGTGCATCAATTCGCGCTTTCGGTGCGGTGCAAGACCATTTTGCGCGCCTGGATTCGAAGGGGAAAAACCCAAAAACAAATAAAAATTACCGAGATGAATGGCGACGCGATGGCGACACGCTCACCCGAGTGCATAATGTGCCGAGAACACAAGAGTTTGTCCCTAGTGAAGACTCACACTGTCCTGTCCGGCTGTCGGATCTGTCTGATTATCGTAGGACTGAGAAGTACTACAAGAGCGGTAAGGACACAAAAGTTGATACCTGGCGTTTCAAGGGTAATTCCGTAGGTAAGGACGATCCATGGATAGGAAATACAACATTCCTGATCGTTTCCAACGGTCACGGACACAGCCCACAACATGAAACGACAGACAACAGCAATAACAAGCAAAAGGGCGATGTCACGGCGATTGCAACAGGCATACAAGCGTGGGGGTTGAACACCATTGCCCACGAGCACATGTTCATTGCACAAACAGCAAAATATGTTGCAAGTGACACACCTTCGGGAAGAAAACCCGTGTTGCATTTTGTCTTACAAAGGAGATCAGGACGGTCACACAAATATCAGTTCGAACTCCATCAGCAAGACGTCAAGGGTCCTCAAGATATCTTTGATAGATGCATCATGCTACAAGAGCTCGAAAGAAATGTCCCATGTCTAGTCCTCATGTGTGCTGAAGAACAGAATTGGTTTACCTTTCTCCAGACTTGTTTGAAGAAGCAGTTCATGAACATCGTGACAATCACAGAGGACGACGATGCCTGCTCAGCTTATGGCATCAATAAAGTGAAAGCATGTGTCCGGTCCAGTCTTGATTGTGTCTTCTTTGCGGGTCCTTGCGCTGGTGGTTCTGCATGGAATCGCTTGAATAGGACTGTAAGTATAAAGGCCGAAATGCAGATTGAGAAACATCAAGAGTTGTATTGGTCGTTGTGGAATTGCTTTGCCAATGCACTTGACCATGTATTCGCAATAGGAGCATGTGCGCTTACTGAGCTACCTAGAGGTTGCGAGTATTGGAGAGATGATAGAATGACAACTCTGATAGAAGGCACGGAATCACACGTACATGACTTCGACGGATGTATGTATGGCCTCGCAACTCATTATGGTCATAGAAATATACCCATCAAGAAGCCGTGGAGGATTGTGTCGTGGGGGGTGCAGTTTCAAAGTTTGATGAAGAAGTGTGATCATAAACATCAGCATGCACCTTGTGCCGGAAGAGAAACGAGAGTAACTCAATTGTATACTCTTAGAATTGCGCAGCATATGATAGAGACTTTGAACAAACGTGCATTGTCATTGTGGAAGAAGCAACATGTGACCAGCCGTGCTCCTGTGCTTTACGATTGGTCGCGATCGCCGCATCCCTCCATGTCAAACGGTAACCCATGTTCAGAAGTCAATATCAATAAAAGATTTGACAAGATCATTCAGTCGGTTCACGATTCTAAGAAGAAGAAATTCACTTGTGAAAACAACCATGACACTCATGATTCATGCGCCAGTGTCATTACCTTTCACAATCATCTTGAGCAAGATTTTGAGATCAACCAAGCTAGCCATTTTGGTGCCGGCGTGATCCAGCAATTTGCCAAGAAGAAGTTCGCTGAGTTCCATCCAATCACTGGTGGGCTGTCACCGGCAACCCTACCACAAAGGGGGAACTCATTAGCATTCGTGAGCCATTTCTGGAGATTGACAACATCCCTACATCGTGGAGATTGTGTAGTCAACATGTTTCGTTCTACTGTTTATGGGACCACAGGGAGGAGCATGGCCTCAGCCAAGAAGCTGAAAGAACACCTCCAGAAATTGGATAGCAGACGAGGGGAGAGTCCTACACTTGTTCCTAGACGGTTCGTCGAGGACATGGACCCAGGACAAGCTCTGCAACTGGCAGAGAAGTGGATGGAGAGAGGGGTACCACCCGTCTACTCTATCAGCGCTTGTTATTGTGCCGTTGAAGCCAAGGGTGGAGCCATCCAAGAGCGCCTCGTGAGATCCCTCAGAGTGTTGCTCAGCAAGTATGACCCAGAGACGGACGACGGCAATGAGGTAACAAGGGCATTCTTTGCTGGAATAAAGAGGGTGATCGGCATCGTCAAGAGTCAAGAGCGACTGGTACGACCAGAACACATACCTCTTGGGCCGCCACCTCCTCCTAATCCGGATCACTTTCCCTATGAGGCGTTTGCGTCCAATGATGTTTGGGACAGGTTGGAATTATTTGCAGACAATCTCTTGGCTTTATTCATGCCGGAACCCTTCAACCAAGAAGCACCAGTCAAAGGGATGTTGGAAGACCTGAATGAGAAGGTCGCCAAACGAGGCATGAAAGGTATCAATTCCACTGCGATGTCAAAAGATTCACTTCTAGACATCACGAGGGACGGGTACTTCTATGATTCCATGAATGATCTGCATCACAGGATACCCATTGAAGGTCGTAGCAGCAACTACGTGGCAATGACCGGCGAACATTGGGAACGCAGCTGCAGATACATCAGCTTGGCGGGTGCGTCATTGGGATTTGCATTGAGGTTTCACAACAAGAATCATCCCGAAGATCTCACATCCTTGACTGACCTCATTCAGATCATTGCAAAAGGGCAATCGGGAGGAACCTTGGAAAGATGTGCCGCAATCAACAATTTCCAGTGCATCCAAGCGTTGTATCGATGCATTCATAGGCATGTCATTGAGCAATCTGCCATTTCCCTCAGACCTGAAACGAATGCGCAGATGCTCGCTGCATTCCAGCATTTGAAAGAATGGTTTCCAGAGGTGAAACCGGATGTGTGGACAGCAGGTTACAATGTTCTTGGTGCTGAACTAGGAGTCCATCGAGACCTTCTCGCAAGGGACACGTCGATCAGTATCTTGAATCAGTACATTGCAGAGCTCCACTTATCCGAGGCCAACCTGGATAAAGAACCAGATCTGGAGACCTTGGGCAAGCCAAAGGAGAAGATCTACTTAACCTTCGAGAATCCCTCAATCGGACCACCCAATCTGAAAGATTTCAGTGCGGTGGAACCTCAATGGTTGTGTCAATTTCGGATCCATCATGCCAAGAACAAAGGTCTTAGTCAGGATGAAATCACCAAACGGATGAGGGAGGAAGCAAGAAGGGCAAGAGATCAAAGTGGAGCACCAAAGAATCGTGATGACTATACCCAGACTTTTGGAGGAAAAGGAAGTTCGGTACCACCGGGCGGTCCTTACACCTCATCTAGTTCAGGTCCTAGGCCACCTTGGGAAAGGAACAATGAACAATGGGATCCTTGGTCATCCGATGTACCTCATGGAGCGTATGATGTTCCACGACCTCCACCGAAAGCTCCGCCAAAGTGCAAACCCATGCCGAAGCCGAAACAGCCTGCACAGCCAAAAGAATGGTTTGTCACGCTTCCTCCTGAAGGTGTGACGACTATCGGGTGCAACGGTATGGACTACCTTGGCAAACCCATCATATTCAATCTCTGGACTTATCGAAGCAGTACCACTGCTTACGCTACAGCTCCGTTTGCTGGTCCTCGTACAGCCGAGCCAGGAAGAGATTGGAGACAGTATGTGAGAAGGCTCACGTATTATGTCGGGGTGACTTTGGGTGGAAATTATAGATCGAGTTCATCAATGGGGCTTCAACCTCTCACCGATTCTCATTTGAGGACAAAAGTGAACGAGAGCGACGGTTTTTGGACAAAGCTCTATGTTGAGATGGTTGAAGAGTTCGATCTGACAAGCTGTTTTCAGTATATATCCCTCAGCAAGGGCCATGGTACTTATCTTGAAGTTGAACGATGTGCCAGAGCAGGCCGCACATCACATCAAGTTCCTTTCATCCAAAGTTGGGTGCCACACCGAGGAGAAGGACAAGGTGATGATTGACGGGGATACAGGAGTCATGGATGTTGATCATTTGAGTGGCCAGATTAGAGGAGTCGGTACCGGACACACCATTCTTGTGACAGACCTTGACTATGCGACTAGAGCAAGTTCGTCAAAGAAAATCACGACGATGCAGTACGGTATCCGAACTGAGATGGCATTCGAAAATTGCTGTGTATTCCAAGTTAAGGGAGAAAGGCGCCAAGACATCCTGGATATTCTTGATAGAGTAGTCGCTTTCTTGGAAGAACATGGACAAGATCAGGGGGACGGTACAACCGTCCACATCTGGCTGTGTCTTCATTGTATGTTTCCGAACGGCAGCGCACTGAGGTTGACCGAGGCGACATTCAAAGAGTTCTCAAGGAAGTTGGCTGAGAAGGTCCATTCGATCGGACAGCTCCTGACTACTCCAGTATTAGTGAACATCCAGCCAGATTCAAAGTTCTTCGGGCCAGCAAGATATGATCACAGTCACATTGTCACCGACATTGTAGACCAAGTGAGACGAAGTGGTGCCTTGGCCACCAAATCGTCACGTGCCTGGAAAGCTATGTACTCAGTTGCAGGTGCTCCCAGTGCGAACTATATCACAGGCGGCGACAAGAACAAGATTTGGGCTGTGATGGAGAAACAACTCACGAGAGAAAGGGTCATCCTATTGTGTTCAATGAATAAAGTTCACGTCAGTGCTTTGAACAACATGGCAGAGGACGAGATCCAGGTCCCAATTTCTCAGGACAACTTCGACCGGTACTTGAACGTTGCTATGTCGGCAAGTGATGGGCAACCGAAGAAGACCAGCACGAAGCATACTGTTGGTGGGAGCTTCAGTCAAGGTACCGAATGGAGGGACATCAGATTCGTTCTGAAAGATCCGGAGCCTGAGGAGGACAGGATGGAATATTGGATGACGGGAAATCGGAGAGTTGAGAATTGCAAAGCCACTGCAGATGCCGCACCATATCTTTGTGAAGATTGCAACAAACGTGATGCATCCGAGGATTGGAACACACACAAAGACAATAGAAGCCATTGTGTGAATTGCAACTTCAACTTTTGGTGTGTTCATAGCGGCACTCCCACGATTCAACAAGAAAGAGAAAGTATTTGGGAAACTGCAGTGAGAGCTAGAGTCCTTTGGGAGAAGAATGCTGAATGGAACCGTTTGTATCCAGCGCAGAATCTCCGTGAATTCATGGTCGAGGGTGCGATGATGCTATCCAGGAAGAATCCGCCTTGGATTCAAGGAGCATTGAAAGCTATTTCGCATCATGGTGGAATCAGAGCCCCGTCGGAACTTGTGGAACAGTACTGTACCCAAGGGAAGGGATCCACTCTTTTCATCCACCGAGACTATGATCCAGACAGTGAAGACTATGGCTTCCGAGCGTATATGGACTACCCAATAGACCAGGTTAGACTATTTTTTGTCTAAGATCTATTTTGTAAAAAAATTGTCTATTAGATAACTTTTTTGTTGCCTAAGACAACATGATTTTGGCTAAGACAACTTTTCAAAATTTGTCTAAATCTATTTTGAAGAAACAGTCTTAGACTATTTTTGGCTGTGTCTGAGACAATTTTTTTGTCTCAGACAAATCAAAACTTCCTCAAAACTACCACAGGCACTGAGGAAGTTTACTTGCAGTTTCATCATAGGCATGAGGAAGTTTATGTTACAATATTTGCATATTATTGCAGTTTCAGTCCATGTGCATGACAAACTTCCACACTTGCAGGTTGAAACTGCCTACAAACTTCCATCAAACTACCTCCAAACTGCCACAAAAAGAAAGGAAGTTTGAAGGAAGTTTTGAAAAACAGACGAGGTAGTTTCGAGGAAATTTCCTTGAAATTTCCTCGTTTGCAGCCGCGAAAATTTGTCTAAGACAGCAGATTTTTGTCTATTAGACAACTTTTGTTTTGTCTATTAGATAACTTTTCGTCACATAAAGTTGTCTAAGACAAATCACAAAAATTTATCTAATAGACAAATTTTAAGAAAGTTGTCTATTAGACAATTTTTTGTCTAACCTGGTCTATTGGGTATGGGAATGTGGCGTACCACGACTACATCCAATATTTCTTCACGCACAAGGAGTACCAGGACGTCTTCTCGTTGAATGAATATAGGACTGTTACAAATTCTGAGCTTGCGGGCGATATCATGGAGTTTTGGACTGGTGTTCTCGAACTGGCCGGCATCTTCAAAGACACGCTGTTCGAGGATTGGGCTCAGATCAATGAATGCAGAAGAGGTATAGAAATGTCTTTTCTTCACTTCTATGCAGCGAGCCGAAAGTCAATCAATGACAACACCAAGAGGAATAAACCTTCAGGGCTCCATGTTACAGCTGAAGAACGAGCCTGTATCGATGCCGTCATGTCCAGGTATGCTACCAGACCAGAGTTCAGGAGAATGGTACGACTGGCCATAGCCCCAGAGCCCAAAAGAACGTCTACGGAAGAGCCTGATGTAGAGATGAAGGATGGCGAAGCCGACCCTGCGAGTACCACTCCAGGAGTCGAGGAGCCTGAACCACCTACGCCTGAGCTTGATCCGCAAGACTACAAGGAAGGGGAAGGTCGTTCAGTATCTCCGACGAAAACATGGTCACACTACCCGGCATCGAATCCAGATACTGAGGAACGGAAAAGAGCTGCCAAGCGCAGTGGGCAAGGTACAGCAACCGCTTCCAGCTGGAAATCCGCCTATGACAACCTCAGAAGGGTCAGAGCACGCGCAGCGAGCCAAAAGGTGTGCTATTGTTGTGGTTCAAACCAACATCACCTGGCTATTTGTCCCGACACTGAGAAGAAGAACGAGTTGATGAACTCATTTTCTTACATGGAGGACACTATGCGCAAGTGCTTCACCGAGGACGACAAGGCAATCATCCGACGTGATGTTGAAAGCCGAAAGAGGAAAGCCAAGTCATCCAAAGACGTCGAAGACGAGGACTATATGGATGTGGATGATGAAGATATTGAACTTCCCGAAGAAGAGCCGGAACTAGGAAGTAAGGTACCACCTTACTCTCCGAGAGCCAAAGGTAGACCACATTCGTCAGACTCTGCAAAAGAGGAATACGCGAAAGCGGTCGAGGCAACCAAGAAGGCCTTTGGGAACGCCAGTTTCGTCGCCAGATTCAAAGAGCCCGTCGACCTCTTTGACATTGCCGATGACAAAGAAGGAGGAGAATACAGGGTCGCAAATCACAGGGTTGATAGATCAGGTCCCGATGGAAAGAGGGAACTTGATGCACTTATTCAGGAGGCTGCAGCACTCGGAATAAAGATGCCCAAAGTGAAGGACCTTGCTCCTGACCCACAACAATTTCAAAAGGTTGGATATCGGCAGATTGAGGTGGCTTGCGATAGAGGAAACATCGAGATAATTCCACAGTATGGAGTTACATTCTATGTGGAGTACTGGAATGGACCGAAGAGAGATGCGACTTTCACGGATCCACCAAAGATGAACCCAGCAATTCGCATCGACAAGTTCAGCGAGGAGAGTCAGTGGGTCAACGAGATTAGCCATAGACTCAATAGACTACTCAGGCATGGAGTGGGAAAGCATAATGGGATTCAATCGCACCGCGGTCGAAAACCTCATGTGTCCCCGAAGTGCAATGAGGGTGGATGGGTGAACATCGATGAGATCCTGGAATATGATCATGTCTTCAACGATGGTGTCAATATCAGTACTATCTCAGGTACTCAACGTGAGCAAGATACCAAGACAGAGCGATACCAGTATTTATGCAAGGCGATGTGGCATGCAAAGAAGTTGCAGAACAGAGTACGCTATCAGATTGCCGCCATTCGCATCTCAAAGGAGGATGTCTCACTCGAAGAGGAAAGGCAATACTGGGCAAACCTCATGTTTTACGGCACAGACGCACCATCATTTCTGAAGCATGAACGTTGGATCGTTCCTTGTGCAATTCGAGCTGTTGCCTCTCACAATTCTGGAAGAGAGACTGTTCTTGAAGAGGATGTGTCAATATATCCTGTGTGGACTTCACATCTCATCCCAGAGAATGTGGCAATGCAGCTTGGAGGAAGCTTTCACATGACATCGCTTTCCAATATTGAGTCAATCATGAAACTAGGAATTGTCCCTGGTGGAACGGATGGGTATAGAGGTAGTGTTTTCTTCAACCACTTTGCGCCGTGGGATGATCGATCATCAAAGATTCTGAGATCAAGATGGCCAAGAGTGGGAATGCCTGTTTGCCTTTATGTTCCAATCATGACTTTGAGGAAGCTTGGGGGAAGAATTTCGGAGAATTCCTACACTGTTGTTTTTAGAGAAGTTCCATGGAGATGTGTACGAGGTGCTTGGTATTGGGACGATCACGTTCAAGCATGGAGGAGACTCCTGCTGGGAAGCACTGGAGAGCAAGTTGTTCTAGCGGCACAGCATGGACTTTGGGTTGCTCAGAAGCATACCATACTCGAGAGAGCCGACGAAGTCACGAAGGCAGCCACGGCGACAGATGACAACGTCCAAAAGCTCGTGTCCCTTATCGACGAAGTACAATTCGATGGCAATGGAGAGCTGATCGAGGATTCCATCAGTGAGGAAACTTGGGACGAAATCATCTCTAGAACATGTGAAGGGTATCGCAACGTGGATGGCAATATTTTGTGTCCATCATGTATGCATTTGACTTCTTCATCTTTGTCCGTGTGTCTATCTTGTCAAGGCAGGCTACTCTCGTGTGGTATTCGCAACACTGTCATTTCCGATTCACCCGTTGATCTTGTGAGCGACGATGAAGAGGAAAAGAAGGAAGAGAAGGAGCCTGAAGATGATGATCAAGATATATTGGACCAGGCCACTATGGACGAGATCAGAAAGGCTTGGGAAGAAGACATCGCTCAAACTGAAGCAGCTGACGACGACGAGGACATGGACAATCTAGATCCTTCCAAACCGTCTGATGGTGCAGAAAACTTCAAGAGTGACAATGTCGAGACCCCATCTTTCAATGAGGACGAGATCGACTACGGTCGTGATTCTGATCTAGAAGATGAAGACGAACGAAACGTGATCATCGAGATCCAGAGGAGCACGCAACAATATGAGGGGAAGAAACGTCAAGATGGTGAGCCCGAGGATGAAGACGTCACCGACGACTTACATCCGGAGGCGAATCGACCGACAGATCGTGATGAACCGGGATACTATGCACAGCATGGAGCGACCGAGTTCAATCCCGAAGAAGGAAAAGACAACGAAGATCTCCCCATCTATTGTCGAGTACCGGAACCTCGAATCTATGCGCATCAAGAGAGAGCCTACTGTCAGGATGTCTCCGTGAAAGCATCGGGTTTGATGGATAGGTATGTGGTCAAATGTGTGCTGAACATGATCTCCCTGATGTACAAGAGCTACTATTGCACCAGCCTTACCGACTTCAAAGCAAATTGGAAAAGGAAGCGTCTGGATGTGATAAGCAAGTTCGGTACAGGAGATTCCACTGAAATCGATGACGATGGGAGACCATTGGATCCAACAGATGATATGATGTTAATCTTTGCCAACGACAACAATATTACAACTGAGGAGGCCTGGCACCGATTCAGAGGAGAGCAATTCATTTGCAAGGTAGCACTCATGATCCTATCATTTGGTCATACTCCGCAATCCTTCAAGGAGGAATATGGCAACTTCGAACACTCCACCAACTTGACTGATGCCCAGCTTGAGGAGTTGAAAGCGAAGAAAGCCAGCGCAATGACTGAATTGGTACAGAAGTGCATCCATGCGATTTATGGTTGTCGGACATATTCTTACTTTAGAACCGACGTTACATCACCCAACCACAAGGTGATCGATCCTCTGGACATCATGTACTCGAGAATGAAGAGCAAATGGGAGAAGTCTATTCTGTTGATCATTGATCAACATGAGATCAGGTTACCCCCACAAGCTCAGGAAGTCATAGAGTCAATGGCCAGAAACCCCAACGTTGGACATACAGAGAGATGGATGAGCGTGGTAGAACATAAGCATGTTCAAGCTCTTACCAATCGTCTAGGCTTTGGAGATAGGGCCAAGGAGATTCAGGGCAAGAAGAAGCAGGCAGCCAAGGCAACAGCTAAGTCAACATCAACGACTAAGTCTGAAGCGAAAGCAGCATCTTCGTCAAGAGCTGAGGCAAAGCCAGCATCTACACCCAGAACCGAGGCCAAGCCGTCGTCAGCACCAAGTGAGGAGCAAAAACCTTCAACAGCACCTAAGAGTTTCGGGCCCTCATCAGCAGAGGAGAACAAGGCGAAGGCTGCTCCAAAAGCCAGACCACATGATAAATCACCATCCAGTGCTACCGATGTGTTTGAGCAAGCTTTGCAGGAAGATCTTGCCGCCAACACACATGCAGCAGAAGGTACAACTTCTTCATCATCCCGAGGACATTCCAAAGGAGGAGGCCAATCTGGAACATCTTGGAGGCCGGCGCTAACGCAAGAACGTCGCGAAGTACCTCAACCTTCTGAAAAGGGAAAGGGAAAGAGCAAGTCCAAGGGAAAGTCCAAGAAGGGAGAAGATGATCGGTGGGATGCTCAGGGCAGCTGGGATCATCGTGGATGGAGAGGTTATCACCAGTGGTGATTTCTTTGAACGACTATGAGGATACCATGCAAGCCAGGGAGGAAGTCATTCACCGGATGTCTATCTGACCTGAAACGCTGTAAGTGTATCATTGCAAATCATCGGATTAACGATTTGATACCATGAGCATAGTGGAAGGCAGACAGTCACCGACTGTCTCTCCGACTTGCCGTTCTGTAAGTGTATCCAAATCAAAATCTACATCTTTTGAGAAGTGTGAAGTCAGTTGCCGATGTGACATCTACGTGGAAGTCACCAGTTCGGATCTACATCAAAGCGATGCTCTTTTGAGTGGATACTGAGCGAGGCCTCGTGACTGTCTCACTTGTTCAATTCGATTTTTCAAAGGTTCTGAGCCATAGTTGCACACTTTATATGTAAAAGTCCGCTTTAGTCCAGCATGTTTCGTAGTATGAGCCTCATATGAGTCTCGCGGCAAATCATACAATTTCTTTGTAGCACTTACATCCCTAAATTTTCGTGTGTGATCGGAACATATTGTTGCCGTTCACATGGGGGGTGCGAATGGAAGTGCAGCGACACGTACAGTGCAACTTGTACATATATATGTACCATATGTACTTTGGCTCAAGGATCAAGCGACTAGAAAAGGTGCGGTTTCCGTTCCGACGCTACGCCGCTTATGGACCGTCAGTGATAGCTTCAAACTTCGCTGATTAAGATCCACTCGCAGAATCTATATATATAAATATAAAAGATATATCATTATATATTATACTGTATCATTGAGTAGTAAGGGGAAGAGGAATGAAAACACTATATATATTATATATAATATATATATATGAACATATACACAGTAATTATGAACAATATGAGTCTGAGGCTTAAGCTGGATCATCAGAGTGTTGGAAGTCACTCGCCGACCAAGGGCAAGAAGCTTTAAATGAGGCTTTGGGGCGGCAGACTGTTTGGTGCCCCAGTGTTGGGAGAGACATCCATCATGCTTAACGTGTACGCGATTCACTGGCGAAAGTTGCTTTGGACTTAGCGACTTGGCCATTGAGAGAGACACACTTCAAGAAAACATCCAGGTCATGGAAATTCTGAGCCTGAAAGCTCTCAGTGCCTCTGATTTGTGTAGTTTTTACTTGTTTGCCTGCTGCGACTAGCCCCATCCCACGCTGATAGATTTAGATGGGACCACGTCAGGGGTAGATTTGCTAATGACTTCTGACGCGGTCCCAGATGGTGTTTGCGCTCTTTGCGCCACGTTTCTTTTGATCAAGCGTCCAACTCCAACATTGACTGGAGACCATTGTTCGCTCTCTGACGACCTCGGCAATATCTATGCCCATCTGCTGCAGGAATCTCAAAGATTGAGAGAGCCATTGTTGAACACTGACGGCTGCCAGGTGGAACCTTTCCCACCTTCCCCCAACAAGGGTGGATGAGCCTTAGAGTCCTTAGAGGATTGGCGGCCTTCAAATCATGGTGGATTTGGTGTTTATGGTTTAGGACTAGTTTGGCAAGTCTCCATTGCGAGTTGCTTTATGGTCGCCCAATCATAGCCTGCGTGTTTTAAAGCTCCAGTGGCAAGCGATTCACGCTTGTCCGCATCCTGACACCTTCTGGGTTTACCAGATCCTGCGACGGTCCTGCAATCGAGGGAAATGCCTACCGGCATGCGTGACACAGGCCCCCTGACTTGAAGTCTGCTTAGATCATTGTATATAGATGGTACAATTTTGAATATGGCTATTCTATACAG
Source organism: Durusdinium trenchii (assembly GCA_963970005.1). Classification (NCBI taxonomy): domain Eukaryota; class Dinophyceae; order Suessiales; family Symbiodiniaceae; genus Durusdinium; species Durusdinium trenchii. The sequence goes on along the minus strand of CAXAMN010014558.1, from coordinate 914,533 downwards.
TTATCATACTGTCACCATGTTTGAGACTGCTTAAAAAATCTGAAACATAAATTTTGGATCTGGCATCCTCCTTGCAACTCTTTCTTTAGGTGATAGATAGTAAGCATTCTTTTCTTGGGGGGGGTCTGATCAAATTAGAAGCGCAAAGCGTCGTTTTGCGTTTATGCGACTTCGGCCATGAGTGCTTTCGGACAGCCGTGTCTGGTCTTTGAAATTTGAAACATCAACGACATGGGATAGGCTATGGGTAGGAAGGCGAGGAAGGTAGGCTGTGCTCATTATTCAAACGTCAAGGTTCCATCCTTTTATGGTGGTGGCATCAGAACTACGAACACATGGGGGCAAAGAAGACTGCACTCAAGCAACGTTCAGGAACATGCACACGAGGAGCATGTTTTGCTTTTCTTTATCCAACAAGCATGGGCACGCGCAATGACTAAGTGCATATTTTGATGTTCCACCATGGCACGCGCTGATAAGCAGTAATTAGTATCTACGGTATCATCCAACCAAGGTTTCCAACTGTTTTTCGTTTTTGGAAAACATATTATTGTATTATACTATATTATGATGTATGCCGTATACTGTAGTAAACGAGTTGCCTTTTCGCCACAACAACCGCTGATCGCGAATGAACCGGTCAATGAGTCACAGTCTTCGTGGTGATTGAGAACGGAGGGCGAACTTGGCGAACATGTGAGTGTACAGGTTTGGGGCGACTAGGACGGTGAATGGTGGCTCTTGAGAATTTGGAGAAAGGCCATTGGAGAGGCATACTAAAGCATTTGGACCGGCTGTTTTAGAGGCATGAAATACACGAAGTGGCGACAGCGTTTCCATGCAGACTCTTGTGGCTTCCAAAGGAACCAGCTGCATGATCTTACACATCTCTGAGAATTGGATCCAGTCCAGATTGCACACGTCTTTGTTATTTACAAATCTTAAAGAGAGACTGTACTCCTTGCAGCTGCCCTTGCGTCCTTTGCCTTATCCTTGTTCAGCTATATCATTGTTGTGCCAGTGTCTTCATATGATCCAGCTATGTCACGTGTCTTCAACTTTTTTGTACTTGTTGGTGATACACATGGGCTCTTTGCTTCATTTGTGGTCATATATCGGAATGTCTCAGAAATACAACGGTCGTGCAATGCCAGAGATGTAGTTTGATCCTTGTGACCCGTTAAAAACATTTCAGACCGGCTTTAGCCGTGTGATTTGCTGTCAAAAGATCTGTCTTATGCTTGGCCGAGGGGGGATTCTTTGTCATAGCCACAAGAAACTACCGTTGATGCTACTAACATTGTACTCTGCCATTCTTTTTCAAGGACGTCTGACTTTGCGGACTGCTGCAGCATTGAACTGGCCTGCGCATTCTGCACGTTAAACAATATATAGATCAGCGAGATCAGCATGTTCGTTGATCCTGACTGGGGTCGTCCAATTCTTTTTGAAGTTCCTAGTTTTGTATTTGAATAATCCCTTTCTTTGGACTTGCAGGATTCCATAGGGCGAAGAACATGCCACAACCCACTTCAAATCCATCCCTTCGCAACATACATGTGTTTATCTATCTTGCTCCTAGTAGCTTCTTGCTCCTAGTAGTAAGGCCAGGAGCTACTAGTAGCGTCCTTGTTCCTAGTAGCGATGCCCTTTATTTGTCGTGAATTTCCAGTGGCATTTGCATCATTCCCAAACTCTCCCGACCGCGTTCGACACGATGTCGCTTCCGATGTCCGACGGGGACGAGGACAGGACCGAGGCGTCTGTCCCGCCGCGGCCGGAGCTTGGTCGACTGCTGCAGAGCTTTTCAGCGATGGTCCATGATGCCGGATGGGCTCAAGGTGGGAAACCATTTTGGTTGTGGGACTGTTTCGGGAATGTGGGACCATGTGACCTGGGAAACTGCAGTTGGAACAGAGGAAAGCTTTGATTGGAATTGCTTCCAACATCTTCCAACCATATTTTGTGTATTGTACATGCTCTTGTGCAATGGGAGGTTATGCTTGCAACTACGTGAGGCTGACACCATGTATGATAAAACTGATTGAGTTGGAATGACACGAAGAGGACAAAAGCAAGAAGCATCAAGAAGCTCTGAATGGACCGAGAGGGGCAACCATGAACCCAACGAACACACAACCATACATGGACTATGTTGAGACCCATAGGGAAAGTAAGATATTTTGTTCTTATTTTTGTTTCATGGGGTCTTGCTGAGCCTTGCTGCTTGATGGAAGCCCCTACCAGGTACGCATGAGAAAAGCAACTGGCTGATCCCTGGTTGGGTGCTGGTGGGTGGTTGGCCCTTCCGACTTCCGAAGGGGCGGGGCTCACCAGGTGAGTCAGCTGAAGAAGGCCTGAACAAGAGATGGACCAACGGATGAATGGTATGAACTTAGTACGAACTCCCACGACCTGACTCATGAATCAATATGTTTGGTGTTTACCCATGTCGAAATGGTATTGGTGTTGTTGCTTCAATCATTTTGTTGATGCGCACATAATAACATGTAACATTACCATGACAGGTCTGTATTTTGCTGTTGTGCATGTCTTTTTGACGTCGAAGTGTACGGAAGAACGAACGAAGGAAGGAAGGAAGGAAGAGAGAGAGAGAGAGAGCGAGCACAGGTTTGGCAAAATTGCAGAGCATACTGGATGCTGGCATATTGACCTTCGTGTCTTTGACAGAGCAAGATGAGACACTTGGAGAGAAATCGATGATGTCACTCTCAGTTGCTCTCGCCTCTCGCTCCGCCGCTCAGGATTCGTGGCAAGCCCTATTGCTATAACAGCTTTCGCACCGCAGCAGAGATGAGACACCAAGAGATCTATGGATCACGAAGAGGAGCGAGGCGAAGAGGCTGTGAGCTACGCTTTTTGCAGTGCCTCGGCACGAGGCACGTCCGTATATCCTAACTCTGAATTCTGATGATTTGGTATTGAACAAGATGGAGCCCACGAACCCGAACGCAAACACGTTCGAAAAGCTACATATGTCCAAATGACACTCTTGTAGGACACTCTTGTGGGACACTCTTCTCGGACGCTCTTGTGGGTCACTCTAACACGACACTCTTGTAGGACACTTTTTGTGGGACACTCTTGTAGGACACTCTTGTGGGTCACTCTTACAGGACACTCTTGTGGGACACTCTTGTGGGACACTCTTGTAGGACACTCTTGTGGGACACTCTTGTGGGACTCTCTTGTCGGAAACTCTTGTGCGATACTTTTGTAGGACACTCTTAAGGGACACTCTTGTGAGACACTCTTGTGGGACACTGTTGCGGGACACCTTGTGGGACACTCTTGTGGGTCACTCTTGTTGGGACACTCTTGTTGGGACACTCTTGTAGAACACTCTTGTGGGACACTCTTGTCTAACGCGCACAAAGTACTGCACCTGCCACGAAATGTCACACCTCGCAACCTCGCGATTCCCTGCGGCTGCCACGAAAATCGCACTTCCACACCTCAAAATCCGCAGAAAGTACTGCGCCTGCCACGAAAAGTGACAATATCATCTCATGTGAGCTTCAACAAAGTTTGCACCACACCACACGTTTGGAATGATTTCGACCCGTTCTGAGCACACTCCCATCCACCAAAATCGGCATTTCAGCTGAGACTTGTCACGAAAACAGAGCTTCGATGCCACACCCTGAAACGCAAATCCCAATGGCACGGCCACATCCAATACCCCAAAGACACGACTCTCCAAACGCTAATCCCAATGGAACTGCGCAGTAAACTGCGGATCTCACAAAACGCTGCGCCTGCGCAGTGAAATCCTCCAGCACACTTTACATTTCCACACGATTCCTCGCTACTTCACACGAATCTGACACGTCACGTTTTCATCCGAAACCCCCTCCAAAAACTTCCCCCAATGGCAGCGCCTTAGCGTCCTACTGCGAACGGTTGCGGACGGTTGCGAACATAGAAACAACGGGTCGCGAACAAGGCTCTACCCCAGAACCCCAGAGTTAAACGAGAACCCTTCGCTACGCATTCGGGAAGAAACAAGTTCTCACCAGGCTTGACCTGGACTTCGCTACTAATTAGATAATATTAGATACAAATTTAATGGTTTTGTGTGGTTTTTATTGTTTACTTGCTGCGCAAGCTGTACTGAGAGATGCTGGCCTTTAAGGGTGCCTACGGGCGTGACAGATTCTTTCATAGAGCTTTGAATTACTGCCGGTTAGTGAGCACACCTTTGGCACGAGAAAGAAAGACAGAAAGGAACAAAATGCAATAAATCTCAATATTTTCAGGATATTTCTACAGCTTGGCCAAGAGTCGTCGAGGCAAACATATGCTTTATCATATATACATCTTTGGTGAGGAATTCGGGGCCTGGTCGTTTCAAGCAGCGTTTCTCAGGTGTCCCATGGTAGATGGTGGAACTTGTGCTGACGAGAAAATCATACAGCTGCTACAAAATCTCATGCAGGAATTGCAAAGTGGAAGAGTGCCTTGGACTTTTCCATTGGATCCAAGGGAGCTGACACATGCTGACACAAACCAAAGATCATAGGGATCGAGACTGAGCATAGAGTGTACAACCAATACATCTATGGTACCGAACTGGCCCCTCTACTTTCACTTCTTCAGTGCTGTAGCAGATGGGAAAACCTTGCGAACGTGGAACACTGGATTCATTTAGAATTTCCATTGCAGCACGACGCCCGCGAGCTGCAGGCCATATATGTGCATTGTTATGGCGGCCACGGGCGAACTGGTATTGTTGCATGTGCCCTGTTGTGCTTGATGCTTGGAGTGACCTCCCACGAAGCGGTGTCCATGTTTAATCACCTGCACTCTTATCGACTGGAGAATCTCAGCTTGGTGATCGCCCAGACCAAACAAACGCTTCAAGGCCGAGAAACCACCAGGGAGGGTTGCGTGCTATGGAAGCGCATTTCTCGAAACTTCTATCACATAGACATATCAGTACTGCTCTCCAGAATACATAGACGTATATTGTATATACATAATATGACACGTGCATGATTTGTTGACTCTCCATGAGTAATACTTGCTGCTTATTATTGTTTTTTCAACATCTAAGGTGCGGTGTGGGTGGCCCAGGTCAATTCCCTCACAGCGACCTTCAGTTTCATCAGCTGTGTCGGGTGGTCGACCAACGAGGGCGCTTTCAATCGACTCTGGTCAGAGAGCCTTGTAACCTCCTTCCACCGGAGAGCATTGATTTGGCTACGAAACATGTTGCGCAAGAGTTATCTGGTTCGGATCAGTGAGTCTATGCAAGTCGTGGGCGCAAGATGGAGACGGTATAGCTATACGGTATAGCCAGACTCGCAAAGGGATGCCCAACTTGGAGCAGAAGGAAAGACTTGGCACCGTGTGGCACCGTGTGGCAAGGCCATTGCTCGGGTCCAAATTTAGACCCGAGAAACACAAGGTGGTCCTATGTGATCCTGGAGTTTGCAGGGAGCAGAGTGCAGTTGAAGCATTCTGAAGGACTTGTATCATCTTGTATTTTGAAGGGGAATTTTGCTAAAGCCTAAAAAGGAGATGGGTCCTCGTAGCTGAGGGCGATGTCGGTGATGGCTGGGTCTGTGGAAGCCGAAAACGAAGGACGCTCTCCTGAAGATCAAGGTCAAGAAGGAGGGTGGTAGTTTTTGACATCCACAGGTGCATGGGGATGGGTGGACTATTTGCCTTCCCGACCTGGATGAGTCTTGGCAGGTTCGCAACGAACATGACCTTCTCACGGAGCCCACGGTTCGCTGCTTGAGTGACACGTCTTGCAGGTGGAGCTGCACGTCTTGGAGCAAGATGACAGGCGTGTTGAGAAGACCATGAAGGCGCCGAAGGTCATGGGACCTGGGTCGTCCAAAGCTGGAGATTTAAGGAAGAGGTTGTGACATCATGTGACATCCAAGTCAGAGAAGGCGCAAAGAAGGAGGACCAGAGAAGATGGCCTGAGTCCAAAGTCAGGTAGCATTCAGGCCACCATGGAAAACCTCAGACTGTCGGACAACCTCAGACGATAAAGTCAGACAGTCAGGCGGTTTATAGTCAGAAAGCAGATATAGGAGGCAAGAAAGAGGAACTAGAACTTGGCATCAGAATCATCAGAGGCTCAAAGGAGGAGAGAACCGCAGACAATTGAGGACAGAAGTCCGGACCGGACCGGCTAGAAGTCACCTCACGGCCGCGCCCACGAGGTTTCCGAAGGTCACGCGGATCTTCACCAAGTGTTTTCGACAGAAGACCAAGAAGTTCTCCTTCCGTGGGTTTAGTGGCTGTAGGTCAGGCCTGATGCTGTCGAAGGTGTGAAGCATAGGGCGAAGTTGATGATGAGGAAGTGGATGAACCGCACAATGGTGCAGGAACCGCTCAAGGAGCAGTGACAGACAAGTTGCAAGAGAAGTTAAGTGCCCAGGATGCAGTTGGGTAAGATAACGGAGAAGAGCCAGTGAAGGAGGGAGACAAGATGAGACTGTCTTGTCAATTCACCTTCTGAACACGAACCCTGCTATCCAGCAATTGACTCAGTTGACCAAGAAGTCGATAATGTAGAAGAACGAGAGAAAGAAGAAATACGGTACAGCCAGCCACCAAGAGTCTTTATTCCACAACTCCGCAGTGTCTGAGAGCCAAAGAAGCACGAACGACCGCAGTAGGCAAAAGCCAGGTGGCAGCCTGAAAATACACCCGATGGCAAGGATCAAGCCTGATGCTGTCCAACTAGATGACGAGGAAGAGAAAGGAAAAAGACAAGCACAGCCTGTCCATCCGGTGTTTGATAGACATAAATTGACTTAAACATATCAGATCTACTGTACCATTCAGCACAGTAAGATTTACAATGTTATACCGAGTACCTGGATGTTTCTCGTTGTTTTGACTCCATGATTTGCTCTTTCTCAGTTCATGCCAGGCCCCACAACTGCTGGAATCATCGATGGTCGCATTGCGGGAGGTACCACTGGGCATCAAAACTCCGAGAACATCCGAGAACATGCAGAGGGTCTTGTTGGTTTGTGGAACGACCATATCGAAATGATCGCTCCCACATCCGGCCCTTCACAAACGCGAGGCCGCAAGGCGCTAAGAAAAAGAAAGCAAAGACACAGAACTATCAGAACTTCACAGAACTCAGAAGTTTGTTCCGAAACTCTTGATCGGACTGATAATGCTCCTCTTTGAGCTGTCCAGGTATGACTAGGCCTTCTGGGTGGAAGAAATATGATGAAATGATCAAGGACTAGAACATACTCAAACTGTCTTCAATGGTCTAGATACATTGAGGCTGACAACTTCAAGGCAGATGCAGCTCTTGTTTCCACAAATCGAAAGCCCAACGCGAAGGACTTGGAGCATTTGAACGGACAATTCCAAGGCCTTCAGCAAGAGGCGGAGGTGGCAATTGGTGACATTTGTGGGATGTGACATGATTTGACTAACAAGGCCCTTGGTGGATTGGTAGCGCTATCAGGTCATAATAGGTCATACTATTTCATCATGATTTGATATACTGAAATGGTGGTGCGTTCGGCTTTGCAATCACTTGCAATGCTTAGAAACCAAAGGCCATCACCCACGTGTGGATCGACCGGAGAATTGGTTGTCTCGTTAACATAGAAAACTATAGAAAAACATGACATAAATGAAACTAGCACTGTGCAGTTCTTCAGGTTGGGAATGTTGGCTTGGAATGGTTGAGCAGAGTGCTGACTGATGCATTGATTTGACCCCAAGTTTTCTTGACTGCTGGAGGCCGCACTGCATTCCATGGCTTTGCAGCTGGGCTCCGTGGTCACTTGGGTGCAAGAGGCCAGGGATGCTCTCGCGTGAGGGCTTCGGAGTCGGTGGCGGTGGAGGACTGGGTTCGATGACAAGCCTGGCTTGCAAATTCTGGACCGTTGGACAAATTCGGCTGAGGAACCAGCGTTTCGGGTGCATCCCGAAACCTGCAAAGATACAATTGTACGCGATTTCTAAGCTGCTAAATTGACATTTGCCTCTGGAGAGACCCATCGTTAGATCATGTTAGATCCCTGGATCAGGATACTTTGGGAATAATGTCTACTGTAGGAGTCAAGACATGTCCAGCTCCCATGAATGCTTGGAATCTTGATTTCTTGAATGTCTCTCCACACGATTCGCCGGCCAGAAGTTGGAAGTACCGTCGGGCACCTGGTTTTCATCACAGAGATGATATCGCACTGCAGAGCCAAGGTGGTAGTGCAAACTTAAGGAGCGGGGGGTCCAAACGAAATTCTTCTTGTTTCTGGCAGTACCTGGTAGTAGTGAATAGAATGCCCAATGTGGAGATACACAATCATCCTGGTAATAAGGGTTATTTTTCAGTCAACAGCAAGGGTTAGTGAGTTCAAACCATTTAGTCGGTCGTGGTGGTAAAGATTCCTGTTCTTTTTACCAGTTTTTGTTTCAATCCTTTTTGACATCGTTTTTGTATTTTTTGTCGGTATCTCAAACTTCACTGAACCAAGCCCAGTCCATTGAGTGTGTTACTAGTAGCTTCTTGCTCCTAGTAGCGATGCCAGGAGCTAGTAGCTTCTCGTTCCTAGGGAAAATGTTTGTAATAGCTTCTTGTTACTACTAGTAAGGCACTTGTTTCTAATAGCTTCTTGTTACTAGCAAGTGAAGAGTTGTTGGATGGCTTTGAGATGTTTTTACATTCCCGGAGTTTTCTCCTGCCTGTTCTAGGTCTCTGAATTCGCTCTATGCAATTGAGTTCTTTCATTTGCTTCAGAGGGACTAACAACTTCTTTGATTTTCTTTGCTCCTAGTAGCAAGGACGCTACTAGGAGCTATTTGCTACTAGTAGTAATGCCAGGAACCCCTAGTAGTGTCCTTGCTCCTAGTAGCGATGCCCTTTGCTCCTAGTAGCGGCGCTACTAATTGTATCTAATTGTCATATCATTCACATCAGTGTTTTGAATCGCTCAGGCAACATTTCATGAAGGAGAATTTGGGGGCGTGGCATGCTGTGAAAGGATGCTGCACTGTACCAAAAAGGCTTGGCAAGCACTGCTTTGAACAATCTATATAAATTAAATGCCCCAAGAGCAACGTAGAGGTTGAACAACCAGGCCATCAAGGATCTGAGTTGCCGGTAGTGCTGGTGGTGCTGCTGCTGCTGTAGTGGTGGCAGTTGCGATGTTTGTCAACTTAATGAGTCCTCTGAGTGTTGATACGTGTGTCCCAAAAAGACGTGTATCAACCTGTTGATCCATCTACCTATGCCTATAAACCCAAGTTGAGCTAAGCTCACGTAGAAGTTAGATGAAGTTATTACATAGGCAGGCGTTTCATGCCATGGCCACTACGTGCTCTATGCCAGCCTGCTGTGCTTAGCTGCAGGACGGGATTTGCCTGTCACCGATTTTGGAGGTTCGATGGGCTTCAGTTTTGATGCACGATACAGTAGAAGGAAAACCATTGATGGATCTATTTTTGAGACAGTTACGGTATGTACATATATACACATAATTCAATGATTCGAGAGCAAAACATTCTAGCCCCTTGAACACCTTTCTCACAATCATCGACTTTGTGCCACTCGTGGTGAACTGTAGCCGTAGCCCTTACTATCCCTTACTACTTCTCTGGGCGTTCGCCGTTCGCGCAACCATATTGGCCCCAAATTAAGCCAGCGTGAAAGTGGACAAAAAGCTCCGGCTCACACTGCGGTAGCAAAAGCATGCAAAGCCTTGGTGGAAAAGGCTGACCCCTGCCGTCAGGGATTCACTTTGTCTCATTTGGTCAACCCGGAGAAAGAATGACTCAGCGATTTTGGCATTCCCGGAGTTGAGATGCATGCTTGCCTCAATTGTGATGGTAGTTGAAACCGTGTTTGTACCAGGTTTGCTCCCAAAGGGAAAACATATCTATATATATATATAGTTGGGAATGTCGGCAATTCGCCGAGTGCATTTCCGCACCCCCCTCGGCATGACCTGGGTTCTTGGATGCATTTGGAGAGACGCGTCGATACATGTTGTTCTAAGCTTGAATTGGGCTACTACCAGTTGCCAAGGTGCACTTTTTATGCTGTTTGATGCGCATGCATTGCCATGCATACATGTTGAAAAGCAGAGATTTTGACATTTCGACCCAGAGCGTTGTCATGCATTGATTGACATGCCTTCGCTGTTGCCTGCCACACTGCCGCTAGAACTGCCATGCTGCTTGTATGTTGGTTTTGAACACGCACCAGAGTAGCACCCGGTGGGATTCTCATGGCCAACAAGCAAGGCGCGGCTGCCTTCAAGAGCCTTTACTACCGTCAGTTGCCTAGATGAGACTGCTTTCACGACATGTTAGCTTGAAGATGCCCGTCAGCTCTGACAAAAGAGTGTATCTCAGCTCTGAAAAAGACCAGAGCCTTCGAAGTCGAGCATTGAGTCCAGAGGTAATTTTTCCACTTGCTTGGGCCTGCCGCATTGATTGATTTAGATTTGTCCAGGGGCACTCGAAGATCCAGAACATTGACGATCAAAAGTTCAAGGCATCAAGCTTTTTGGGCAGAAGAGAGGACGCCTCAGCACTTCACCAAATTAGATTCCAGGTTTCAATTGTGTTTCTAGGCTGACAACAACTTTGCCTCTTAGACAGCATTCATTCATCATTTTTGCAAAGCCCGCGCTGAATTTGCAACCAGAATTAGCCTGCAGACCTTACTCTTGCCCAAATTCTAAGATGTTTGGCATGCGGTACTTCCATGTTTTCCACATTGGGATTCTACTTCTTCCTTGGGTGCTCACAGGGAAGTGGACATTCTGTTTAGGAGTTTTATCTTATTTTCATCACCAGTGGAACATTAACCTGAACCTAATTTTGAAGGTGAAGCACCGTACAACCTTTGTAAACAAACTGCAGAAAGAGAACATATCATATGCAGAATATGTTTCCCTTTGCATTGCTTGCGTTCTGTTTTTCGATCTCCATGTTGTACAGTTACAGTTGCTCCTTTTTTCTTAATGCACTTTGTGCAGCTGTCAAGTTCGGGCTTGGAGACTAACCTTTTCATTTTTTTTTCCGGTGGGACTCTTTTGTTTGCAGCAGTTTGTGAATGCTGCACAATATGACATTGCTATACTGTGTTGATCTCTAGATAGAACAGAGAAGAAAGAAAATGTGTGAGTTTGATGCTGGAAGGGATGTATCTTGAACTCATCCCGGAGATTGAAAACACTTTGCTGACGCTTTCCTTTTTTCAAGAGACCCCCAACCTTGCGAGGATTTGCAGGAGCCATGTCTGGTGCATTGCGGCACCACTTGGAGCCAAAGTGGGCCACGGGTTGATGCGAGTTAGCACCCTTTGTTGGAAGATTTGAGTCGAGCAGGATGTTGCAGCACTTGGCCAATGCCCCTGATTCTGTCTGCTAGGGTGATACGCTAGGACTTGTGGAGAGTAGAGTTATAAGGCATACAGATGAGACTAGGCACTAAGCACTTAAGATATAATATAAGCCGCGAGACTTTCAACCTGTGCTGTGCTGCACAGCATTGGCGAGAGACGTCTGGCTCCCTCAGCAACGCCGTCTTGGCCAGGAAGTAGACGGGTAGCTGATGCTCTTGCAAACTGGGACAGTGGTCCCAAGCTGAGCAAGGCCCAGGTTGTGAGTGAAAAAACATGAAAACACCTACACTATATGGTAACGATCACATCCAGTGTACTTGATTACTTGACAGTCGAGTTGAAGTGCAACTGGTTCAAATACATGTAGATCGAAGCTTGTCAATACTTGGAAGGTCCAGTCTATTCAGCCTGACCTAGGATGAGCTCAGATGCCAAGGTCAAATGCCCATCTATTCCTTGGATTTGGACCGTGCTCCTGCCACCATCAGCTCACGCCATATCAAGGCCACGAGAAACAGAGCCTAGGTCATCGGGTCATTGCTCGAGGTGATCCGCATGAGCACGAAGCTCCAGCGCAGATGGTTTGATGAATTGCATTCACCCCAGTGGAGATTCATTTGGATCCATTCCCTCATTCCTTAGACTCACTCCTGATATTGATTCAGATACGTTCCATAGACTGTCTAGGCCTTTGGGATGTGTTCTCGGCACAGGGGATCCCAACCTTGCTGTTGATGCGGGAGAACCGAGTGGAAGCACGAGCCGATGGTGCGGACTTAGAGGCGGAGTAGCGGAGCATGTTTTTGATTTTGGACGGACTGAAAGAACTTGCGGACCAAGAACAATCAACAAGAGCGCCAAATGACGTTTTTTGGTATGGTTTTGCTTGTTGTAGCAAGTTCACAGTAATCCACAGTCCGTGGTCTCCCACCACTGCTGCATTTAGGGACAAACCAATCACCCAAAGTTCACTTCCAACTTCCACAAGGCCTTTGCCCTTTGGATCCCTTTGGATCTCTTTGGATCTCTTTGGGTCTGGAGAGAATCCTTCTTTTCCTTCAAACACCGTTCGACTCCACGAGTTCGCACGAGTTCCACAGGATCTGTTGCGCCTCATGGAGGCTGCGAAGCCCTATTTGAAAGGAGCACGTCAGGACGATGAGGACGGAGGTCTCGGTGGACCCTAGAGACATCCCGACACCAACACAGCAGTTTTGCAGCTTCAGAACTTGGACGAAGCTTGTCCGGCCATCCATCTTGGGCCAGTCTGTCTTGTTCATGGCGAAGAATTCTGACGGCATTATGTAATGTGGATTGGTTGTGTCAAGAACGGTACCCCAGACATTTTAGAGCAGGGTGAATCGTGAATCAATAAATCCGAGTATTACATCCAAGTGGACAAAACATTGACCTTGCAGATGAGTTGTTGTTCTCTCACCTGCCTGCGTGCTGGTCAGCTAGGCTAGGCGGCCAGACTATGACTCAGACCTGAAAGCCCTCAAAAGGCAAATGGGTTTGTTGCCACTAGGTCACTCTACCTTCATCAAATCTCAGAAATCCGGTCCTGTATTGCGGTGCACGTCCTTGGCAGGATGCTTCCAAAGTGTCCCCGATGAATGCCTTGAAGTCTGCCGAGCAGATGCTGACAGAATCCAGCTGTTTGTCACATGTTGGGGGAAGGATGGAGGTGAAAAAGCGCCAGCAGTGGTTGCAAGAACTCAAGAACTCAAGGATGCGCTTTTCAATTCCAATCAGTTTTACTATTTTTCATAGTTTTTCCATGAACCACTGCAAGACCCGGTACACCCATTCTCCGAATGTCGCGTGAGTCATTCTGCTTGCTTGAGCATGTATGCTAGATTGCAGGATGAAATACAGCTTTCTTGCAGCAGCAATAGCCCAATGACACCCACACGGACTCAAGCTTTGAACCAAGATTTCAGCGCCGCACAGCAGCTCTTTAGCCGTGCTCTAGAAGGCAGGACGTGGGCCGTGTGCTTTTTTCCCCCGTGTACTGTTTACTGTTTTGAAGCAAAGGAAGTGTTTTTTTGGTTGATTCTAACGCAAAAAGGACATGTGACCTCAGCCCTCAGAAGAGACACAACAAGGATATCCGCATTGTGTGGAACCTTTCACTTCTTTGCACTCTCTGTACGATGAGTAATTAGCGTCCTGAATATTTCCCAGATGGAACAAGGGAACAAACTGTGATTTTGTGACTGCTTTGGAGGATGTGCATCGGTTTTGGCTTACAAGGCAATCCAGATGGTGCTTTTCGAGCGCGTTATGGGCTGGTGCGATGTGCCTACTGGCAGCTTGTGGCTGCAGTGAGAAAGCCGAACCAGGTGCAAAAGCAAAATTTGTTTTAGACTAGACTATACTAGACTGACCAATTGTTGTTTCTTGAAGTTGCTTTGGATATCGAATGACACAGAGAAATGATATATGTTCATATATTTTCTGTTTGTACTTGTTGCTTCTCAATTTGTTGACGTATATAATAAGCTTGGGAACGTGCGGCCATGAATGACCCACGGCACCCTTTGTGACGTAGGGCTGATACATTCGCTGGTTGCCCCTTAATGGCCGCACAGGGCCAAGAAGGAGGTGAGGGCGGGCAGCCGTTCGATAAGCTCGTCAAGGACATCCCACATGGCTTGTAACATGGAAACACATTGCAACTGATGACACACCTTCCAGTCGAGCAGACGTTGAGATGTGTTGATTCGTTGCGTTCAGTCTTAAAGTGTTGGAAACCACAAGAAGGAACAACCAGAATTCTCCTGTGAACAAGGAGCTCTCATCGGCTCTTTGCGAGCTCAGAGAACACCATGAGGAGGACAGGGAGTAGTTCTGGCCACCGAACGGCCATGTATTCTCCATGTCCATTTTCTTCACGGTGTCGGGCCAGAAGGACTTGATTCCCAAAAGAGACAGGCAGCCGTGAACCATGAACTTCCCCTCAAGTATATATATATAGATCGAGGGTCCTTTAGGTATCATTTCGTAAAAAGAAACAAACACAAATGATTTAATTTTCAATTCAAATATTTATTGCAAAAAGCATTTGTAAATTAAACAATTGATAGATTTTGATGTGTTATTTATTTTGTTTAAAGATTTATTTAATTTATTCAATTTTTCAAATTGTAACTTAAATATATTTAAAAATTAAAAGATTTCTTTTTGTTTGTGGATTTGGCTATTTAAAAAATTAAACAAATTAAATAAATTAAATACATTAAATAAATTAAATCGACGTGTATATATATTTTTATTTATTTAATTTCTTTTAATTTACAAAAGGCTTTTGTAAATTAAAAAAATAAATAGATTTTGATTTATTGTTTATTGTTTTTTTAGAATTTACAAAAGGCTTTTGTAAATTAAAAATTGAATAGATTTTGCTTTATTGTTTTAATTTTATTAATTTTTTGTTAATTTACAAAAGGCATTTGTAAATTAAAAAAATAAATCGATTTTTATTTATTTTTTTGATTTTATTTATGTTTTCTAATTTATTTAATTTTTTAAATAGCCGGATGCCACTGAGTCACTCTATTAAATAGATTTTTTTTTAATTTTTAATTTACAAAAGGCTTTGGTAAATTAAGAATGTAAAGTAAAAAAATACCTAGATTTTTATCTATTATTATTATTTATTTAATTTAATTTTTTAAATTGTAAATTAAATATATTTAGAAATTAATAGATTTCTTTTTGTTTGTGGATTTGGCTATTTAATTTTTTTATAAAAATTAAATAAATTAAATAAACTAAATCGACGTGTATTTATTTTTTTAATTTAGTTAAGTTTTTTTAATTTAAAAAAGGCTTTTGTAAATTAAACAAATAAATAGATTTTGCTTTATTTTTTAATTCTATTTATTATTGTTTAATTTACAAAAGGCTTTTGTAAATTAAAAATTGGATAGATTTTGATTTATTTTTTTAATTTTATTTTTTTTCTTTAATTTACAAAAGGCATTTGTAAATTAAAAAATAAATCGATTTTGATTTATTTTTTAAATTTTATCTATTTTTTTGTTTTTATTTAACTTTTTAAATAGCCGGATGCCACTGAGTCACTCTATTAACTATAATTGTTTTTGATTTACAAAAGGTTTTTATA
This sequence comes from Durusdinium trenchii, assembly GCA_963970005.1. NCBI lineage: Eukaryota > Dinophyceae > Suessiales > Symbiodiniaceae > Durusdinium > Durusdinium trenchii. The sequence goes on along the minus strand of CAXAMN010014558.1, from coordinate 899,033 downwards.
AATTAGATTATTAATAGATTTTGATGTATTTTTTGTATTTTTGTACGTTTTCAATTTACAAAAGGCATTTGTAAATAAAAAATAGATCGATTTTGATTTGTTTTTTTTGATTTTATCTATGTTTTTTTAAATTATTAATTTTTTAAATAGCCGGATGCCACTGAGTCACTCTATTTAATGGAATTGTATTGTTTTTGTTTATTTACAAAAGGCATTTGTAAATTTAAAGAAATGAATTGATTTTGATTTATTTTTTACAAATTATCTATTTTTACTTTACAAAAGGCTTTTGCACAGAAAAAATACTTTTTTTTCAAACTTTTTAAATAGCCGCAGGCCACTGAGTCACTCTATTAAATAGAATTGTAATAAAATTCTATTAAGAAATAAAAATACCAAAGGCATTTGTAAATTCGATCAATTTATATAAGTAAAAAAAATAGATAGTTTTTATTTATTTATTTTTTTAATAGTAGCCGGAGGCCACTGAGTCACTCTATTAAATAGAATTGAATTTAGTTTTTTTACTTTGCAAAAAGCATTTGTAAATTAAATAGTGTAAACAAAAATCAGTTTATCAAATGGAATTGTATTATTGTTTTGTATTTTTTAAAATATTTTTATGAAAAAAGGTTTTATGTCCAATATAGCTCTATTACTGTATAAGTGCAGAAATCAGTAGTTTCCACAAGACCCTCGATCAAATAGATGTTGCCTGACGCAGTTGTGGGGGAGTTCGGGCCAAACACAACAGTTAAACATGCGATTTGAATGCGTTTCTATGGATCACATGAATGATTGGAAGGATCGGGGCCTCTACTGGTGTTGAAACACGGAAGAAGATGTGATCCTGTAATCCTATTGAGCGAGTCCGATATTCTCTCCATTTTCAGATATCTAAGTAGGGGAAGACCAAGGGGGGATGTTCACCTGACCACCCTTCCCCCATCTCCCCCCACACCATCTTTTCCATCATCCCCACTCCCCACCCATCCTATGCTTCCTACTCTCAATATGTCTTCTCCACTTACATTTTCTCACCTTGCACGCACATACCTCACACCACATCTCAATCAAACTATATTCCCGATCATATTAGTTTTTCTTCTCCCTATTCTCCTCCCTCCAAACTCTATCAATCTCCTTCTTCTTCTCAACATTCCTCCCCACCCACCTTTTCCATCTGTCTAAGCACACATTACAAGTCGCATTCTTTTCATTAAACATTCCCAATTCCTTATTACATCCACACTGTCCACACCTTCTCTTCTCCACTTCCTCACCTCCACCCTGAGCATTCTCAATATGCGTATTTGTTTTCTTATGCTTCCCCCATCCACTTTTCCTCACATTGCACTCACACACCTGACAATACACATTCTCAAACTTATCATCTTTCATCTCCTTAGTACCTATTGCTACTATCCCTTTAAGTTTTGGTCAGGTGAACATCCCCCATTGGTCTCTCATAGAAAAAATTAGAATAGTAAATATCTAGTTTATAGCATTATATACATATTTATCTGATCAACTCTTCTGGGATTATGTATAATTCCTTCTGATTAAACAATGTATAGTTTTCAAGTTTTCAGGCCATGTTTCCTTCCTATTGCTAGGTGCCCTTTGTGCTGTTTCCCTATGCCTATTCCCTTCCATTTGTACGCAGTTCTTTTTACATAATGGTTTAGGTGTCCAAGGGTTATTATTTGTCCAAAGTCTGGTGCGTTTTCTGTATGCCATTCCATCTTTACAATAATCAACATCAAAAAACGAAGTTTTTCATAAACTCTTGCTCCTTCAAAAGTCCGGTCTGGGGGGTTTTCAACGAAAACATTTGGATCAAAATAGTTTATTATGTCAATAGCTTTCTTCACTGTTTCATTTGCTTCATCAATTTTTCTAGTGTCTGTTTGTTTTGCTATGATGTATTCAGTGCAAGGCGGGGATGACCAAGTAACATCAAAGTCGTTGTCAAATTTATTATAATCAAATTTCAAAATATCCTCATTGATACTAGCATTTTTAAGATCAAGTGATATAATAGTATTACCAAGTTCTTTAACAATTCTTCCAACACTACCTGTGCCTGAAAATATAGGGGTTCACGAAATGATGGCACAAGTAAAATGGTTGAAATATGCCATCAAAGATTAAAGATTTCAGCGCAAAATTGAGCTTTGACAATAGGAACACTCAAATGACATACCAATACACTGAAGCAATGGCAGGGCCGCTGTGAGAGCGGGGTTCTTTGAGAGTGCTGGGGTTGCATTCACAAAAGAAAAGTAAAAGAGAGGGAGGAAGGCAAGCAGGGAGAGAGGGAGGGAGGGGGAGGAAGGGAATGAGGAAATGACATGCACTAACACAGGAACAGCATACTGAGAGGAGAGGACCATTATATACAACAATGGTAGGTCCGCTGCGAGAGCAGGGCACAAAGCAAAAGGGAAAGAAGAGGCAGGGAGTGAGGAAGGGAGGAGAATGAAATGAATTGAACATAGGAACGCTAAGATGGCACACCACACACAAAGAGAGAGAGAGAGAGGGAGTTACAGAGAGTGAGAGAGTGAGAGTGAGCTAGTCTCATACTAGAATCCAGCAAATGGAATGAAGTCCAAGAGAAGGAACAAAGGAAAGAAACTATACAGACAGGAAAGGACACCCCCAAAAAAACACACATATAATATATATATATACACGTATATAAGATGAGATAAGGCGCCTGCTGCACAGGCTACCTTATTTGATCTTGGTTAAGCCTTTGTTCAGGGAGCCGCGGTGGGAGAGAGAAAGAGAGAGAGAGGAACTAACATAACTAAGGACGTCCTGGAACCCCTGGCAAGTAATTGAGGTATGTCCAAACAGGCTAAAGGGCATGAAAAGAATACTAAATAGAACGGCAAGGATAAAGGCAGTTGAAAGGATGCGAGGAAAGAGTGGTATGCATTGAACATAGGAACGTTAAGATGGCACGTGAGGAAATGATATGCACTAACGCAGGAACAGCATACCGAATGGAGAGGACCATTATATACAACAATGGTAGGTCCGCTGCGAGAGCAGGGCACAAAGCAAAAGGGAAAGAAGAGGCAGGGAGTGAGGAAGGGGAGAAGAATGAAATGAATTGAACATAGGAACGCTAAGATGGCACACTACACACAAAGAGAGAGAGAGAGAGGGAGTTACAGAGAGTGAGAGAGTGAGAGTGAGAGCGAGCTAGTCTCATACTAGAATCCAGCAAATGGAATGAAGTCCAAGAGAAGGAGCAAAGGAAAGAAACTATACAGACAGGAAACCTACAGTGCATGACACTCTTTGGGCTGCTGGATGGAAAAGGTTTTTTGCGGAAACTGAGTTTCTGGTGTGGGAGAACTGGAAAGCGTCGACAGAGAGAGAGAGAGAGAGAGGGAGAGAGAGACCAGCAAACAGAGTACAACACCCTTAAGGCCTGCAACAAACAATAAGATGGCATACCAGCCAAACGGCTCTAGTAGATTACAATGCCGATCCCCCCAAGCATCAACTGACCACTATGATGGCACACATGGCCCTTTCAGATCCTCGATGTGTTTCATCAAAAAGTGCATATATGCCATGTATTGTCTCGATTCCTGTGTGCCATCAACGTGTGAACCTGTATAATTATTATAATTTCATAATAACATGTTGTCATAGAAAATATATTATCATGAGTATGTTTCAGTGTCTTCATCATAATCAATTTTGTAATATTGTATGGTGGTCTCTTTAGGTTGTTTTATTATTTTTGAATTCAACATTTCTAAATACTGCTTCCTTTTAGTTTCAAAGTCCCCTACTGGTCTACCTATGCTTTTCTTTTCAGATGCTTCTCCATTTTCCTTAAATCATTTTTCTCATTAGTCTTTTCATCAATGGTTTTTAACAACTGTAAGATCAATTTAAGACTATTATTATATCTGGTCATTTTCTTTATCAGATCATAAATTTTATCAGTATTATCTAAAGTAATAGATCCACCATCATCGTTTGAAACTTTCATAGTCTTATCTTATCACTCTTGCTGATTTTAAAGCTATATGGATTACACTTACACTTTTTGCCTTTAGTGTTGATTTCAATTTCATTCTCAGTTGTAGTTTTCCCTGGCATGAAGGACAGTCAATGGTAATGAATTTGCTTGTTAGTTTTTGTTCTTCATCTAGTTTTATTGTTGTTGGTTCTTCATCTGATAGTTCAAACTCTTCGGGGATTTGTGTTTTATTCATCTGTGTTTTTTTTTGTCTTTTTTGGTGGCATGTATATTACATTTTAGATAAGTAATTATCAATTTTGACATGTCCAGTGAGTATTTACAACACTGCTTAAGTTTATTATCTTTAACAACTGGATATTTAGCACTATCATTTTTTTCCATATCATCTCTTCCTGTTATATAAGCATCATGTTCAGATAGCGTCATAATATATAACTATAATTAGATAATGCTTTAACACCATCTAATTATGTAGTGCTTGGGAGAACACTAAAAACGAATTCAACTGTAAGGGCAAAAAAATCCATTGCTGAAAAGCAAACTAATTACCGACTTATGCGGATTAGCGTAGCCTCACCTACCGCACTCTGTCCATAGGAGATCTGCTAATATTTAATAATGTTTTCTATGTAATTTTATTAATAGATGAATAATAACACCGCACCACATATTCAACCTATCAAAGAAATCAATTATGAATTCACTCAATCAAAATATGCTGTTGCCTCTAAAGTGCCCTTTAGATCAATCATAACCGGTCCGTCTGGTAGTAGCAAATCAGTGCTACTAACAAACATGAATATGGACACCTACAAGGAAGTTTTTCCAGGGTGTATATCTGGTCACCTTCAATAAATGTTGATAGCATCTGGTTGCCAGTCAAGAAATACATAAAGGAAGAAATGAAAGTGAACACTGGTAAAGAGCAGGTTTTGTTTGAAGACTTTCACAGTGAAGATTTAATGAAAGTCATTGAAACACAACATAGAATAACTGAATACAGTAAACACACATTTAAAAAAAAACAATCCTAATAGTCTTGGATGATATAGCAGATGATCCCAAAATATCAAGATATTCAAACATATTTGATTCCCTTTATGTAAGAGGTAGACACAATGGTATTAGTGTTATAACATCTGGTCACAAATTTAATGCACTGACCACACTGATAAGAGTTAATGCCACACACCTATTCTTCTACAAGGTCAGCAACTTTAAAGAAATAGAACTGTTTCAAAAAGAACTATCAGCAATACCTAGAAGAAAAGAAACAATATCCAAGAAAGTAAGCAGGTCTTATATAAACTTTATGAAATAGCCACTGAACAGCCACATATGTTTTTAGATATTAATCTTCTGGAAAAGGATAGGAACAAGATGTTTATGATCAATTTTTCACACTATTTGCAAATTGATGATTGATAATGTTAACTATGTTAATATGATCAATCTTTATACCAATGAAGGAGCACAAATATTATAGCAGGTAGTTTATACATAATCCTATTCGATTTCAGGATGTGAGCAGCTGGGAAGGTTCGTCAAGGGTACACATTCTATCACGAGCGAAATGAACCCCAAAGGTCCCTACCACATTCATATGTATGTATATATATATATATCGACTATTTGGTTCATTCTGGGGCAAGCTATTTGGGTTGACCGGTCGCTGATCGAGCATCAAGAGCAACTGGGACAAGATTTCCCAAGGAGCTCTTTGGTTGTGGGCAACAGGTTCGCATTGATAGCCTGAAGCAAACATTGCTACTGGCGGATGCAGAGTGCCTGGGATAAGAGGATTGGGCGGAGGTCACACACACACAAGAATCGGCTGTTTGTTTTCATGGTCATGGGTCTTGTTCCTTTGATTCAATCACTTGCTTATCCTCACACCCTTCTAATAGCATTTCAATCACGCACGCAGGTTGATTTGCTTAGTGCATGCAAAAGCGCTTGACTGTATTGACTATTATATTAGCATTATAGGCGATTTCACGCAATTTCATCTGAGCAAAACGCTCTTATCTTTCATTCCTTCAAAGCTCCCGTGCAAAATTCCAACAAGCTTTGCACAATGTGTTGCATTGATTGGATCAACTGTTTCTCACATGGCACCAAGGTTGCTTGTAGATGCTTGGACTCCGGACAAGAACCGCGGGAAGGAGGAGTGAATTGATCGAGTTGTAGGCGATGCCACTTCGATGGGTGTGAGGGGTTGCGTAGCTAAACTCCTTAGAACGCAAGCCAAGAGAACCCCTCATAAACCCTTATAGTATAAAGTAATATAGTTGGCTGGTAGCATCCTGGCGTTTATTTGGTAGTCCCCATCCCGTCCTTCCTTGGACGCCCGACGCCCAACTGCACTTGATTTTGCCGTGACGGCGCCTCAGCGGTTGGACGCACTTGGTGGTCCTGGGGGCGCTTCTGCTGCTGAAGCTTACACAGCCTACAAGCGTCGGCACTCGGACACCGCAGCGACATGTACAGCCCAACATGTGGCGTCTTCCTGCCCATGGTGATTGAGACCACGGGTGCGTGGGCGGCAGAGGCAGCCAAAGCCCTGGCTGAGGCGGCGCTGGTGGCCCCAGCTTGCTACAGGAAGCATGCGTGTTGGTGCGCAGTTGGCGCGGCCGAGCTGCATTGCGGCGGCGTGCTGAGTTGGTGCCCTGAGCTCTTTGTGTTGCAGATGGCTTGTTGGACATCGTCTTCTGAGTGCAGGGTTGACGCGCTTGGTGTCACTCATGTTTTTCTCATTTGTTCCCTTATGGTCTGCTGACGGCGTTCCGCAGGAACACCCGTGCGACCGAGTGCTGCTCCCTGATGGGCACCTCACTTTTCTCTTTTCAGCTAGGAGCCTTTTTCAGTCCTGTCCTGACCCTTTTTTGTGTCTTTGGGCTGGCCCAGTGCTTCTGGCTCCTCTTGTTTTTCCATTGCTGTTACCTCCATTTTTCCGGAGGAATCCCCTCCCCACAATGCCCTTGGCATCCTTTTTGGGTACGCAATGGCTTTCTGCAGGTGGCTTAGTTCACAGCCTGGCTAGTTTCACCTTCATGGACCTCTCTTGGTTTGCTGTCAACCCCATCCCTATGAATGCTAGTAATAGAGGAACGAGGCAGGCTCAGTGGTTATCAGAATGACGTAGTATTGCCATAATGCTGCTCCACATGCACCATCTCTACGTTGTTGCTATCATATAGGTGAGGCATCATCATAAGAAACAACACAGGGTATAGAAAGGACAAACACGTTATTTGCATGTATTTGTCAAATGCGGGAGGCCAGCGAATTCCGACGTACGTGCCCGCGTGACCGTCCTTCAGTTGGAAAGCATCTCCAACAAATTTCTCCTCGCCTCAAAGCACCCAAACCATCAACATGTCAGTTGGGTCCTTCCGCATGCCGTGCACTCAAGGGCCAGGTGAGCCAGATCCTGCTTGGACGCTCGATCTGATTGCTGTAGCAGGTTGAGGCATTCAAGCGCCAGGGGCATTTATTTTGCGACAGGAGGAAAAGATCTTGCACCTTTGGGCAACAGGTGAGAAGAAGGATGCCATCGAGCAGGCTTTGGTGATATGAACATGGGACGAGACTTATGTTCAGAAGAGTGGATGTTGCAAGCTCGATCCACCTACAAGATCCTACAAGTAAGTATTAATGTACACGGAATCTCCAAGGTCGTCAGGGAATCTTGCTGTGCTTGTGCAGGTACGTGTTCATACAATACCTGCTAAGTAGGCCTTGCTGTTATTTTTGCACATAATTATACCTCTGCAGGCTCTTGGCTGGTATCAGTCACTCGGCAGATCTCGGCAGATTTGGTTGGCTTGGGTTGGAGAAGTGCTTGAGAGATTCTTCTCACAGCAATTCTCTGCTTTTCGTACCTGCAAAACTATCTGCATGGTGAAGAAACAACCCCCCGAAACATTGGATCCTCTGGAGTCGCCTGGCAAAGAAACCCCTAAGAAGTCTAAGCCATCAGTATTGAGCCCTTTGGGAATTCCAGCACCTTGGAGCATAACACATACGTATTGCAAAAGTACGCAAAAGTAACATTGGACCAATGTTTGCTCATTGCAATGTGCTCCTGTTTTTGCGTGTGGGAGGTAGCTTTGGGAGTGATTAGCAGTCTCGGAAGCTTCAAACCTTCAGCGTGAAGGTCTGTGGCTAGCAAAGATCTCCCTGGCCTAATCAACGCCTATTGCCTGCCTGAGCGCAGAATCTTGGATCGTCCTGGTGGCATTCCCACAAGGATCAGACAGCAGGGCACGAGCCACGAGTATTCTTCGAGCTGATCAAAGTTATTTTTGCTCATTTGTCAAATTGTGTCAAAGTGGTGCAACTTGTTGACCAGATTCTTCAAATTATCTAGCAATTCAAGGGCACTTGCCAAACGCCAGAAAGAGATGCTGCACGAAAGATTTGAATCGTTTCGTCAGCTTGTAAGGGTTCCAAGGTTCTCGAGCCTGGAGCTTTTGCCAAATGTTTCCCTCAACCATTTGTGTTACTGTAGTTTCCGTTTCCAATTTGTGAGGCATATTATTTATAATTTATACATATTTATATATACGCACTACGTTTGGTGCTGCGGATCTTCTGGAAACATCCATTCGACATGGATGTTTTGCCACGCAAAGCCTTGTGGCCACCCATTTTTGTAAAAAAGCAACCTTGTCACCCGACAGCCTGACAGATGTGTCCGGAGGAGCATGAACTCATCACAGCAAATCGCAGGAGCATCTATGCCCAAGTTCCTCACCTTGCCATCGGCCCTGAGGTCGGGAGAAAGCATGCAGCTTTGTGTGTAGGTAGAGGGGTATGAAAGCTATGAATCATGATGAAGCAACCTTCAGAGCACTTCATGGGTGTTGAAGTGCAGCCAGCTTTTCTGATCCTCCACTTTAAAGCCGACGAAGTACGGAGTGTGTCTGGTCTGGAGCAAAAAATAACACCCACGTTGGATTTAAGAACTCAAGCTTCGCATTCAACTTCCGTGTTGCACTTCTGCATGTGATTGGAGTCAAGACTGCATAGTGATTGAGCTCTAGTTACTCTAGTTCTTCTTTCCTGATATTACTTTGAGACCTCATACTCAGATGTTCTCTAAGCATTGCCCCAAGCTAACACAGCTGAAGTCTTATATAAGTTCAGATTTGTTCCTGGGATGGTTTTAGTTGGGGACACACTTCTTGAAGTCTTTTTGAGTCCTATCTGATCTGCAAGGCATGGTTTCAATATTGAGCCGTTTCGTGTTCTACCTTCCCACTACGCATGCCTAGCAACAAGATCACATTTCTTTGGCAAGCCTAGCAACGTGCTATGCTTGGCCGAATCAACTCTATGTCAAGAAGGTCTTTGGTTCTTTGTGATGCTACTAGTAGCTTATTGTTACTAGTAGTAATGCCCTAGTAACGATGCACTTGCTACTAGTAGCTTCTTGTTACTAGTCCGTGTTACTTTTGCAGATGCACTTGCTACTAGTAGCTTTTTGTCACTAGTAGTAACGCCCTTGTTACTAGTAGCGATGCACTTGCTACTTGTAGCTTCTTGTTACTATATAGTAGTACAGCCCTTGTTACTAGTAGCGCTGCACTTGCTACTAGTAGCTCCTTGTTACTAGTAACACCCTTGTGACTAGTGGCGATGCACTTGCTACTAGTAGCTTCTTGTTACTAGTAGTAATGCCCTTGTTACTAGTTGCTTTGCACTTGCTACTAGTTGCTTCTTGTTACTAGTAGTAATGCCCTTGTTACTAGTGGCGATGCACTTGCTACTAGTAGTTTCTTGTTACTAGTAGTAGTGCCCTTGTTACTAGTAGCGCTGCACTTGCTGGGGGTAGCTTCTTGTTACTAGTAGTAATGCCCTTGTTACTAGTAGTGCTGCACTTGCTACTAGTAGCTTCTTGTTACTAGTAGTAACACCCTTGTTACTAGTAGCGATGCACTTGCTACTAGTAGCTTCTTGTTACTAGTAGTAATGCCCTCGTTACTAGTGGCGATGCACTTGCTACTAGTAGCTTCTTGTTACTAGTAGTAATGCCCTTGTTACTAGTTGCTTTGCACTTGCTACTAGTTGCTTCTTGTTACTAGTAGTAATGCCCTTGTTACTAGTGGCGATGCACTTGCTACTAGTAGTTTCTTGTTACTAGTAGTAGTGCCCTTGTTACTAGTAGCGCTGCACTTGCTGGGGGTAGCTTCTTGTTACTAGTAGTAATGCCCTTGTTACTAGTAGTGCTGCACTTGCTACTAGTAGCTTCTTGTTACTAGTAGTAACACCCTTGTTACTAGTAGCGATGCACTTGCTACTAGTAGCTTCTTGTTACTAGTAGTAATGCCCTCGTTACTAGTGGCGATGCACTTGCTACTAGTAGCTTCTTGTTACTAGTAGTAATGCCCTTGTTACTAGTTGCTTTGCACTTGCTACTAGTTGCTTCTTGTTACTAGTAGTAATGCCCTTGTTACTAGTGGCGATGCACTTGCTACTAGTAGTTTCTTGTTACTAGTAGTAGTGCCCTTGTTACTAGTAGCGCTGCACTTGCTGGGGGTAGCTTCTTGTTACTAGTAGTAATGCCCTTGTTACTAGTAGTGCTGCACTTGCTACTAGTAGCTTCTTGTTACTAGTAGTAACACCCTTGTTACTAGTAGCGATGCACTTGCTACTAGTAGCTTCTTGTTACTAGTAGTAATGCCCTCGTTACTAGTGGCGATGCACTTGCTACTAGTAGCTTCTTGTTACTAGTAGTAATGCCCTTGTTACTAGTTGCTTTGCACTTGCTACTAGTTGCTTCTTGTTACTAGTAGTAATGCCCTTGTTACTAGTGGCGATGCACTTGCTACTAGTAGTTTCTTGTTACTAGTAGTAGTGCCCTTGTTACTAGTAGCGCTGCACTTGCTGGGGGTAGCTTCTTGTTACTAGTAGTAATGCCCTTGTTACTAGTAGTGCTGCACTTGCTACTAGTAGCTTCTTGTTACTAGTAGTAACACCCTTGTTACTAGTAGCGATGCACTTGCTACTAGTAGCTTCTTGTTACTAGTAGTAATGCCCTCGTTACTAGTGGCGATGCACTTGCTACTAGTAGCTTCTTGTTACTAGTAGTAATGCCCTTGTTACTAGTTGCTTTGCACTTGCTACTAGTTGCTTCTTGTTACTAGTAGTAATGCCCTTGTTACTAGTGGCGATGCACTTGCTACTAGTAGTTTCTTGTTACTAGTAGTAGTGCCCTTGTTACTAGTAGCGCTGCACTTGCTGGGGGTAGCTTCTTGTTACTAGTAGTAATGCCCTTGTTACTAGTAGTGCTGCACTTGCTACTAGTAGCTTCTTGTTACTAGTAGTAACACCCTTGTTACTAGTAGCGATGCACTTGCTACTAGTAGCTTCTTGTTACTAGTAGTAATGCCCTCGTTACTAGTGGCGATGCACTTGCTACTAGTAGCTTCTTGTTACTAGTAGTAATGCCCTTGTTACTAGTAGCGCTGCACTTGCTATTAGTAGCTTCTTGTTTCTAGTAGTAATGCCCGAGTTACTAGTAGCGCTGCGCTTGCTACTAGTTGTTTTTTGTTATTAGTAGTAACACCCTTGTTACTAGTAGCGCTGCACTTGCTGCTAGTAGCTTCTTGTTACTAGTAGTGCTGCACGTGCTACTAGTAGTTTCTTGTTACTAGTAGTATTGCCCTTGTTACTAGTAGCGCTGCACTTGCTACTAGTAGCTTTTTCTTACTAGTATATAGTAATGCCTTTGGTACTAGTAGCGCTGCACTTGCTACTAGTTGCTTCTTGTTACTAGTAGTA
>CAXAMN010014558.1:820040-880791 GCA_963970005.1 Durusdinium trenchii | reverse complement strand
GCTTCTTGTTCCTAGTAGTAAGGCCAGAAGCCCCTAGTAGCTTCTTGTTTCTAGTAGTAAGGCCAGGAGCCCCTAGTAGCTTCTTGTTCCTAGTTTCCTAGTAGTAAGGCCAGAAGCCCCTAGTAGCTTCTTGTTTCTAGTAGTAAGGCCAGGATCCCCTAGTAGCTTTTTGTTCCTAGTAGTAAGGTAGTAAGGCCAGGAGCCTCCAGTAAGCGCGGAGCCCTAGTTGCTTCTTGTTTCTAGTAGTAAGGCCAAGAGCCCCTAGTAGCTTCTTGTTCCTAGTAGTAAGGCCAGGAGTTTTGAGTAGGCGAGGAGCCCCTAGCAGCTTCTTGTTTCTAGTAGTAAGGCCAGAAGCCGCCAGTAGCTTTTTGTTTCTAGTGATAAGGCCAGGAGCCCCTAGTAGCTGCTTGTTCCTAGTAGTAAGGCCAGGAGTCTCCAGTAGGCGAGGAGCTTCTTGTTCCTAGTAGTAAGGCCAGAAACCCCTAGTAGCTTCTTGTTTCTAGTAGTAAGGCCAGAAACCCCTAGTAGCTTCTTGTTTCTAGTAGTAAGGCCAGGAGTCTCCAGTAGGCGAGACGCTAGCAGCTTCTTGTTCCTAGTAGTAAGGCCAGAAGCACCTAGAAGCTTCTTGTTTCTAGTAGTAAGGCCAGGAGCCCCTAGTAGCTTCTTGTTCCTAGTACTAAGGCCAGGAGTCTCCAGTAGAGGAGCACCTAGTAGCTTCTTGTTCCTAGTAGTAAGGCCAGCAGCCCCTAGTAGCTTCTTGTTTCTAGTAATAAGGCCAGGAGCCCCTAGTAGCTTCTTGTTCCTAGTAGTAAGGCCAGGGGTCTCCAGTAGGCGAGGAGCCCCTAGTAGCTTCTTGTTGCTAGTAGTAAGGCCAGAAGCCTCTAGTAGCTTCTTGTGTCTAGTAGTAAGAGCAGGAGCCCCTAGTAGCTTCTTGTTCCCAGTAGTAAGGCCAGGAGTCTCGAGTAGGCGAGGAGCGCCTAGTAGCTTCTTGTTCCTAGTCGTAAGGCCAGAAGCCCCTACTAGCTTCTTGTTTCTAGTAGTAAGACCAGGAGCCCCTAGTAGCTTCTTGTTCCTAGTAGTAGGGCCAGGAGTCTCCAGTAGGCGAGGAGCCCCTGGCAGCTTCTTGTCCATAGTAGTAATAGTAGCAGTAGGCGAGGAGCCTCCAGCAGCTTCTTGTTCCTAGTAGTAAGGCCAGGAGTCTCCAGTAGGCGAGGAGGCCCTAGCAGCTTCTTGTTGCTAGTAGTAAGGCCAGAAGCCCCTAGTAGCTTTTTGTTTCTAGTAGTAAGGCCAGGAGCCCCTAGTAGCTTCTTGTTCCTAGTAGTAAGGCCAGAAGCCCCTAGTAGCTTGTTGTTTCTAGTAGTAAGGTCAGGAGCCCCTAGTAGCTTCTTGTTCCTGGTAGTAAGGCCAGGAGTCTCCAGTAGGCGAGGAGCCCCTAGCAGCTTCTTGTTCCTAGTAGTAAGGCCAGAAGCCCCTAGTAGCTTCTTGTTTCTAGCAGCGATGGTCATTCCGGCAGGTGGACATTGTGAGCGTGAACAGTGTGGCCTTAGCCTTGGCCAACGTGGCGCGCTGGCAACGTGCCCTTGCGCTCACGCAGCCCTGGTGGCCCTTGGCGACGGACGGGGGGACTGCTCGGGCGATATGCATGCTGAGCTGAGCGAATTCGGGAGATGTTGAACTTGTTAACTTGTTTTCCTTATTATAGAGTCTCTCTCTCTATATATATATATAATATATGTACCTTTTGGGAACATGTTATTTCTTTGTTTCCTGATAACTTATCCTGCTTCATGAGACTATTAAACTATTAGGCCGTAGACCTTTAGACCTTCATTCCTTCCTTCCTTCGTGGAATTGACATCGTTTCCAAACGGCTCACACATGTGACGTGCAACCGCTCCCATGTTGCAGCCCCTTCGCTCGCACGACACGTCGGATCAGTTGAATTTTTGCCAATGGCCGCCGCAGGCCATCACCTTCAACACGCTTGCGCTTGCCTGCAAGGTTGGCGTGAGATGGTTGACGGGTTGACATCGCAGAATCGGTAAAAGACCTCTGATGGTTGATCGATGCCCTGCTCAATAAACCCATTTGAAGATGCCAACTATATTCAGTGTGTCCTTGTAAATTGTGAGCTGAGAATGAATCCACGTGATCAAGAAGGGAAAAGGGGAGTGAGGTTCAACTAATGGAGGCCAAAGAGCTTTGAACTAGCTTCGAAAAGGCATTGGAATCGTAAATGACAAATAACACTAGGAGGGGGATTCACAACCATCAAGTGGGATCATCCGCTTGATCTTGTGCTGAGATATGCAAACCTTCATTTTCCACAAACTACTTTCAATATCAATATATCAATATATATCATATAATAATATATAATTTCATAACTTTCAGAAAACCACCCTCGGTTAGAACCATGGTTTGTAACATGTGAGAGATATCATTGGCTACCAGCTTTTCCCCTTGCTTGGTAGCGTTGGAAATTGATGCTGTGTGTAAGCATTGCATTGCAGTTTGCAATAGCATTCTGGAATAGCAGTGGCAACAATGCCATACCGTTACACGTAACCTTGAGTGAAAGCACTGCTGTATAGACATCAGAGACGGAAGTCAAACACAAACTTCGTTTGGCTCAAGTGTGAGAAGAAACTTGTGCGGCAGCCTGGGTCCGATCGTTCGTTGCATCGTATCGTGACATTTGCTGTACATTGCTCACATTTGGAAGCATATATACACAGATCTAAGAATGTACTGGTTATCAGCCGCAGCAGAGACACCCTGAGCTGCGGGATCGTGTGAACAGAGAGAGACCAGAGAGTGCACTGAGAGTTCAACTCATTGTCTTGTAAGTCAAGGGCCAAGGACATAGTTGTTTGATTGATCAAGACCAAGTACAACTACACTTTTTGTATCTTGCTCCCTTGCTCGCGCCTTAGCGCGAATGGACCGCTCGCGATCGGTTGCTGATCGATCACGACCCCGTGAGAGACGGGCTAGGGGCGGTGACCCTTATCGCCCCTCTCAGAGGTATCATGAGCGTGTTGGACTACAGGTGGAGCATCGGACCAGAGGTTCTTCGCCACCGCCAGAGTCGAAATACTACGCTCGTTCAAGGCCAGTTGAACCGTCGGGCCCACCTCCAGATCGTCGGCAACCGCGTGAGCCGGCGAATCCGCCTTCCGTTGAGACCTCTTCAAGCCCAAGACGACCTCCAAGATTGCCCCACGGGCCACCACCTGGAGTCACAGAAACTGTGTCTCACAGAAGTCTCCCAAGGCGTGTTGTTGCTGAGGAGCGTGAGGAGGCCGAGCACGAAGAGTCAGAGGAGTTAGAGGAAGGAGCAGGATCAGCCCCATCGTCGGGCCCTCCAGTCGCGGACCCGCCTACGCGGGGCGGCTATAGCAAGCGTGGGTGTGGATTCCGGATCCTGATCCGAGAGATCTTGCCGGACCTGAGCATTGGAGGCCCGTTGATTCTCCTCCTGAAGTTGTGTCGCGTGCTTCTCCATCGGTTGAGCGTGTTGATTGCGAGACGGAGGAGAGAGAGGAGCACTCGCGTGCCGCAGGTCGTGGTGAAGCGTCGGATTTTGTCGAGGTAAGGGTCGAGCAGGCCGAAGAGGAGCAGACCGTTCCACCAACAGAGCCAGCCGAGACTGAGGCTGCGCCCACCCCAGAAACCGCTGAGGAATCCACGCCGGAATCCCGCCGGCAGGCAAGAAGGATTCTCCGGGAAGGTGCTAAGCACTTGAGAGAGCAGGCCAAGGAACTCAGGGGCACGAGATCGAGGCCGTCGTCAACTACCTCGCCGCCGGAATCGTCGCTATCACCTCAGACAGAAGCAAGAACTCGGGCATTTGCAAAGTCGAAGGGGCGAAAGGAAGCGGGAGAGGCAGCACAGGCGGATCGAAAGAAGCAGCTTGACGCACTACCCCGCCCGCCGTTGCCGCCAGTCAGACATCGCACTCCGCCTGTTGAACCCAGAGCTGCATCGGCTCCACGGCCAGCAGAGGCCCCGCTTGCACTTGAAGATCAGGCCGCAGAGAGGCCACAGCTTACACAACCGGTCCGACCGGTGAGGCTGCAACCGCGACCCAAGGGGTCGCCTGAGGTGCGTGTGCCAACACCCCCAAGACCTCCTTCACCGTTGCCATCTTCATCTGCATCCCACAGGGAACCTCATCCTGGAGAACCCAAGTGGCTGAAAAAATGTATTTTATACACCCCAAAAATCAAACATACATTTTTTTAAAAAAAATACATTTTTTTAGGAAAAATACATTCCTGGGGCATAGGGTTGTATTCTCCCAGCTCAGCTACCATATGCTACGCCCTCAGCTAGGGTCAGGGTGGTGTGTGGGAAGCCTCTTTCTGCTGAAAGTCTGCGTCTGAAGCCTGCGTCTCTATATAGCTTCTCAGCAAGGGGTCCCTCACAGTGGGTGTGTGGGAAGCCTCTTTCTGGGGAGATGTGCATCTGAAGCGGGAAGCCTCTTTCTGGGGAGGAGTGTGAGCACTTCAAAACCCTGAAAGTACGCATGAGGTGTTTGGGTGTGTTTTATACTTTGTGACAGAAGCAGCACAAAACAGTGGCAAAGCCAACGTTCTTTCAAATATATAGGCAGGCAAAGAATCGAAGCGGGTCTTGCTTGTTTGAGTTCCCTTATTTCGTTTTGTTTGTCTGTTTCGTTTGTTTGTTAACGTTTGGAACTGCGTGCAAAACATGTGCGCCGGCTCAACAAACCTATTTTTTTACCGCTTTTGGCGTTTGCTGCAGGCGCTGCCACAGCAAAGTTTGTTTCAGGATGTACCGTCTGGCCCAAGTCGTTGTGACTGTCAACGGATGACATCCCAAGGATATGCCACGCAAGTGCTTCATATGATCCTCATCTGTAAAATTGCTTAGCGCCAGTGGGTTGCGACCTGAGATCTCTGTCTGGTCCAAGAGGTGGCACATGTAATGGTGCTTTGGGCGCACTTTGAAAAGCAGCTTCTGGTCAATCTGAGCCTCCAGAGAAAGAGCTGCATACATTTCCAAGAACAACCGCCCCATAGCCACAGACACAGACCTCTCTTGGTCAGAAAGTGAAGGTCTGCATCCCTTCGTCCAAATGCTCAAGCAGGCACTCAAGGAAAAACACATGGATGCCCTCAGCTGCGCATGGTAGATTGTGATGCCATCAGAGCTCGCTGGTAAAGAATGTTCCACGTCAATACAAACCTTGCAAACAAATTCAAACAGCACCCTTGCCCTGGCTGCTTTGATGGATGATTCCAAGCCTGCATAGCTAGTGGATGAGTACCCGACAGTGGACTCTGTCAGAGGCTTGATCGAGAGTTCCAGTTTGTGCTCTTTAGCCCAAGCTCGAGCCATTGATGTCAATCTGTAGAGCACCAAGTCGTTCGAAGCATCTTCTCCCAAGCCAACATATTTGTGAAGATCTCGTGATTTCAACATGTCCACCACACAACTGCCCACGATGTCCCTGATGATGCCCAAATGAAGAATATGCATACCTAAGTTGGGACACCAAGGAACCATTGTAGTTCATGACTAGTAACAACGTACAATGATTGATTTGGGAAAAGTCTGACAAAGTCGACAAGAAACTGCAACCCAACAAATCTCAATCAAGTGGCAATCCCACAGTTGCCTGTCTTTGGAAAATCCAAAGACTCGCAGCCATGGAGACTGTCCAGGGTCACTTCTCGAGCATTCAGTCGTTCTCCAAAACGCATCTGAAGTGAAATCTGCATAGTTCAACATCTCTGCAGTCCGACTTGCAAAGCACCAATCACAAATAAATGTGTGTCTGAATGATCTGGTCGCTTCCTTACCAATACATGGCAATAAATCAAAAGATCTTGACAACACTTGCCCAGAAACAGCATGGCAACGAATTCAGTTTCAGCCGGGTCAGGGAAACGCATACACATACACACAATCAACTCACAAAGGGCGTTGATAAAGACAACAAGTCTCATGAGCAGCTGCAGCTGCCTCTTGGTCGCCCTTCCAGTTTGCAAAAACAGCTCGCCACTTTGGACCACCTGGAACTTGAGCAATTGGCTGACCGGCCCGCTTTGCAAACTCAGATCCTGGTGGAAAAGGATTCCCAAGATGATCGCACGAAGGGAAGACACCTTCAAAGCAAGCTTTCATATCCCAGGCCAAGATGTCCAATATCTTGTGCCTGGTGGCCTGCGACATAGTGCTCGTAGCCAATCCAATGACACACTTCCTTGATGTCCAACTGCCGCCACTGGTCAAAGGAGTTGACCAACTGAGAAATGTTCCAGAATCTCCTCTCCAACGTGGTACCGCATCTTCATGGAAGTAAAGAGGTAAAGTGTAGGCAAGACTGTCAACTCCGCCAAGTCGATCTGTAAAGGATTTGTCTTCAGACAGCCAAAATTTGAGAACACTGTCAGGTCCTTCATCAAAGAAGCAAGCATTGGAAGCAGCTGGTCCCCGCTTGAAAATGGCGGAAATAATTGTGGACGGAAGCACAAACGCCACCTCAACATCTTTCTCAATCTGGTCATGTGATCCAGGGTCAGTCGCCAGCAAAGGGATCTTGGTAATGTACGGAGCGAAGGGCAATTGAATCCTTGTGGGGGCACACAACTTTAGGCTTTCCATTCAAACGCCTCGCCGCAAACCTACATCCTGAAATGCGTTCAAACGTTTATGTTTAGCACCAAGGAACCACCGGAATAGATCACGCTCTCTTGTTGTCTTAGCAAATTGCAAAGCAGCCCGGCTCTTGACGCCGTCTTCCACAAAGGCTGCCGCTATTTGCGTAGACTTTCTCACAGACAAGCCCTCAGTGTGATGCACAGATGCTCTTCCACCCTCGCTCAAAACAATGGAACAGGTGTTTGATCATGGTGCATGCAACCCAGTCACTCCACTCCCGACTTCCTCTGCCAACAGCAGGCAACCCTTGCTGGTCAATTCCTCCACGGGCCTCATACAATACAATGCAGCAGAAACACACATCACATGAACAGAATTTGAGGCCAAGACATTTTTTTGGCTCGCTTCTTTGGAGCTGGTGTGGAACAAGAACTCTCCACACACCTCAAAAAATTCTGCAGAACATACCAGAAACATATCCACATCACATGGCAACAGAATGAGGCCGAGACATTGCGGGCGTCGGAGAATAATTTTCCCTGCAGCTATTGCGCGCAATTCAAGGGAAACATGCCCACATCCCCATCACATGACAACAGAATTTGAGGCCACAGCATTGGTGTGGAAGAAGAACTCAATTCATCAGAAATACCTGGAAAAATCTCCAAAAGAGAGACCTGGCATCACAAGAAACAAATGCATATCAGTCGCTCACAGGTCATTTTGTCTCGTGATGCCAAAGCAAGTAAAGCTCTGTTCTGGAATGTCGATCAAACCAAGACTCTCCCGGCGCACCCCAGCCAGGTTCCCCAAATCAGGCAGCTATGACACTTGGAAGTGCATGTCAAACTCTTAAACTTTGAGTGAGTTGAATCTACCAAGACAGGTGAGTTGAGGCCACCTTCAGCTAGTTGTCTTAGCTGCCTTTGCCTTCTTGGCTGGCGGTGTCGCCTTTCGCTTGGAATTCAAACTCTTGACCATGTTGGAAGCTGCTTTTTGAGGCTTCTCAAAATCAGCCATGGCATCTATGTACCGGCGGACACAAGGAATGTAGGCGGACTCATCGTTGGTCTCCTTCGCAACAAGCTTGCTGATATCAGAGAAAATCGACCTGATCAGCCCACGCGAGTGGAAGCATCGCAAAACAAAAGTAACCTTAACTGTCTTGGTCAACAAATGAGCACTGCACCCAAATATCTCAAGGTACTTCTCCAATTCGACCTTCAACGCAGCACCAAACGGCAAAGTCGTCATTTGAAGTGCAAGCTCATCTGCTTCGGTCTTTTTCTTCATGGACTGTCGGGCCAGGTCGCGTCCTGCAATATTAAACGATAATCACCACAGCAAAAAGGGTTTAGCCGTTCATTGTGCACATACAACAAACAGTGACATAAAGCTATATATATTACACACACACACAACAAACAAAAAACCGTCTCCTTTCTCCAACGGTGTCTGCTTGGACACATCCTTTACCCTGCTCTTTGCCTTTGCCTTTGCCTTGCTCTGTGCATTTGCGCCTTCTCCAGCCTGACCACCATGCAGGTTCTGATTGGCTGCTGGCTGCACTTGGCAGGGCATTGAGCTGCTGGCGACAGACTCAGCAGGTGTCTGTGGGGCAGAAAGCAGATCTGATGCTTGAGCCATCTCTGTGCTTGGGCGCTTTGCAGGTCGATGCGGTGGAGCCATCAAACCCGTTGCCAGGTGCAGGTTTGCGTGGTCCAGCTTGATGGGCCCACTTGACACTTCAGCACCTTGAACCAAAACAAAAACAAGCTGATCAAACTGCCAGAACAGATAAACTGAGCAATGGACGTTCTGTTTGTGTAGTTCCAACTTCCCTGGCAAGTGGCAAAAATACATGCATCACATCAACAACAACAAATTTGTTTACCAGGCCTCTCTTCATCCATCATCAGATACAAGGATTTCCCTGGATTGTTGGGGTCGTCCCGGGTCATTCCAGACGCTTTCTTGTGCTTCATTACATTGCCCGCTTCTTTTTCTCCATACCGTTGGATCACCTCCATTTCTGTCAACGGCTTGAGCTTGCTGGATGACTTGTCCCACAGCGCGGACTCTCTTGATGCCCTGAAGCTAAGCTTGCTGACAGCGCTTCAAGGTCACCTCCATGATTCATAAGCCCAGAGATCATGTCGGATGGAATGTGTGAATCAGTGGTCAAAAGCTTCTCTCTCATCGAAGGGTCCACATTCTGGAGGCGTTGAGGATTCTTTCTCAACCTGTCCAAGAGATTGTACGCGGCTCTCCTTGAAACTGTTTTGCCACCATCTGGCACAGCTGCATGGCCACCAGACCCACCAAACCCCTGGTTGAGAATCCAAAGGTTTTTCTCAGACAGCGGTGCCGCAGAACTTGCTGGCTGGGGTCGCTTTGGCAAAAAACTTAGCGGCTGGGGTTCGTCTGGCACAGAACTTGGCGGCTGGGGTTGCTGTGGCACAGAACCCGGCGGCTGGGGTTCAATTGGCGCAGAACTTGGCAGTTGGGGCTGCAATGGGACTGTGGGCACCTCCTTTGGGGTGTCGTCTGGCATGGACATTTGAACACTTGGGCAACCCCAACCCAGTTTGCGCAACATGGTGTCAGAGGCAGGGTCATTGGACGGCGGCGGCCCAAATGCATCATAGTGGTATCCAAGCACCCCATCTTTGGTTCCAAAAAACTTGTGAGCGCGTGCACCGGCCCATGTGTTTGTGGGCTCTGACACTTGGTCAAGCTTGTACCCTGTCACTCTCTCATTGTTGTACTCAATGGTCGTGAACACATACCCTCCCCAAGTACCCATCCATTGGGATTCTTTGAACTGGATGAGATTGTCGGACCCCTCCTTCAATAAGACAATCTTGTCACACTCTGCACGTCCTCCCTGAGATGGTGTTTGATGAGGCAATGTTACCTCCAACGTCACGCCCCAGCCCAAAGCTTGCACTTCTGCAGAGACGCCTTCGTGGGCAGGTGATGGTAATGGCATTGGCCCCACAGCATCAAACTCTGTCTCCAAGTCCTTGTCAATAGAGGCCTGGCACATCAATTCATTTCATCGATATACAACAAACATTGATACATTCACAAGCCTGTCAACAATGTATTGTGACCCAACAGAAGAATGAAAACAATGTAAGGCTTGAGCACTTGCTGAGAGTCTTGCCACTTCAGCGTCCTCCACAGAATATTGACAGGAGAAGTGAACGGACCCCAGACCTTCTTTCACAAAGCGCCAAACTAACCTCTACTCTACAATCTAGACCAGCCCCGCCCTCTGTCCTTGGCCTTCTGAGCAGCCTCACACAGACATCGCACAGACATCACAGGAATATAGACAATCTACACAGGTGCAAGGGATAAAGAGCGGGCCTCGGCTGCAAGTCTGGCTTTCTCTTCGTCCTTTGCAATGCAGAAGGAAAGGAAATCAGGAAAGCAAAACGCAAACAATCACAAGCCGTAAGTCGCACCACACCCCACTCGTCCTCAGCTTTCTTCTGGGCGTCTGCTGCCTCACGCTCCTTCTCCTTCCAAAAAGAACAATGAAGGGTGTATAGAACATCTAGAAGGTGACATGGAGTGGTCCTCAGCTGAGGCAAGTCTGGCTTTCTCTTCCTGACCATGTCAAAGAAAAGAGCCCAAGCCAACATACCAGATGACACCAACAAGCCTTGGCCTTCTTCTGAGCAGCTTCGGCCTCAAACAGACATCAAAGAAACACAGATCTTCTGATGAGGAGAAGGTGACAAGGAGGCCTCTGCTGCAAGTCTGGCTTTCTCTGCCTCCTTGACAATTGGAAAGCAAAGGGAGAGCGAAAAGAAAACGTGCCAAATGACACCAACATGGTCCTCAGCTGCTGAAAGTCGGGCTGTCTCTTGCTCCTTGACCATGTCAAAGAAAGAAAGCCAAGCAAACATGCCAGATCACACCAACAGTCCTCCGCCTTCTTCTGAGCAGCTTCCGCCTCAAATAGACATCAAAGAAACACAGGTCTTCTGATGAGGAGAAGGTGACAAGGAGGCCTCCGCTGCAAGTCTGGCTTTCTCTTCCTCCTTGAAAAGGAAAGAGAAAGCGAAAAGCAAACGTGCCAAATGACACCAACATATGGTCCTCAGCTGCTGCAAGTCGGGCTGTCTCTTGCTCCTTGACCACGCCAAAGAAAGGAAGCCAAGCAAACATACGAGATGACACCAACAGTCCTCGGGCTTCTTCTGAGCAGCTTCATCCTCAGACAGACGTCAAAGAAACACAGATCTTAATGAGGAGAAGGTGACAAGGAGGCCTCAGCTGCAAGTCTGGCTTTCTCTTCCTCCTTGACAACGGGAAGAGAAAGGGAAAGCCAAAAACAAACAGAGCCTTTTCAACTTCAGCCTTGTGCCCTTGCTCAGCGGTCTCCTGCAAGGATTTTGGTGAAAAGAGACAGCTGGTCAAATCGCATATCTAGTAAAATCAAAAAGACAGCACTAAGAGACAAATGAAAAGTACATGGCAAGAACTTGCAATTTTCCTTTTGGGTTGACTTGCAATATTTCCTTCAAACTTGACCGTGAGAAAAGGCCACCACAAGTCTTCACACGGGGGGGGGGGGGTCCAGTGGAGTTGGGGGGGCCATTTCTCTGAAAAGGACAATTACCAGCAAGAACCCAAACAATTGATAAAACAATTCATCACCAAGTCCTTGTGATGAGAAGGCTGAGAAGGCTGCAAGGCGTGCGGTGAACTTGGGTCCTGTTTGACACGTGATTACACCGAGTTGGACAAACAAACCTGCTTTTTGATGCGCCTCGTCATCCAAAACCACGCACATTCCTTGTAAAGATTTCAGCACTTCCTGACCTTGGTCCCAGAAAAAGTGACAAAGTCTGGTGCAAGAAAGCGCCAAGGCAGGCACGTTTTGTGGCAAGCCGCCTAGACAGCTCAAGCTCTGTCTTCTGCTCATCGAGGTTCCAAGCGGCTGCCATCGCCTATGTGAGAAGATTGAGAACTAACCGCAAATCAAAGTTTTCTGAGCTGCAAGCCTCAAGTTCTGCTGGCTCATCTTCTGGTAGGTCTCGCATTGCAGCCACCATCCCCACGATGCGGGGCCATTTGCCAGTGGCTGATTCTGGCCATTCTGTCTCCAGATTCTTGGCTGCGTGTTTCCATCCTCTCCGGATCTTTCTCACAGCCCTCAGTTGAAAGTGGACTGACACGACGTATGCTTTCAAGTGCTTGTTGAATTTTAAACATTTTAAAAACAATGCATCAGCAACCTGACAACTTGTTGCGGGTCTAGGCTCTGCAAGAGGGCTTTTAAGTCATATGCAAGGGCATCCATGATGCCTTCTGCGTTCTTGGTGTGCTGGCCAATGACCACATTGAGAACCGCACAGATCCTGAGCAACATCCACTTTTTGATGAGCAACACTAAAAGGTTCCGCAAGGCCGAAGACTTTACAATTCAAGAAGAAGGCATCCTGGGGTCTATGTTAACTGGAGACCTTTGCAGATTTTAACACGCAACGCAGTTCCAGTATACGCCCAAAGAGCTTTTTGGTTTGAAAACTTTAATTTGAAACGTCACCAAGGATCGAGTCTATGTGGAGAGTGTGGATTGGACTAGCGTCAATGAAAGGTTGCAGCAACCAGGCATGTTCTTCCAGGTAGGCTCGGGAGATGGTCACAGTATCATCTGCGGCCTTTCCAAACAGTTTCCGGATGTCGCTGCCTCCCTTGTCCTTGATGAGGTCCTTCATATTCTCTTGAGGTATCGCCTGAATAACCAGGTCCACCTCACCGTCTTCTAACCTTTTTTCCATTGAGCCAGATGGTCGCCCCATTGTCTGCAAGCAATGGTGTCAGTTGGGCGACCCTCATGATCACTTGAGCCCATGGGATATTCATATGAAAGGAATATGAAAGGAATGCAAACTCTTGACAGCAACATGGCCAACACCATACAGACATTAGCTGCACCTCCAGCAGACCGGCAAGCAAGAGCCCGCCGCTTCCCCATAGTGGCCTCCACAAACATTGGAATGCAACAGCCTACCAACAGAGTGAGCTGCCCAGTGCCTCATGGAAAGTAAAACGATCTCCAACCTGGTCCTTCGCAAATTTGTGGCAGGAAGGGGAAACCAATTGGACATGAACAGCTAGCGGATGCACACTGAACAACGGACTGAACAAAGACTCTTTTCACAGTTCAGCATTCCAGTGCACGGACTTGTGACACTATTGGTCGGCCAAGCTGAATTGTTCCAGCAGTGATGTCACAGCGAACTGGTGCATCTGTACTTGGAGATCAAGATTGGCCTTCGCCTTCTGCGCCTGCTTTTCATAGTACTCCTCAGCAAACATTTAGAACTGTGGACATCTCTGCAAATTTGACAAAACTTCAGCTGTTGAGGTGTTGAGGCAGCCACAAAGCTTGTCCTCCAAACGTTGATGAGCTCTGCCCGCTCTTTGATTTCCTTTGCCAGTGGTGAAAGCTGGCTTGGTCCTGCATCCTGACAGGAAGATTGAAGAGATGTGCAAATTTGCTGCAGGCATTGGAACTCTCTTTAGAAATGTCCCCTCACTGAAGGTCTGGCACTCACCACGCAACTTTTTCATTTTGTCCTTGACCTGACAAATTGCAACCATTCCAAATCACAAACGACTGAGCACAGCAAATGAAGGACGCAAATGAAGGACCTCCCAGCGTGGATCAAGATCACCAGGTCGAAGCCCTGTCTTCATAGCCACCTTTTTGATGCAGTCCTGCCAGCAGAGCTTCCAACAATAAGATGCTGTGATGACTCTCCTGACCAGCCTCAAAATGAATCGCGCATTGAGAATCCTGACACATGGAGCTGCTGATCACTACAAACACTTGCGAGTTAAACAGAAGCAAAAATTTCTCCTCTCCCACAGGCTTGGGAACCACCATGTCTTTTGCCACCTCCTGCAAACAAAGTCTTAAACAAGCAAGGCTCCTGTCAAACAATCAAGACCACTTTCAAGAAATCTTTGACAGCATCAAAGCCCATCTCCAATATCTTGTCGCCCAGCCGAGTTGGTGTCTCCTTCACACAAAAGAAGCAAAGAAGAGCATTCAATTTAGATATCAGTGGAAGGTGGTGCACAACAAAGAGCATTCAAATCATGTTGTGAAGCACTCCTCTGAAGTCGCGTCCATGATGTCAGCAGGTGGTGGTCCCTCCTGCACACAAAAGAAATATCAAAGAGCGTTGAAGTTCACCGAGCAGAACACAATCTCCTGCTCATGTGAAGTCCACATCGTGACATCCCCTGGGACGTCCCAGGGCCTCCCAGCTATGATCAATCAAAGTCTCTTCACACAAGTAAAGCCAAGCCAAAACATCTGGGCCTTTTCCTCAGCGGCGGCGCCTTCCAGAAGCACTCCGACGACAAGCACTCCTTGGCAATCAAAGCTGGAGTTGCTCCAAGCTGCTTAAAGTCATGTTGCCATGTTGAAATGCAGCCCAAGTTCATTAGAATCAACTTCAGTTGTTGGGGACCTTGCTTCCAAATCCATGGCGTCAATCGATTACGGAGGCAGATGACGGAACCGGTACAGAGTTGAGTCACAAGAAGAAAGGTACGCTTCGTGTGCAGGAGGATGTCCGTTTCAGTATATTGTCTCAAGAAGTTTGGCGTTGTGAAATTAGAAGGATGTGTTGCATTTGCGTTCCCCTTTGATCCTGGTCATTTGATGTCACTTATGGCAACGGAAAACAAGCAACAGATTCAATGAAGGAAAGCTGAATCAAGCTTCACTGCTTCAGTTCCATGAAAATCTGTCCTTCTCTGGCCATCAGCACAAGCGAACATGGAGCAGCCCATGGTGCACATGTTGCAAAGCTAATGCGAGTTGCAAAGCTAATGCGTCTGTTGCTCAATGTTTTTGGTCTAGATACACATCGATGATCAGTAAGAGGCTTGACAAGTTAATCATGGGAGTGGTGGTGATTTGGTTTATGTTAGGTTCGCTTCAGCGTTGGGCCATTGAACCAAAAGAAAAACAGTGGGGGACCAAAGAACCTTTAGAAGCAACACCAGTTCTGGAGCTGTGATTGGTGGTAATCCTTCAAAGTGGGTGGGCACAGGGAATGACAACGTTGAAGTGTCTCTGACTGATGGGTCTTTAAAGAGGGGCCGGGTCGTGGATTGAAGAGCCAACATCGATGTTGTGGAAGCGGACGGGCGTCAAACACTGCAAAATTGAATGCGTGAGCAGCGCTCTCTGTCAACACCAGCACAAGAAACACTTCTACAAAAAATGCTGGTGCAAAAAAAGGACACAAGAAAACACTCTTCATCAAACACTTCTGCAAAAAAAGTACACAAGAAAACACTCTTCATCAAACACTTCGAAATTGCAGGGTGCAAGTGTTTAACGTGTTTAATTATTGGTGATGCACATCCCATGTTGCAAAATACAACCTTGTTTGCTGAACAATACATCCCTGCTGGCAGCATTTCTTCAAAATACATCCTGGCAGTGTATAATACATTTTTTTTTGACAAAATACATCTGGAATGTATATTATACATTTTTTTGGCCACTTGGGTTCTCCAGGATCCAGAGGTTGAGCGCCCGGTGATCGAGCGTGAGGGAGAGCTGCCACAGCCTCTTGACCCCACGTACGGAAGTGCTCCTGTGATAGCACTAGATTATCACAAGACGTTGAGATTCCCAGGTCAACCGTTGTCGCACAGCAGCATTGCGTGCCTCCGAGAAGCTCGATCCCTCGGGTTCCAGTTGATCGTTGTGTCGTTTGCATCGAACCTCAAGACCCAAAGGGATACATTGGCAGATCTCGCACGGATCGAAGAGGAGGCCAGCATTGTTTTTGCGGACAAGATCATAACACGCCAGAAGCTGCTGGCGG
The DNA here is from genome assembly GCA_963970005.1 of Durusdinium trenchii. NCBI lineage: Eukaryota > Dinophyceae > Suessiales > Symbiodiniaceae > Durusdinium > Durusdinium trenchii. The sequence continues at coordinate 865,279 of CAXAMN010014558.1, read as the reverse complement.
ATGAGTACCACGGAAGGTCGGCGACAGGGCACTTTCATCCGAAGGCGAAACTTGTAGCATTGTCTGGAGCGATCATTTACGTTGACGACCAGCCTCAGCTTTTGAGAGAAGTGTTGCAAGTTCAGTCGCGTCGTCCGAGAGCTCATCGAACCAGAACCATCCGTGCCGGCAGCACTCCGCAGAACGCATTGGCAGAGTTGTACGATCTCATTCAAGAGTTTGGCAAAGACATGAGATCGGCGCCGGTGCCGGAGGACCTGCGTGATCTTTGAGGAGAACTTGGTGCATTGAGGATCTCGTATCAATTGAGCATTGTTCATTCTGTTTGGTTGGAAGCATTGTCAGTGGTGGATCGTTGGTTGACTTGAGTTCAGCTGCATTGAGTTGCTTCGCGCCTCGCGCGATCGTCGCAAATTCGCTGCCTTTTGCGCGTGACGAGCATCAAATTCGCGGACCCAGCTCCGCGTGCAGCAACAAAAGTGCGGTTCGTGTTGGTGAGCTTTCTGTTGAGTGAGAGTTGAGCTTTCTTGTGTATTCTTGTGTTTTGAACATTGCTCCGTTGATTGAGAGAAGATTCATAGAACGTGCATTGAAGAGTTGATTGTCGTCGAAGTTGAATGAAGAGAATCACTCCAGCCACACCTTTCAGGGTCATTGGCCCAGGGGATAGCGCTTACACCACGTCATCTTCATCTCCGCCCCAGGATTCGCCAGACAAGGGCATGGAGAATCCGGATCCGTCGAGTTCAAGCAACTTGGCATTGCCGGGAGGACAGATGATTCAGAAGGGAAGGGGCAGGTCCAGTGCTGTCCCAGTGGTGGAAGAACCCCCAGAACATGGCGAACCCCGACAAGGGCCAGAGGTGCGTTTGCATGATCATCGTACTTTGAATGTACTAAATCAGAGTAACATTCCACCTCACATCCTTGAGCAGCTTGTCCAAGATTATGTCAAGGCTGAGAGAGAGAAGGTTGCCATGCAGGTGTCGGTTGAGAGACAGCAATACACACAACAACTCCAGCAACAGTACCACACTTCCATACAGCAGCAACAAGAGGCAATATCGTCGGAAGCCCAGCAAAGGGTATCGCAAGTAACTCGGGAAGCCCAGCAAGAGGTGCTCAGACAACAGCATTTGGCAGAACAGGCCCAGAGGGACCTTATCATCGCACAAGACTCTGCACAAGCGCATGCGCGAGCAATAGAACAAGCCACACATGTGGCTGAGCAAGCAAATAGAGAAGTGCAACGAGTCCGCGAACAAGCAGCAATGCACATGCAAGCATCGCAACAAGCCACACTGTTGAGCACAGAGCACATGAGACAACAAGCAGAGAGAGTCATGGCCGAGAAAGATGAGAGGATTGAACAACTCTTGCATGAACTTGATGCTTTGAGGTCCTCCCCAAACGTAGGCAGACTCTTCGACACTGCATCGGAGCTAGGTGGCCGTGCCCCAAGCGTAGCTAGTGCTTCTCCGTTGAACGTTGTATATTGCCCTGTTTGTGGAAACCAAAATGTTTCTGGTCGAGGAAGTTGTTGGAACTGTCGGAACCCACTTGATGAGCCCAACAATGGCCCGGATTTGTTTGAACCACCTCCGCATGAGCGGCATCTATATCCCTCTCCTGAGCGCCCACCTACTTTAGCGACCATCAGGGAGAACGCATTGGTATCAAGGCCGGTGCTTGCAGTCGGAAGCCCGACGAGGCGTGACGTTCCGTTGCCAAAGGCCCCAGGAGGGCCAAGACCGTTGTTGATGCCCGGTATGCGTGAGGTGATGGTTGATGGAAACCCTGTCCATCAAATGCATGTTGATCCGAGACTCATCTATGGAGTGACCACCCCAAAGAGTGTCTCAGAAGCCGAGTTCGTTGCCCCACATGGCTATGATAGCGTCCCAAGACCCGGAGGAGCGGAACATCATTTCCAAAAGGCGCCAAAGGCCACGCTAGGCCCGGCGTACCCGCCAGGGGGGTTCATTGGCACGATCCATGAAGCACCCTCAAGTCAGGCCCCACAGGCTATCTCGATCGCAACGCCGCGCAAGAAGGAATCTAGTGACTCGGAGGCAGGCTCAGAGAGTTCAGATGATCCTGTTGGAGGCGGCTCGCGAGTGCCTGGAGGAGACCCTCCTGAACCATGGTTGCAGGAAGGAGAGACTGAGGACAACATCTACAAGATCAAGCATTTGAGGAACATCTCCATCACGAAGTTGCCAACAGATGCAACATCTTGCAGGGAATGGCGAGCGGCGTTGCTAGCTTCGGTTTCCCGCATCGACCTCACTGCCAGGGACGTCCTTGTCAAGTACACCACCTACTGCATGGATGGAGGTCGCGGCAGGGCGTTTCGTTCGGTGTTGCAGGAGGATCAGACGTTTATACCGTTTAACAAACACCTGGCGGCGGAATTGATCAAACAAGACGTGCTGGCGACGAACACTGACCTTGCGCATGAATTGTCGTCGTACGTGGAATCTTGCACCGCCATGTCCCAGGGACCGAAAGGAATGGCTTTGCTCAACATTGTCGCTTCCTACTATGAAACCGGTCTCACGCATTCAGTTGCCTTGGATCAGATGCACTTGCTGTCATTGACTCTTGCAGGAAAAGGCGCCAAGGATCTCATCGAGTTCGTCCGCAAGGCCAACTACATCCTCCATGGACTCAAGCAGGCGGATAGGCCTGCCCCCGCCACTCTGTTTCAATGGTTGTGGCAACAAGTGAAGCGTGTTCCCATCTTGTCGCGCATCACTGACAAGGTCCGCGAGTCGTCATTGTCTTCCAAGAAGCGCACATTTGACTGGCTGTGGGCACAGATTGCGGAGGAGTTGAGAGAGCGTAGGCATGACATGAACTACGACAACATCAGTAAGGGCCTCAAGGACGTCCCCAATCCCAAGAACTTGGCATGCCCGTCAGGCCTCGCAGATGACAAGGCCGGCGACCGTGACCCCAAAGGCGGTAAGTCAGGCAAGGGCAAGGACAAGGGCAAGGATGGCAAGGGCAAAGGTGACAAAGGCAAAGGAAAGAAAGGTAAGGACTCCAAGGGCGACAAGGGCAAAGGCAAGGACAAGGACGGCAAGGGCAAGGACAAGAAGGGAAAGGACGGAACATCTCCAAGTGTTCCGAAGGCCGCAGCGGCAGCTGCCGCAGCATCCACCGTCACCATCACTGAGGTGCAGGCGGACGAGCTCATGGGCGTGTGGCGAGGCTTTTGCGAGTTTGCCAAGAAGGCATTGCCTGCGTTGCATGTGTTCCTGAAGGTCAGCGTCCCCATCCTTGCGTCGCTTGTCTCGTCGATTGTTGACAACACTGATGTGTTTGGTGTTGACAAGGTGGCCGGCATGTTGCATCCGGCTGTGGAAGATTTCAGGGGACTGTCGCTTGAATTCATCGGTGATACGGGGGCAGCCCACGACATCGGGTCGCTGAAGGCTTTGGCTGAACAGGGATTCGAACGAGGGATGCTTGAACCTTGGCTCGAATGTCTTGAGAACCCGGTGAAGTTCGCGACAGGCGGAGGACCTCAGACCTCTGTCGAAGCGCTCCGAGTCTATGCAAAGGACGTCGAAGACCTCAACATGCACTTGTTGAAGAATTGCCCGTTGGCGATGTCGATTGGGAAGCAGGTTGGTAAGGGTCGGACCTTTGTTTGGCAGCGCGGTAAGGTTCCCTTCATCGCGCTCGACCACAAGAAATGTCGCGTTTGGTGCCCTGTTGAGAACCGCTGGTACGCCAAACGGGTACAAAATGATGTTCCCATCTTCTCGCTGCAGGCATCAGGGGGGGCCTTCACAAGGCCTATCATTCCATGGTGGAAAGACGCTGTACCAGCCCGCGGTGACTGCTACGTGTCCGGACTCTTGTTTTTGTGGAGACTGCCTTGAACGGTTGCCCGCATGTGTTTGTCAACTCTACCCGGAGAAGGACGAGCACCCCGAGCAAGTTTGTCTGGATGTCGCTGCCGTTGGCGCGAGTGAAGTGCAGGAAGAGGTTGAAGCTGTTAGCGACTCCAACAAGGAACACAGGCGCAAGCAGCACCGCAAGGACAACAAAAGGCGCAAATGGGAAGCCTTGAAGAAAATTCGCAAGGTTGAACGTGGAGAGCTTCATCTTCCGAGAGGTGAACAGTCGATGATCGCAATGATGCATGACATGGCTGAGTTTTTCCTGGAGCAGTCCCAGACCAACAACGGCCGCACTGGGCGCCGCTTTGAAGCGCTTGCTGTCGAGGTCAAGAAGGAGCTGGAGCAGTTTGACGCCATGCCGGTCTCCAAGGAGAAGATTGATGTCTTTGACAACGAGTACTCCAAGGAGAAGCAGAGGGCTCAGGCAGGCTTGCCTGGCAGGGGAAAGTTCATCGAGCTGTGCACAGAGCCCACATCCAACTTGGGCAAGGTGGGAGACTTGATGGGCATTGAAGTCATCCGGTGCACCAAGGAGGAGAACAACTTGGAGCATGACGAAACGGTTGACAAGTTGAAGGACATCATCGAGGAGAACCCTGGCATTGACCTTTGGGCTAGTCTTCCGTGTTCGCCTTGGTCGCAGTGGCAGTACTTGAATGCTCACCGCTATGGTGAACAGTACCGCAAGAAGTTGGCGAAGTCGCGTGAGTTGTCCTTGAAATTGTTGAATAGGTTTGTAGAACTTGCTAGGCATGTCAAGGCAGGAGGCGGAGATGTTCATTTTGAGTGGCCAAGACACGCGCTCGGATGGCGTCAGAACGCCTTGTGCAAACTCATTCGTGAGATTGACATGATGGTGGTGAATTTTGACGGATGTGCTGTAGGTCTTGTTGACAAGGCCGAAACCCCATTCTTGAAGAAGTGGAGGCTTGCAACCACGAACGAGCGGTTGGCCCGCACGTTTGCTGACAAGAGATGTAGGCATGACCATAGTTTTGAGCACGCCCAGATAGCTGGTTCCAACACCCCTACCACGGCCATCTACCCCATTTACATGTGTGAATTGGTTTTCTCTGCTTTGTTTCCGGAGATAGTCTACCGGGATGTGCCGGCGATGCCTGTCATGCAGTCATGTGAACATGTTTTTTCAACACGTCCCCAATGAGCCCCTTGAAGGCGCAGAGCTTGAGGCTGTTGTTTATGAATCTGTTGATTCGTTCGCGTGTCCTGCTGACCCAGAAGAGCATGAGCTTGAGCCCCTTGAGTCCCGAGACGAACGCCTAAAGAGAGAGGCCACGTCACTTGAACACATGACACTTCATGAGAAGAAGAACCCGTTCTGCGAGCACTGCATTCGAGGCCGGATGCTCAAGCGGTATGCAAAGTCACATCGTGAGGAACCCGAAGAAGCAGAGCGTGTGTATGAACGGCCGACTGGTTTCGGCCATCTCATCGAAGCGGACAACATGTTCCCATCCGAGGAATCTCAGGGAAACGAAGGGGAAAAGACAGCCTTAGTGGTGTTAGACAGGTTTTCAGGCGTGAGCCTTGTGTATCCCGGAAGGGATAGGTCTGAAGAGACGGTCTTCGAGGCGTTGAAACACTTCGGTGGCCACAGGTTGAACGGTGATCCGAATGTGGTGTTTAAATCTGATTCGGCCACCGAGTTAACGAAGGCGGCGGCAAGGCTGTGCTGGAACATCGCTCCCTCCGTCCCAAGGTCATGGCCACACAATGCCCACACCGAGCGTGAAATACGGGCCATAAAAGAATTGTGTCGCCCGGCCCATTTGCAGGCTGGTTTCCACAAGAAGCTCTGGCCGTTGTCCGTTGTGTTTGCTGCAAAGGCACGCGCATTTTGGACTCCATGCATGGTTAGAGATTATGAGAAAGGCACCGATGTTGAGACGCTCAAGCAGGGCAAGTCGCGTTGGCATGTTGCAACAGGCAGTGAGTTTCCTGGTCCCAAGTACCCCCTCGGTTCCCTTGTGTTTTACCGGGCGAAGGGCGACGGCATGGCAGAGCCGACCACGAAACCTGGCTTGTTTGTTGGCTGGCGTGTTGATGCAGGACTTCGCTACAGAGACGTAGTTCAGGTTCTGGACTATGAGAATGTGAGGAATCGGGCACACCTTCACTGGAGCCCACGTGACATGTATGTGAAAGAGGTTTTCTTTCCACCCCTTGAGCAAATCCAGTTCCCACTGGCAGTTGCAGCACGGCAGGCTTTGTTTAGCATGACTGACGCTGACGCAGAGCTTCGGAAGGCTGAGTACAACAAGTCGTTGGAATCCGGAGTTCTTCCGTATGATGTGGTGATTGATGCGTTCCCAGTTGAGGATCGCCCAACACCGCCAAGGCACGCCTACATCACGTATGCAAGACTGCTTGAGCATGGTTTTACCAAAGGTTGCTCCGGTTGTTCTGGCGGACACTACCGCCACAGCAAGGCATGTCGTGAGCGTTTTGATGGCTTGTTCCCAAGAGAGGCAGGCGCACCCCCAACGCCCGCTACCGGAGACCCAGTTCCACGCACTCCGGCTCTCACTCCTATGCCAAAGGCCGAACCAGGCCCTCATACTACATCCTCGTCGTCGTCCTCGGCAGCTGACGGTCGTGCCGCATTCTACCAGACGCTAGCAGCAAGTCCGGCAAGCATAGTCGCTGCGAACGCCATCATCTCTTTCGGGATGATCAAGGGCCACTGCACGACATCGGCAGACGCCATTAAGGCGTATCTCCAGTCGGACTTGAAAAGCTTGTGTCGCACTTGGGTGAGGCTACCTCAGGAACTATGGCCAGAGAGCTGGTACTATGCTTCCGGCAAACCCCGCTTTCGCAGACCAGTGATATTGCTGAAGAAGTCGTTGTACGGTCATCCAGAGGCCGGCAGCCATTGGCAGGCTCACTTGGAGAAACAACTGCAGTTGATGGGCGCAATAGCTGTCCCTGAGTACGCTAGCGTGTTCACTTTCCCGTCGTATGGTGGTCTGGCGCTTGTGGTCTACGTCGACGATCTGTTGTTGTCGGGCCCTAGTGGGCAACACGACCGCTTCTGGGCAGACTTGGCAGAGCTTGTACAGATTGAGGATGTCGGACCGCTTGGTAGGTTCCTAGGAAGACACCACTCCATCGTGAAGGTTGACAACCAAGAGTACTTTGCTTTTGACATGAGGGCATACGCACAGGCGACCATAGAAGAATACTGCAAGACCACCGGTTGTTCCAAGTTGAAGGAGGCCACTTGTCCCTTTGTCACGAAGACCTCAGCAGACGATGAGGTGCGTGGTGAGTTGGCGGACATCGCATGTGGCATCCTCATGCGGTTGATGTGGATTGCACGGCTGGCCAGGCCGGATGTCTTGAAGGTGACTACTTGGTTGGCTAGTCGCGTGCACGCTTGGACGCTAGCTTGCGATGTGTACTTGCACAAGGCCATTTGCTACTTGAATAGCACTCAGGAGGCGCTCTTGCTAGGACATGTTCGAGACTCCATGGATGATTTGTTTGTAGAAATGTTCGTCGACGCAGACTACTGCGGAGACGAAGAAGACACAAAGAGCACCACAGGAGGATGGCTGCAGCTGTCCGGCCCGGCAACTTCGTTCCCAGTTGCCTGGTGCAGCAAGAAGCAAACATCTACATCAAGGAGCACAACCGAAGCGGAAACGGTAGCGTTGGCATATGTGTTATTTGAGGAGGGAATCCCATTAGCGGAGCTCTTCTCGGCCATCTTTCAACGCCAGGTCTTGCTGCGCATTCGGGAGGATAATGAAGCATGTGCCAAGGTTTGTGCCGCAGGGTATTCGAAGAAACTTCGTCATCTGAAAAGGACGCACAAGGTCAACCTCAGCTCTATAAAAGAGCAGCTGGACAGGCCAGACGTCGAGTTGATGATCGTAGGCACAAAGGAGCAGAAGGCAGACATCTTTACCAAGCAGCTAGAGGCTCCACATTGGCCGTTAGCTTTGTACAACATCCAAGTGCAACTAACAGACTATGAGGTGGTCAGAACAACACAAACTGGGTTGAAGGTCGCGAGCATGGAACCCCACGCCCTCGAGCCCTCTCCGAACCCGACCGTGGCGACCACTTCGTACAAGAAGAAACGAAAGACAAAGAAGGCGAGACGCATTCCGCCATACACAATGGCACCGAATGCAGAAGCTGAGGTAAGGCAGATGGGCGCACTTTGAGGCGCGTTGCTGCTGTCAGCCATGGATGAAGAATGTCTCACATGCCATGTCGTAAGACTCGTGAACGGAGCTTGAGCCGAGGGATGTCTGAGCTTGAGCACCGAACACTTGTTCCTTGCTCCAGAGGGGGGAGAAAACCACCCTCGGTTAGAACCATGGTTTGTAACATGTGAGAGATATCATTGGCTACCAGCTTTTCCCCTTGCTTGGTAGCGTTGGAAATTGATGCTGTGTGTAAGCATTGCATTGCAGTTTGCAATAGCATTCTGGAATAGCAGTGGCAACAATGCCATACCGTTACACGTAACCTTGAGTGAAAGCACTGCTGTATAGACATCAGAGACGGAAGTCAAACACAAACTTCGTTTGGCTCAAGTGTGAGAAGAAACTTGTGCGGCAGCCTGGGTCCGATCGTTCGTTGCATCGTATCGTGACATTTGCTGTACATTGCTCACATTTGGAAGCATATATACACAGATCTAAGAATGTACTCTTTCAATGTTCAATTGTTTGGGGATGAGACTTGGATAGTCTCGGTGTAAATTTCAACATCAGCCAAGATACTTGTATGGTTGATCCCTCCACTCATGAAGCAAAAAGGAATCACACGAAACACGCACGTTGCCAACAGTATCATGGACACTTTGAAAAGAAAGCCGACAATGAACAGCAGGCCAAATGATTTGGTTGAACACATTTGGCTTTATTCGTGGGTACAACTATAAAATCTATTATCTTCTATTCGAGTTTTTTGCCGGGCACCGCGGATACATGTCAAATAGTTATAAATATAATGTATATATATATAGCTGCAATTTCTTCTATAATTGAGGGAACACCATACTTGGATTTGTTTGGACGGGTGCCCTCTATATTTGTTTAGTTTTGATATCGACGATGACGATTCTTGAGCCGTTGCCATACCTGACTTGAGCAATTTGACTTCCAAGAAGAGGAACACGTAACATCAAAGACGTGTTGGGTATGTGCCGTAAAGTCTGCTATTTCGAGGCACCTGGGATGACCGTCTGGGCATCTGAACCAGTTCAGTTCAGATGACCCACAGTACCTGACCAATTCGCTCGTGTGGCCAGGAAAGCTCTCAGTGGCGCCGCTGTGTGGCCCTGCTCGAAATGGCCGGGCGCCGGAGCTGCGTGGACGATCGCAGCCAGAGCACATTGCTGGCTGCTTTGGCAAAGGTAGCCAGGCAGGGTGGGATGTGGTGGGTTGAAAAATCTGGGGTTTACTGAAGCATCCAACAAAATGGGAGAAGCATGCGTTTTCGTTTTTCGCTTTATAGTGCCTAAACAGCTGAAGGGCTGAATTGGAGAGAGCTAAAATGGGGGACTGGACCAGAACTGAGAGTTTGCCTCGCGGAAAAAGTAACTCTCTCTGGACTCAATATAGACAGACATTCCTGACCGTGTACCGTGTATCAATATATGAACAACCACCTTTATTTGGTCCTGACTAAAGTAGTCTACGGCATGCACTACGTCTTTGTCCAAACGAGATAGGCCTCCCACATACATGAGATACTTATTTTCTTGACGCTAGAGTAGTCTGAACGAGATACAGGGATCTGCTACTAAAATAGTCTGAACGAGATACGGTGACATGCCCTCCGACCAAAGTAGTCTAAACGAGATAGGCCCCCCACAAAATAGATAGTGCTAGATAGTGTATTTGAGGTTTAGATAGTGTATTTTAGGTTAGGATACGGTGCTATTTGAGATGGTCCCTGCTCATATGTGTCAATTGATTATTGTGTCCAAGATGTGCTACAAGGTATCATGCTCAGACTCATAAGTATCAGACTTGCAGAGGCACAATGAGTTTGCATGCAGAGGCACGCTCAAAACTGTCAGACTTGTGGGTCAACACAAGCCTTCGTCTTTGACCTCACAGGCCAAACAAGCCTCCTTCCTTTCACAGGTGGGAACAAGCCTTGCTCATCTCTCCTTCGAACGATGTGGCTGTTGCTGCTGCCATCTCAGCATGTGAGAAGGGCTGGCAGTGGAGGTGGGAGACCAAGTGAGGCCACCGGTGGTGGCCATTTTCTCTATTCGGGCTTTACTCCCAACTGTTGAAGTCGCAGCCGGTTATTTGTGATTGTTGTAACATGCAGGATTGCATGCCCCATAAGTCGCTGCCACCAGCGTCTAGTTTGGGGGAAGGTGTCGCTTCTAGTTGAGATGTTCGGAGGCTCTTAAACTGGAAAGGCGGTGTCGCCCAATCAGGTTTCAGAGCATCAGTGTGAGTTGTGGATGTTGTGATGTGAGAGTTTGGTCTCAAGCTGGCACATTGCTGTAGCCATGGCAAACGAGTTTTGTGAGCATACCTAGCTTTCCCTTCCCTGATGACTTTCTGGCCTCCTTCGGGGCCTCGTTTGACCCATGAAGTCTGTCCTTGGCAAGCTGGTGATCTCTGGTTAGCTTGCAAATAAGCGCCCAACAAGCTGGTGTACATAGCTGTATCATGGAATCATGGTTGTGCAGTTATATCTAGTCTGTGGCAAACCGTGTGGCCAAATAAGATCCACTGATTTCCTCTGAGTGCCAGTCACACCTGCCATTCACCTCTCCACAGCAAGTCTCTCAAAAGGTGTTCTTCACAATGTACTTGTTTTTCCACGCTCTCGGGCCTAGTCTGACACTCATAGTTCATTAAAATATATTTAAAGTCTGCAAGATCATCACTGTTCCATTGGGCAAGCACTTGGGGTGTTGCTCGGGACGTATAAAATTTCCAGGGCCACCGAGCTACAGAGTTCCATGGTGACTTGGCGTGTTTTCCGCAGTGTCTTATGTCCAATCCATGCAGGGACGATGTGGCACGCAATTTCTCCACAAGGGAAATGGCACTAGTTGAAAGAGTTTTTGGTCATGTAGTGATGCATTTACAGTTTACCTTGGCGGATGCTTTGGCGGAGACTTTTTAGAAGAGCGGCTGGACAGAGTTCCCCATGAACAAGTGGCTGTGACTTAAACGGCAGGGTGTAGTTCCCCTCATTGTTGCTTGACCTCATGTGCTTCAATCGAACGTGATAGCCTAAAACTGGCTGCCGCTCTCTGGAATGAGTGGTGAATGTCTTCCGAGCAAGCCCGTCCAAGTACTGTTTACACTGTTTACACCTAAACCACAAGTCATTGCTTGCAACTTTTGACTTCAGTGCATCCCGTCATTAGGTTGGAGGCCATTGCTCTTAGTAACTCAGAAGAAAATTGTCACCAAATCACATCGTGAGGCCTGCTGTGGAATTGCTGGACTTCCTACAAGGCGGCCTGGGCACAGCACACAATAGTGCCCTGTCAGCCTGCGAAAAGGCACCGGTTCCCACTGCCGACCGGCTGGTGGTTTGGGCCCACGGGATGCCGGCATGGTATGGGGATCATTTTCGGAACCTGAGGAGCCGGTTTGTACTGAATGTGTTTGCATTGTTTGTACTGCAGTACTATTTTGTTTTTCTCAGAGATTTTATGTGAGCATTTGCACCCGGTGGTTCTTCCAGTTCCAGATTCTAAGTTTCAGCATTCTAGAAGAATTCCGAATGCAATTACATTCTCTTCCAAAAATGCACTCGCTAGTTGCCTACTTGGTTTGCAACAGTGCTCGCAACGATCTTCTCAGAACTTGGGTCCTGGCTGAGCTGGCCTCAACAGCGAGACTCTTTCAGCGTCGGTGCTTGAAAGCAACGTTGCCTGGGCATCGGCATGGATCTTGATATTGGCACGTCTTGTCCACATACAAGCGTTTGCCGTGTTTTAAGCATGGGGTTCTTGCTTTGACACGGTAGGCGCGGCAGTGGCGTGTGGCCCTCGTGTTGCTATCTCAACATCCACAACCCAGCCGTGTGAGCTTCAATGCAGTGCTCAGTGCAGTCGAGCGCTGGGATCAAGCACTGGAGATCTTGCGTCTCTTGGGCTGTGGATGGACAGACTAGAGATCCCAAACTTTGATTTTGATGATGTCTATTTGGCACTGTCCACGCGCTGACTTTGTTCCTCCATGGAGACGATGTGGTGTGGTGCGGTGTTCTGGGTCTCTGATCCAACTGCTTTCTTTAATAGGAATTAGTCGGATCAGAGAAAGCACACGTTCAACACTTTTATTCTGAAGTACTAAAAGAACATTAAAATAACAATCAAGCGGGGACAGTCGAACATGATTTCACTGGATCTGAGAGTTTATTGCGCAGCGGTCGCAGAGTGTCGAACAAAGATGCCTTCCACGTCTTCCTGAAATGGACAACGGCAGCTGTGAATCTGCCTTCAGAGATTCAACATCCAGTGTTGTAAAAGGTTTTATATAAAATTAACCCACATTCGCTGATACTTCGTGCCCCCCGAGTTCGGATGTCGTTCAACGCTCGATACCTCATGGGCCACCTAGACGTGGAACCATGGATCAATGCAGCATTTTGATTCGACTTGGATGTGGCAGAGAAGGGTGAAGACCCAGACACCCGCAGGTTGACTCCTGTTTTACCAGTGGGTTTGGGGGGGTTCCCGAGTTTTGAGCCAGACCCAAGTGGCTGGGCTGAGGCACCATGACTCTTCAAAGAATTACAGCCGATCTGGTGACCTACACAGCTATTGCTGCTTCGGCCCAGATCCAGAGGCTAAGAGAGGCTCATGGATTTGAAGTGATTTGAAGGGGTCTGTTCAAAACAAAACCAAGAAGCCTTCAAAACCAATCAAGATCCTATAGATATCCAGTGATCTCTATAGTGCAAGCATCCAGGGGCTTGGCAACGGTGTGTCTCAGACAGACCGAATCCCCAAGGCCAAGTTTTCTGCAGCCTTCAGCCTTCAGATGGCAGAAAAGAGGATGTTGGACAGGCACATTCACATATTATCAAGAAACTACAGTTTACTTGAAGAAACTATCTTTGAACCTGTTGTTGATGTGGTGAGGAAACCATCAGAGAATATGTGATTCTGCCGCGGAATCAGAAAAAATGAGAAAACGTGACAACTTGATAAGAGTCTAATCTCTGAGTGGGTTCTTTCTGGTCAATAAAGTAGATGGAAAACAATAAAGCATCTTTGAGTAGATACACATCATGCAGTATAATTGACATGCATGTGACTCCCATATCAGAAAGGTTTTTTCTCCAAGTCCATTGGATGCAGATCTTCGTGAAACCGGAAGCAGAGGTGTCACCGTGGGTAGTGCCACAGATGGTTTTACCGCTGCATGTACAAGATAGGTTTTCAGTTTGAGATGGTGTAAGTTCGGACAGTAAAGCAGCCTAGAAATCGAACAGGTTCTAGATAGAGGTTGCTTGGTTTGCACTTCTCGCTTGTACAATTTATATATACATATATATGGTTTAATTCCACGACTGAGGTTTCCAGCTGCGCAACTGCCAGCCATCTATCTACGAGCCTTGAGATGCTGGAGAAGATGAAGCAAGACTCTGTTCAGCCGCGGAGCCTTGCTTACAATGCTGTCCTTCATGCGTGAAGCTTGCTTGCAGTGGCCAAGGAGTGTGGGGTTCTAAAAGGAGTTGCAAATGCTCGCTCTTCATTTTCACGAAAGCTAGCCTCAAAGACGTCGAAAGATTGAACTATTCAATGTTATGGACCCCCCGGTCGGCATCAACTCCCACTGTTGGCGTCGGATGTTTCCTTGGGTGTGATGGTCTTTGGAGATAGGTCTGGCCATACCATGAGGCCACAGAGCCTGCATTGCATGGCAGCATCGATGTTGGCCTTGATCTCACTCATCACTTTAAATTTGTTCTCCCCTCATCATTCCTGGAAAAGAGCTCATGCCTCTCAACTTCACTGTCCAGCATCATCTTAAATGCACGCCAATGTGCAAATGCCAGCCCACATGATCTCATGATCCTGATGGCACCCAGCCCTTGTGGCATCCCTCATCTTGACCTTCCTCATGTGCATGGGATGAGGCGCATCGCCCCACCTCATCAAGACCCATTCCCTCAAATCAACCAGCCTTTGAACCAAATGCCTCAACCTATCTCGCACTTGGCCACCTCCCTCATCTTTCAATCTCACTGGCTGAGTGTGAAGCTGCCTCATGAACACTTTCCCATAGTATGCCATCACCATGCCCAATGCCCATGCCTCCAATGCCACTCATCATGAGCAATGCAATCTCAGCTAATGATCCTGCTTCTGATTTGCTTATTTGAGCCCGATCTATTGCAACCCCATGTTGGACCATGGCTCCGATCGTTTCCCACTAAAAGCCCGATGGTTGAATCACATGCATGAACAACAAAACCCAACTAAATCTCGTGGTGTTCAATCCTGATGGCCATCCACCCAGCCCTCATGGACCCCACAACCAGAGGCTTCTCATGCTCATTTTCCTCTTGAGCAGCTGCATCAAACAGTGGAGAATGGTTGAAACTCATGGTTCCCATCAACCCCATGGTTCCTCTTCAACCCTCATGGTTCCTATCAGCGCCCACGGTTCCTATGAACATCTCATCCCATCAACCCTGCTTTTCAACCCTCAAGGCTCCTATCCCCCCGTGGTTTCTTTCAAAATCTCATCCCAGCAACGCTGCTTTGCAAGCCCTCATGGTTCCTATCTGCACCCATCACTTCTTGTTTGTAGGCTGCCACCCTGCTCATTACTGCACTGCTCATGCGTCGGAACAACAAAACGCGACCAGCAGTGGCTAGTTTTCTTTCACCCCCGCTGGCCCCAAGTAAGATTCTCTCATGTTGAACTTGGCGTGCTGGGAACTTGACATGCTCAAACTCGGTTCATCAACTCAGTTCATGTGCCTCTCTATGAACGCACAAGCGAATGAAACGAGAATTGGGGTGTTTGGGGGGCAGAGTGTGCCAGAAATTTTCATGTTTACTTTCTATTTTTGAGTCATTCTGCGTTGTTTAGGGGGTATGTATGGTGTGTCACTCGGGAGGACTTGCTAGCGTTTCTGCTGGGTGCAATTTCAACTGTCTCGCAAGCACACCTCACCCTGTGATGCGGAATGCACTCTGCAGTTCTCGTGGGCTATCATCGGAACATTGCATACAATCCCCAGCAATGCTGGACGTGAGGTTCTGTTGAATCTTCCGGTATATGATTATACTTGTCGACCTCGGCAGATCCATCCTCAAAGACCCTCACGATCTCTTCGGAGACTTTTCGCCCATGGTCAAAGAGCCGAGAGGAAGGGTCACAGGAGAACTCTTCAGCCCACGCTTCAAATGCTGCAATGATGGGATCCATGTAACGTACTAGTACAAAAGTCTCCGGGACAGTGTTTGTATACTGTAATATTCACTTGTTACTACTAGTAAGGCACCTGTTACTAGAAGCGATGCACTTGTTACTAGTAGCTTCTTGTTACTAACGTGCGGTCTAAGCCAGAAATCGCACTGTTCGGCCTCTTCCGGGGGAACACCGCTGAAACTGCCGCGCGGCACCTCGGCAGCGCCTGCACCGAGGCGCCGACTCCCTGGCCTGGCGCTGTGCGCTGCAGATCTTCGGCGAGGCCCGTGCAGCGGAGGCCCTGGACCCGCTGGCGCTGCAGGCGCTGATGGCGAGCCTCAGTGGGGCTGGACAGTTCAGGACGTGGATTCCGAAAATCGTTCCTTAAAGGTGAGTGGGCCCAGGACTGGGTGACGGGCCGGTGACAGGGAGTTGGAGTTTTCAAGAGTTGAGGGGATTTCTTCACGTTCGAAACAAGACATCATGAATCTATATACCTGAGGTTTGGTTGTTGGGTGGCAAACTAGCCTGTCAACCAGATCCAGTTCCAGAATTTTCGATTTGAGGAGCCGTGAACGGCATCCCTGCGATTCCAAGGAGGTGTTCATGAGTTCAGAGTCCAGAGGATGATCATTCTTGAAACATTTGTTTGGAAGGTTCAAGTTCTAGGGATGCCCGGGGTCCAGTGGAAAATCAGAGTCAAGACGCCTGCCTCATAAACAATCATCAACCACTTCGAGGTTGCGTCTTCTTTGCCCGTTTGTGAGAGGTGAGCAGAAAGATCGGCCGGTGCTCTTTCCAAGAGAGAAGCTACGCTTAGAGTGTTTGCCCAAACATGTGCGGTGTCCAGAAATCATTTCGAACTTGGCATTACAACAATGATGAGTGGACACCAAAGACTCGTTTGTTTGAACTCCACTCCCACCTGGCAGGACGGTAAATCAGTTGATGCCGCGTGTGAGCCGCACCCTTTCTTTGGGCTGGCTTCTCTCAAAGGCAAAGAATTGTCGTTCCTTGGCCTGGGAAAAGCTCCTGCAAGAAGCAAGGTTGATCAATGTGATCATTTGATTGGGGTCAGCCATAAAACTGAAATGCAAGGGTAGCTGATTAAAATCAGCTTGATAGGGGTTTTGATTAGAGTAGATATGCACCATGCTGTGCTTCGTGAATCAGTGGAGCAACGGCTCCCGTCCCTCTCGGTCAGTCGATGCTTGCCGTTGAAGGGGTGGACGGTGGAGAGATAGACGAACCAGCGGGCCTACCAGCATACAGTCAATGCATGGCAATGCCTCATGAACAGTTTTTTTTTTGCAAATCTCTACAAGAATTGAATCCACAAGATGTTTATCCATCTTGGGTGCAGGGGCACATTGACATCCCTCTTTACCTTACCAGGTATACATTTTCTGTAAGTTCACCTTCAGTCTGGAGGTGCTGGCCAGGCCCTATGGGCCCTCCTGGAAACATGATCCGAAAAATGATCGAAACAGCAGTGGCATCATCCTACTATGTCCTACTAGTGGGCCTTCTTGGCACTTTAGACACTACCAGGTTATTTGGTTCCAAAGCCCTGAAAAACGTCGCAATAATGTGAGCTAGATCTGTGCGTAAAAGACAGACATGTTATTGACAAATTGAACTTACAATTGCTGGCAACATTACTGTATATGGATTGCGCTCAAAAAGGCCTAATCAAAAAAAATAGATGAACGTAAACTTTTGAGGTTGGAGATGTGTTTTTAAGTATTCGTTTAGAAGCGGGCCCCCAGCAGAATACGGTGATACAGCAAGGCAGCGCTAGGTTGGCGCTAGGTTTCTTCATAACAAATAAAACAAAAAGGAAAAGAAACAAGCAGAGAGCAGGACACATAAGAAACTGAACCGCCTTGACTTGCGAAATTTGACACTTACAATTGCTGGCAACATTACTGTATATATATTATGTATAGTATATAGCCCTTTTCGGAGTAAAACACACAAACATCTTTGGCAATGAGCCAGCCCGCATTTACACAGTTCCTGTGCATCCGCTTTCGCCCGAGGCCAACACAGTGATCTTTCACTAAACCCCTCCCTTAGCTTTCGTTGACCCTCGAGGCCTCAAGTCTTACATCTGAGGACGTCATTGAAGTGGACCTTTATTTTTTTGCGTGGTAAGATAGATGACTAGATGATACTGCTAGATGCATGATTGTTTTCAAGACGTGTCAGATCTGTGGCTGTCATGGCCTGCATGCATGTTGGGTCCTTTTGAAGTTTTGGCGCCTTAATTACGAGATCTCAATGAAGAACTTCAAGCAGCGTTGCCCTTAGGCTCACCTTATGGCTAAGGAACATGTCAATCTCAGCCATGCCCGTCCATGCAGTGCTTGGGGATGGCATTTGATATCACGAAAGCCAGCCGATAGGCTAGAAGTATCTAGATACGAAGTGAGTCTTTAGGGGGTCTGGGGGGAGGCCAGGTAAAGTGGATGTAAACAACATCAGGCTGCTGATATTTTTACTTTGCCAAGGAGGTGATTTTGGGTTGGTTGGTGATGCAGAAGATGCACGGTGAATGGTTAGTGCATCATTTGCATCAGCAATTTGCTCTAAGGAAACTATTTACATCTATTTAGTTTTTGTTTGAGTATATATTGAAGCCTTTTTGGCATCCCCAGCTCAGGTGCTATAGTCGGAGGCTTGTCATGCCCTGTGGGGGGGCGTTTCTGTTTCCTACGTCCGGGGGGCGCTCTGCACTTGCACTGGCGCGGTTGGGCCCAGGCGGTGCCTTCGGGGGAAGCATGAGCCCAGACCCTGCGGCATTGGAAGCTGCGTGTTGGAGGCTGGGGGTAGCAGCTGTCGCAGTTTTGTGTTTTCCTGAGGCTTTATCACCAACTGAAAATTCCGCAGTGACGGTCCTCTGTCACATCCGCAGAGATCCAAACACGGAAGGAAATCGACGTGGTAGAAACACTTGAGACATGTGGAACCCCCAACTACGTTGGAGCTTGATTATATAATCAACCTGTGCAATGTGTGCCAAAATGGTATTCGGAGGGTCAATGGCTCATATTGCTCAGTTTTCTTCTCCACTGTGAAGATCTGTGAAGTGCCTCCTGGAAAACATGTTACCCTGGCCCCGGCGTGTAAAAATGTGTAAAAACATGTTAAAACCATTTAAACTCAGTTTCTGCGCGAATAGAAAGGGAGGACTCTTCAGAGCTTTGAGTGCGAAAAGAGATGCTACACCGCCCGAATGCACCAGTTTCTGGAGACGAGTGTTTCCTGTGCAGACGCAGGCTGCTGCAGTTACTCCCCCAGAGCACTCATCTATGCGATCGGCTCCAGCGATCTCTACGTCCAAGTGCTTTCCGGACGCTGCTGGTCGTGCCTAAGCTGAGAAGCCTGAGAGAAACTCTACATTCGAAGATCGACCTGAATCAAGCGGAGAAGTGTGTTTCAGCACGTAGAAACTTCGAAACCCATGATCCAAAGCAAGCTTCAAGTATTCGCTTCAAGATCCAGGTTGTCAAGGATTTGAGGCATCCCGATGGAGCCAGCAGATTCTGCAGAGCCCCTTCAAATTCCTGACTTCTTCAAGGAGTTTTTTCACTACATCATTTTGCCATGAATCCAGAGGGATTGTAAGTATGGGCATGCGGCATGTCTTTGGAACCGTTAGATCTTGCTGGATACCTTGTGCGCAAGTCAGTGTAATCCCATCAGCTGGAGGCGCTCAAAGCAAATGCTCCAGAAGAGATGCGGGCGCCCTTTGGTCTTGGGACTTTGCCGTCTCTTCTAGTCCTGCAGGACTCAGTGCCAGACAAGTAGTAGTACAACAAGTTGTAAATCGGCAAAGAATCTTGAGGCAGATGCCAAAGGAGGAGAGCCTTCGTCTCAGATCCTTTCTGATTCTGAATTGATTTGTTCGGCTAGGAATTCCAGTTGGCTTCGAAACTGAGCCGCACGACCAGCCCCTGCTCCCGCGAAAGTCTTGAAGCTCTGGAACCCAGCGTCCAGCTGATGGGGAGGTGCTCCAGCTGATGCGGATTTGTACTCATAACCTGTGCAACCTGTTCCCGACAGATCACGCTTGCTCATTCCGTTCTAATACACAAGAACTTGTATAGTACTGAGAGTGCAACCGCCGAACAATGTGTTCTTCCCTTCTGTGGTTTTTTGGATCAAGGTGATATTTGTCAGATTGCTGCTGGACAATGAGAATTGGCGTATATCCAGTTCCCAGTCGGGTTGATCTATCAAGCAAACTGTTTCACGACACTTCTAAGCTAAGTTCTAAGTTTTGCATGTGTTTTCAGAGCTGAGGTTGCCTAGCGCTCACAAGCTAGTGGCCTTCATCGACTTTTCCTTGAGCTGCAGGCGGTAGTTGGGGTTGGTTTCACTTGTGCCGGGAAATTTGTTTGAACAGTGTTTCTCAGGTGTTGGTGCCAATATGTTCTTGATGCAGCAGGGGGCTGTTATGTTTTGGATTGGCTCAAACATGTTCAAGCGGAAACTCTGCGTGACACTCGAATTGAACAACCTACCATTGCAAGGACTCGCTTTAGCAACGAAGGAGTTCGAACTGTGACAACTAGGTATTAACATACTCTTGGGATCTCTTGGGCTATTGGGCTATGAACGGCATGCTGCAGCTTTTGCGTGCAGTTTTTCTATGTGCTCATGTGTTATCTTTGCAACGAAGCTTCCACCAGCATCGATTTTTACCACTCCTCTTGAAGCTTGGCGGAGAGCAAGGATGTTCAAAGACTTCATTTTCGAGCGCCACCGACATGCTCTTTCGCAACGAAAACATGCAGAAAGAGCTCGGCCTCAACTAAAATATAGTTTAGTCCAATATAGTCGCTATTAGGTTGGAGGCCATTGCTATTAGGTTGGAGGCCATCTCTATCAGGTTGGAGGCATCGCTATTAGGTTGGAGGTCATCGCTATTAGGTTGGAGGCCATTGCTACTAGTTTGCATTATAGCGGCACGGAAGATGCTCAACACTTGGGAAGTGGAAGAAGTCGATACGAAGAGTTAGAGACAGCACTGTCACAGCATCCAGCATCATCCAGCATCCCGAGGCAATGTTCTTTCATGCGCGTGCTGAAGCACGCTTGCCAATGGCAGTATATAATGAAATCGAAGGAAATGACGAGCCACCGCCTTCCCTCCCTTCTGATGAGGAAATCCGACAATCTCAATCACCAAGAATCTATTGGAACAGCAGTACTATGCTTTTTGTGTGATGTTTCAAGAAGGCCCTAGGGCGCACACATGTTTGCCTTCCCTAGATAGGTATCTTTTTACAGGGCCAGACCTGGCTCAGAATCGCACACCTTTCGTGATTGTGTTTTGGAACTCCCTCTATAATTCGCGTTGTCGCATTGCTTGGAACATATGTCAAGCGTGCCTAGCCATCGACTTGGTGAAGAGGGAAATGTGTTTGCCGTAGAAGAGCATAATGTATTTGAGGCGTCAGATGCTGAAAAGAGGGATTCCTCGAGGCCTCAGATGTTGGAGCACCCTCCTGTTATGGTTTGGATTGGAGCGATTCGTTTCGAGCGATGTGGAGCAGGTCCGAGTTCATCGTGGATGCATTCTCAGTTTGTGCTGAACCACCAGATGTCCAGAGCGTTGCAAAAAAAGGCTGCGAATGGAGCCATGACTGATCCATCCACAAGAGTGTTCTTCACGACGCACAGCAGGGCTTTCTCACCAAATCTTTGATCTCGGAGGACCAAACCGGCCTCAACAACTCGCAAACAGATTTGTTCACACTCGCCGCAATGAAGATGGCAATTGAAGAGGGCGGACAATGCGGACACGACACTTCTTTGTCCAAACGGACAGAGGTGACGGTGCCACGTGCCAGGGGAGAGGGGAAGACTCACCTCGTCAACCAGCTGAGGTTTGGAGCTTGGAGATCTCGAAAATGGGGTGTGTCACTCTGAATTAGCAGGACCCGGCGCACGGATTCTTTTTATCCCCCAAACAATGTGGTTCTTACGGTAGTGGTTAAGGCTGGGTTTGATCAAGGGTGCTGACTGGCGTGTCTGGCCAATTCGCTGCTATTGACGACGCATTCATGCCACTTGAGCTTACCGCCTCAGGAGCTGCTTTCCTCGACAGTGAGGTCTTGTTGTGGTGCCATGCACATTTTCGGACTTGGTAGTATCTTTTTGTGGCAGAAGGAAGGGATTCCTCGTGTTTTGGTGGTCTGAAGTTGACTTTTAGGAGATTGTTACTTCGATGTGCGGTCTTTGGTCGGCGTTGGTTCCCTGCAGCTGCAGCGGCAGCGAACTGTAGACTTTGGACAGGTGACATGCGGCTCGTTCTTGGAATTTGGGACAGGTATCACGCGAAAGCTTCGTTTGTTTTGGCATCTCAATCTTGTCTTTGGACGTGTGCGCTCATATGTGTGCTTTGTGTGTGTGCTCTAGTCTTTCATACCTGTGCTTTTGTTGTGCGCTCTCATATGTGTGCTCACTCATACCATACCAGTGCTCTCACATCTGTGTACTTAGAGGTGTGCTCTTCCATGTGTGCCTCATGTATTTTTAATGCCATACGGGTGCTCCCATACCTGGACTTTCGCGTGTGCACTCTTGTGCTCTCGTGTATGTGCTCCAAAGTGCGGAAGTTCGCTTGCTCACCCCGGCTTTTTTGATTGCCACTGCTTGGGGTCTCTTGCTGGGATAATTGGTGGAAACTGAGTCTTGGCCGGCCCACTGCAAGGTTGTTTTGCGCCCGGTAAACGAACATGGACTTGAAAGACTGCTTTTATGCATGGCTCAACTCAAATCCTTCAACTCTAGGCGTCGAGCAGAGAGGCAGAGGAAAGCCCCCACATGATTGAAGTTCTTCGGAACATCGCAGATGAGGCGGCATCTTAAGAGCATGGTGGTTGTGATTGTTGGTGGCGGTGGCGGTGGCGGCAGCTTTTGTTATTTCCTTTGCTTTCATGATTTTGGATCTTGAACTGGTGGTTTAGCGATGTTTTCTCCATTTGAACTTGCACTTTTGCACACCAGGCAGATCCATTTGGTGTTTCATGGTGTTTAATTTGTTTTGTGCAGACCTTGACGTATCAATCTCTCGAGTCAGCTGTAATTGAATTGCTAGGTGGTAGGTTGGCGGCTGGGATGATCTAACCGTAGCAGAGATTGGCCTTCATGCTGGCCAAACTTCTTACTACCGAAATGTTGGGGCTACAAAGCTGTTGAGCAGACCCAATGTCACTGCCTACCTGGGCCTAGCTTTCACTTGATTAGAGTACCCCTACAGCCTCAGTTGGATGACTGGACGTATTTCGAAGCAAATTATGATATGCTTCAACTTGTTGCAAACCCCGCGTCAGGGGAGCAACGCAGACGAGGTCACACTAGGCCACATACATGTTTCATCATAGTTCTGAATTTCAATTTTGGCCCAATATCGAGAGGATATGTTGTAGGCAGAGATGCCTCTAGCAGAAGCCTTGCTCTCCGCTGGTTTCCATGCTGCAGATGCCACCCATGATGAAGCAAATGGCAGAGAAAACCCAGGCACGAGACTGCAGGATTTTGCATGATTGGAAAAGAGTTGCCCTGAAGACACATGCACACACACAAAGGATCTTAGTAGCCCTATGTGTGCTCTTAGCCAACGCTTGTCCTCAGCCTCAGCCTTTGACCCTTCTTCCCTTCTTGTGCAAACCACTCTCACCGTAACCACGTGAGAGTCAGAATAGAGAAAGAAAGAGATAATAAAAGAAACCTAATAACCATGGCCTCCAACCTAATAGCAATGGCCTCCAACCTAGTAGCGATGGCCTCCACCTAAGAGCGTCTACAGACGGCTTAGACAACATGGCCAGTTCATCTGAACGCACGAAACCCATTCCTTCCAGTCAAGACATGGATCGCGGGGTCTGTATGTTTTGCAGATTTGGAGATCATGCCCCCGGAGTCTTTACTAAAGGGACAGGCGCTTGGAACTCATTTTAACAGAGAATATATAGATATATGATATACCTGGTTCTTGCGGAAGTGCAGTCAGAATATGGTTCCTTAATTGATGTTTGATGTTTCTTGATGTTGGACTAGGAATGCAGTTAATATCAGTTATATAATATATGTTAATATGTTATATATATTATATAAATATCCTGTTGCATCAATGCACGGCAGCCAACTTTGTAACCAATGGATGCACAACCTTTGCCTTTGGACCTGTTGTTATTGTTGCTGTTGTTGCGCCGGCTTGTGTGTGTGTCGTGTGATTGTGGTTCGCCACGGCAGTTGTTTTCTTGATTAAACATTCTACACCGCCATAAGTGTTTGTTCCTTATTGTACATCAACCCTCTTTTGGAAGTGCAGTCATAGAGGAATCATTTATATAAATAAAAATACACGGGGAAGACACCGACCAGTGTTGATGTTGCATTGTCCACCTGTTCCAAGCATGTTGGGGCTATGGTCAGTTCGCCAAACCTATCCAAGGACCAAGGAATGAAAAAAGTATGTATATTGAGACAGATGAGAGAAAGGTGAACAGCAGGTGGTTTGCAGTTCTCCGCATGTTTGTGCAGATCCTGGTGGAACGTCTAGAAGAGGAACACCGAGATCGCTTGGCACGGGAGGTGATGGGTCGGTGTGGTCAGGATGGCGGTTGGTGGAGAGCGTGGATGTGGATTGTTGATGGCTGCTGGCCGGGTGAAGTGTGAAGATCGCTTGGTGGACAAGACAAGTGAGAACCAGTGAACCACTTGTGTTCTAAGGGGATTCAAATCGAGTTTGATTGCTTAATTGTGGAAGCATGCCTTTGTCAAACATCAATGGCGAGCCGAGTGGGGGGGAAGAGTGACCATTCATGCGTAGTTATTGTTATTCTGTTGTTGTTATCCGAGTGGGGATTCACATCATGAGCTAAGTTAGTATTGGCGTGTACTTCCTGATGTAGTGGTTAGTTTTGAGCGATTCATACCCTCGAATCATACCCCCGAATCATACCCCTCAAAAGGTAGGTGTAAGAACTCGGTGCTGCTTTTGGTTGGTCTTTGTGCCTTGTAGATGTCCATGAACCAATGGTGCATGACGCTTGCAATTGTGTGACCCACTGGCACTCAATTTGGCCAAAATTGTCTGTCTTCTTGTGGGAAGAGCTAGGGCTAGGGCTCACATCCGAGGTGTTAAGCGTGACCCCCCCAGCCCAAATGGACAGCTGTTCTTTCCACCTGCCACGAGGCACAACTGGCCGAAGGCTTGAAAACACTCAGCCACCGTGCCACTTGGCAAATTCATCGACTAAAGAAGCGAAGCATCGCAAAGGCATTGGGCGGCAGCAGCCCATGGATAGTCTCTCTAGATTCTAGGTTTTGACGAGTGGCCCCCCCTGCCCAAACTGGTAGTTAGCTGCTGAGGTTGACGGCATTTCCGGCCTGAAGCAAGGTGGATCTCCAAGTGCATCTGGGGAGAATCGTACAGAAAGACAGTGTTGCTTGCAGCAGCAGCCATTGTGTTGCCTTCTTTTGACGAAACTACAAGAAGGTGGAATGGCCGTGGCTCAGGAGCTGTTTCCTCAAAACCCGGTAAGACAGAGGGAGGAACAACAAAATGCAGTTCTTTTTTACGGGGGGGGTAGGCCGCTAGTAGAGGTAGGTAGTAGCTAGAGGTAGGTAGTTAATAGCTAAGTAGCTAGTACCTACAAGTAAGCTGCTAGTAACTGGACGCAGGATACCTCACGCTTCTTCCAGGAAGCTGCCCCCGCCGCCCTAAAGGCGGCGGGGGGGGTCCTTGAAGAACGCTCGCTATTCACTTGGTTCCTAGACATTTTGAGAAACTGAACTACAAGTCAAGTCCTTTCCTTTAAGATCAAACATGATCAATGCCTGGGCTGTTTGAGCGGCGATCAGGAACTCTCGAGGCTCGATCCATGTTGAGCACCTTGAGGCGGATCCAACGATCAACTGGGCGAAGGAAGGGCAACATGGGCAACACAAGTTTGATAGGAGAAAGGAACCGGCCAAGGACTAGAATAGCAACAAGGGCCGTTCTACTAGTAGCTAGAAGCTACTAGTAGCTCCTGGCATTACTATAATATACTAGTAGCAGGATACTGGTGGACAACATGCTGGACCACCTCCAAAACCCAAAGAATGCTGTTTCCATCCATATACAGCGGGTTGGGTACTTCCCCTGGACCAGCATTCCAATTGCACCATTGTTCACCTTGGGATTGCAATGCAGACCTTCAAATTCTTGATTTGGTATCAAATTAGTTGGTGGATTCCGAATCAGAAAACGTGTGCCATTGCCTCATCAGCTGGCTGCCCAACGTATCGGGCCATATCACAATCCAAAGGAGCCATCAATCTGTTTGCCTGACCAGGGTGGAGGTTGCCTCACAACCTATGCGCTGTACCTCCACACCCGTGCGGGGGCTAGCTTGTTATACGATAGATGATAGCTGACCGACTGATTACATTTCAGAAGGGGCCCCAAATCAACAAGGGAAGATGATAGCACGATGTGCACAAGGTATCACAAGGTTGGAAGTCCTTTGCTTTGGCGTGCATAGATTGAGCTACATAATGACATACTTTGATTTAGTTGCACCAGAAGAATTAAAGAGGAATATAGGAAATGACAGCTGTGTAAGGCTAGCAGAACATACATCGGAGAAAACTCATTGTTCTGCCGCTTTGCCTGTCAACATTGATTTGCCCCTCGGCTGGATCTCGCCTTTTGCATGTTTGAATGGCATTGGGCTCCAGACTGTCAAGGGGTGCTCAGCAGGGCTTGGCAAAGCCAAGATCCCTGGAGCCAACCGGAGACGGAACCCTTGAGTTGGATCCGGTGGACAACCGGCGACAGCAACCGATTTCGCACCGATTTGGAGCACCGAACCAGCGCACAGATCCCTATCAGCCCCCAACTCCATGCGGGTGATTAACGGATTTGTCTCGTGGGCTTCATCCCGTGCCATGGGCCAATGCAGCGCGTGTGGTCAGACTTCGCGAAAGAACTTTGGTGGAGTCACTGGGGATGCTCCAACACCAAAGGCGGGCATCCCGAAACGAGTAAGAGGCTTTTAAGACTTTTGGCCCCGACCTGTAACCACCCCCCAACATCCACAAACCAACAACCTTTCTTGACGTTGGCACCACAGAATTCAGAGTATATAATCCAGAGCTTGCAGCTTGCATCTCATCATAGTTCATTGCACTCACGAAATAACTTCCCAATCCCGCAGGCACATGCTCAGCTCACAACGATGTGGGTGATCAAGGCTTCTTGGCGAAATAAGCTAGTAGTAACAGGTTGTTACTACTAGCGTGGCACTTGTTACTACTAGTAAGGCACCTGTTACTACTAGCGAGGCACTTGATACTACTAGCGACAAGAACTGGTTGTTTTGGATCACGGAGGACCGAATCAGAGGAGTTTGTGACTGTTTGTTTCACTGAAAACCAGCTTCTTGCACGTCTCCGCCCGAAAGACCAGCTCCCCTTCAGAAAACATGCAGGTGGTTCCAAAATGCCAGACACAAGGCTGTATACATGGGGTGCATGTGGGAATCCCACCTAGTCAACCAGAAATGGACACCGCGGTTCGCACCACCCACTGAGGTTTTCGAGGTCTGCCGGATGAGAGCCCCAGCACATTGTGGCCTGGCGAGGAAGACGAGACACTTGGAGAAGCGCAGATCTGGGATCAAAAGAACACCCCCATCGCCTTTTGCAGGTGTAGTCTTTTGCGAATGAACCTCTTTCCACAAGCCCTGCATGGTTCTACATGACATATACCTTGTGTTGGGTGGTTTCAGGGTGTACTTGATTTCGGTGAAGGACAAAGAAATCCTCATCGGACAATTACTCATGTGTGCGGTGTTGTTGCATGCAACGGCCTGGCTTTTGCTGGGAAAGCACTGTTGATCCCATGGGTTTCCTCAGCTTGTAGAATCTGTTGGCGGCAGTGACATTAACTGTAATTCTTCCAGCTCGCCTCAAATTTCCTGGAAAGCACTGTAAGATTGGACAGTTGATGGAAAACAACCAAGTGGCACAAGAACACACAACATAAATCAGGGTGACCAGCGACCGCACACAAGTACGTGCGTTTGTGCTGCAATCGAAAGCTACGAACAAGATAGACCGACCACATGGGCAGACTAAGGGTTACTGTAGGTGCATGGGTTGCCTAATCATAATCTCTACCCATTGAGCTTTCACTTTGGAACCAGAGCGAATGGCCTGGATGGCACACTGCTTCTCCACGGCTGACCCAGCCCGACGCGATTGCCAGTGACAAGTTGTCCCACACGGGATCCCTTTGAAAGGCCACGAAGAGCTACAAGCAGAAGGCAAGCTGTGTCCACATGATCCGCCTCTTGGAGTGAAGTTGTTGGAGGTCTTTTGAGTATAGTATAGAAAGATATTGGAATGGGGGCCTTGGTATGCTTTGGTAGTTTCCTTCTTTTGCATGATTTTGCCGATGGAAATCCTTCTTTACTTCAAAGTGAAGAGACTAAATGTTCCTGGACCTGAACCTGTGCGTGTACCGTTCAATTCATATCTCCAGATACGTTTGGACTATAGGCCACAAAAAGCACACACACACACACCTGCAGGCGTAAATGAAACTTGGCTTTTGTTGTTAATGAATTTGCTTAAGTTGCTTACGGTTCCTTAAGGTTCGCTTATGGTTGCTTTTTTTCCCCACCCAAACTGGTGAGATGTTGTTTCCACGCTGGCTCTGTCAAGGATGCTCTTGCCTTTTATTACGATGGTATCGGCCGGCCAAGGTCATTCTTGACGATTTTCGTGTCTCACCAATGGCTTTCTCGGGATCATCCTGACCCTCAAGGTCACCAACTTCAAGTGGCTCAGCTAAGGTTTGGTGGTGTGATGCCTTTGGATCACTAGAGAGAGAGAGAGAGAGGCTGAAGAAGGGAGTTATACCGTAATTAGCTCCAGAGCTTTCGCTCCAGAACCTCCTAGCAGTGTTTTGAACTACAATGAACAACATCTACCTCCAGCTAATGGCCTCAATAACTGAGTTTCCCCAACCATCTCGGAACCAAACGAATAGCGAGGGCAGCAGGGGCAGCTTCGTTGAAGAAGCCTGGGCTTTCGTGGGTAGCAGCTACTGGTTAGCTCACTAGCTTATTTGTAAGGCTACTAGCTCCTCACAGCCTAGCTTTCTAGATTAAAACACCAAAAAATATACATATAATATATTATAGTATAATACAATATACTTATACGGGGTAGGATGTTTTCCAAGTACTCGTTCCTGCATTCTTTGGTCCTTTCGTAGGACACAAGGAACAACATGAGCCGGGGAGATACAAGTGGAGCAAAATGGTTTCTGTTGAGCCAACCTGCAGCCGACGTCCAAGTAAGTAGAGCTTACAGCAGCAAGTTGAACAAGCAATTGTAGATAAGTGTAGCGTATGTTCATGTCCGCCGGGGTTGATATGCCAAGTTACCATGAAACTAAATTGTCTATAGTAATTGGGCCAAAGGCAGAGCAGTGGAGCATTGAAGCCACTAATGATTTGGGGGATGTCAGCCGCAGATCTCGATTGGTGTCTCGATGGGTGTTGATCAGTCATCGAACATCGACACCTTCAGCCACTGGTGACCAGCAACCACCACCATTGCACATATACAACTTTCTTATGTTTTCTCAGACACCTTGGATGTTGATGATGTTGAAATCTACTTGTATGGCCCTGCAACTGCACGTCGCTTATTTTCTTTTTGCCTTCTGTGTGGCTCGAGGTATTGCAAAACGTATTGGCCAACATCATTGAAGGAATCACGATGGTTGCCACTCGGATCATCTTGGCTTCTGCAGCCATGGGGATGAATCTATAATATAATAGTAGTATATTATTATATGGGGATGAATCTATAATATAATAATAGTATATTATTATATGGGGATGAATCTATAATATAATAATAGTATATAATATAAGATAATTGATCTCTTGTCAAGCGACATTGTCTCCAACAACAACAAAGTGTGTGCCTCAAGCTTTGGAGTCCCCGTGAATGGTCTGAATAGAAACGGATAGTTGATGCTCCTTCCTGTGCAACATATCGTGGCGTATTGTTTTGGTTCTATCTACTGAAGCTCCCACGGTTGGAGCCAGATAGAATCAGCTAGGTGACGAGGTATTTGTACAAGAGAACGTGTGGACTCCCAGCATTTTTCGAGAGCACTGGACTCGAGTTTGGCCCTCTCATTGTAATAATATATGATATAAATAATGCAATTGTACCACGTTTAATTGTTCTCTACTGATTTTAGTTATCGACGTGGATGGACCCCAGAAGCCCTCCCTTCCTTCTCTTTTTTGGTTTCCGTTGGGTGTCCAATGCCTTTTCTTCCAGGCAACCCACTTGCTAAAAAGGCGTGGTGACAACGTCCAGGACATAGACCCAGCAGTTTTTGGCCAGGACCCCTTCTATGTATTCCAAATACTGTAAATTCCACTCAGTGTTCCAGCCAGGCTATCCCAACAAATGGGCCGGTACGCAATCCCAACAAAAGGCATAGAAGAATAGCCTGCATATGAAATGATGTCCACAGAATGGAGGGACCGCTACAACAGGCATGGGCGACATGAAACTGATGTTTTGGACTTAAGTTCAATAAAGTCATAAAGTCCTTTCCTACTAGGAGCAAGGACGCTACTAGGGGCTCCTGGCCTTACTACTAGGAGCAAGAAGCTGCTAGGGGCTCCTGGCATCGCTACTAGAAGCAAGGACGCTACTAGGATGGGGTTGGCCCTTTGATACTTTCCCGGGGAAATTATATTGGAGCGAGCGAGCGAGAGAGAGAGAGAGAGAGAGCGAGTGGCTGAAAGGTGGAGTCCCTCAGATTGTTCAAAAGGGGGGCCAAGGTCTAGTCTAGTCGAGTTAGACATCCACAGACGTGATTTCTGCATATTTCTGCTGAAAGCTGACATTCTTCTTGCCCTCAGGCGCTGGACCCGGCCCCCCTATTTTTGTGGCTTTCAGAGGTTGGCTCCCCAAAAAATGTTGGGTTCATAGGGACGATGAATCGGGATATCTGGTCAATTGGACAACACGAGCATTCCACAAAGATTTGATCGATCCCACTAGGGCCTTTCTCACATCCTGCCTCATAGAGCTTAAAGAGTGTGCAACTAGACGTTCGCGCATTGTTTAGCCGCAAAATCGTTAAGATGCACACGCAAATTCATCTCCATAAATATCAGAAATAAAGTCCTCCTCCGGGGTGGCCGTCAAAAGCGTCGACGTACGGTGCCTGCGATTGTATTCGAGCATCATCGAATCATATATATATAGAGATTACAATTTCTTTTAAAGGTATTTTTGGACTTCAATCTCGGGCAAGTTGGCCCCCAGTGAGAACACAATGGATTGTAGAACACACCTCTACAGATTTTGCTGGATCTTCTCGATTCTTTGGGTATATGAAGAAAGAGTTTTACCATTGGCGGCATGAGCTGTCGTCCAACGTGCATAGCAGAAGTGCAAAGGCTACATTTCAGATCCAAAAGGCAGTTCCTTATCCATGTTCAGAGCTACAATTCATCTCACCAGTCGCGACCCAGGCCTTTTAGCATTTTTCTGATGACTCACAAACGTGCATGAAAAGCGGTGTCTCAGGAAGTGGACTTGCAGGCCCAGTTCAGCGGATTCCACAGAACTTTGACTCTTGCAGAACGCCAGCAGCTGCAGGAGTTCGTTCGAATGCGAGCGACCGGGGGGGTGAATCGCATGGAGAGTCACATGGAGAGACTTCGGCACTCCCAGTACCAGGCAGAAAATGTCCTGCCAAACCCTTCTGTTGAACTTTTTGCATTTAGCAGTTAACCAAAATTGTTCCCATCAGGATGGGCTGCAGTGTGAATCAGCAATCAATGCGCTGAGAAAACCACTTTGTGGGTAGCCCTTTGGATAACTAATCAACAGAGCAACAAGAGAGTTGAATGTTTGCTTCCTAGGGGTCACATGACGAGTCCAACATGACAAAACCGTAGGAATCGCAGGCTTTTTTGACATGCCAAGCAAGTAACGCAGAATGCGAAGCCAATCGAATTAATTACTGTATATACCCACAAAAGGCATCAAAAGGCAGGCTTTTGGTTCACTTGACATTGGGATGGGGCAGGGAGGCCAGAACCCAACTCCACTGAATCATCCTGCTCCCTGCCAGAACGCATACATTTGGATGGATTGGTTCTCGGTGCCGCAAGAGAGAAACAGTCGACCTAGCACTGCTGCAAACTCTCCAATATATTCAAGTCCGTCCTTGGAGAGACTGATGACACTGGAGAGAAATGGCACAGAATCCTGGTCTTCAATTGATGAGGCCAACAAATGCAACTTGCCTGAAATACCTCCGATTGGAAGTTTCTGTTCCATCTCTTGGAACCAACCCTTTTGAGCATGACATAGAATGACTGTATAGATGTTTCGCCCCGTTGCTGTTTAGAAATGGCCTCCAGCTGGGGCGCACAAGTCGAGAAGTACAATCCAAAGAGATCACAAGGTGACGTTGTAGACATCGGTGCCGCGGAGCACAGGGCGGGTCAGGGTCTGAGGGTGACGGTGCCATGGTGGAGAAAGGTCCTGATGAGCGGTTCCTTTGGGCACTTCATGGTGGAGTGCAAAGGGCTTTGCAATCTTCGAAAGCTAGTGAGAGACCCTTAAGTACTTAGAGCTCGCATAATTCGAAGAGCCCGTCAATCCAACATAATCCAACCATGCTGCGCTGGTTCTCTTGAGAACCACAGCAGGGACGTTCCTGATCAGATCCGAGAGCATAAACTTCAAAGGTTGTTGAGAGAAGGAGTTTACCTTTGAGGACTACGATGTTGACTTGGAGGAACTTCGTCGGCTTTGCGGCTTTCAGCCAGGACAGTCCTGTCCTTTATTTTGGAGAACCTGGGGGTGACGATTCATGAAGAAGATGATCCTACCAGATCGGGCGACCCACGATGAGGACCGAACCGCGACTCCAACAGTTCCAGGGGTTCAGGGAAAGAAGGAAGAGTAAGGCTTCATCATCGAGGAGCTCTACAGCATCCCAGGACGATGAGATCAAGAGAGGAATAAAAACCCTTGTGGATCCTTTTGGAACGTCTCATGGAGAAGGGTGTCATGCCACTAGATGTTGTCAGTTGTCAGGGGCTGCCTGGTCCTTGAAATGCAGTGTCTTCGGAAGATGACCGACAGCTCATCAACGCCCGCCATTAGTTGAGACCGTTAAGGCAGACAGGGAGGTTCGAGCAGCACTTGGCCTACTTAAGGAACGACTTCAAGGCCTGGTCATGGGGGACTGCGACGACTGGGTTCGCAACGAGCCGACTTCCATGACCATGAAGTTGAAGAGACTTTGACCAGAACGCAGAGCACTATGGCTTCTACTCTGACGAGTTCAATGGTCGGGATACGCTGGGGAGAGCCAAGATGAATGGCAAGATGAAGAAGTTAAGTACAACGCAGAAGAATAGGACCAAGAAGATAATCTGGATCAAGATCTTGTTCGTCTACAGGGAGAATAAGAAGAGATTGAGAAGAACAAGATGAAACTTGAAGCCTGGCCGTATACGAGTTTTGCTCAAGTCCTGGCTTCTCTTGGCTGGCTGCTAATAGCTAAACAAGCAGAATCACTGTCTCTGCTCATGTGAGAACATGTGATTCCTAGGACCTAGATTCATGCAGATTCTAGATTGACTGAGAACTGCGTTGGGGGAGACCGGCAAATTTTGCGCCTCAGCCTCAGCACCAAGATCTTGCGGGGTTTGAAGACCAGGTCTGTTTGCATGCTGGCTCGGCGGTTGCAAAGGTACGTACTTGCGACACAGATTGTCACCGTTGTGCTACCAGTGTCTCGTTGTCCCGACCTTGTCCCCTTCTAGGTATTCTGATGCAGGACATCGGACACAGAACGTCTGAAAAAGCCTCGCTGACCGATGCGGCTGCCCTCCTTGGTACTGGCCGGTGAAGAAGCTACCGGAGGAAATTCTGGGTTTGTTCGAGTGTCGCCCTCTTATGGTTCCTTCCAGGCCTTGGTTCAAGCTAGTTGCAAGACTCCGGTGGCACACCAATCCTTTTCAATCAGGTGCTTCCTCAAGGAATGGACAGTAATGGGATTAGCAAAAAATCAGAAAAACGCACGCACGACAACTTGATGATCCCTGGTTCTTCCTTGTGGCTGGAGAGTGAGAGAAAGCAGTTATCCTATATTGAATAAATTTGCAATGACAACCAGCAGATGCGGCTGGAACGGCTGAACGCAAGTACCAAGAGAATCTTGCTCAGGCATACAGTCCATTCCAGCATATGTGGAGGCAAGGTGGGAGATGTAAAATACATGTTTTAGGAGACACGCTGATGTTGGCCGTGGGTTTTCATGCATGTTTTGGTAGTAAGTTACTAAGATGCGTGGTTTGAATCTATAAAGATGTTGTTGTGTTCTGTGTATCAATGTATTTGCACTGATGATGTCGCTTTGCATGTGTTGTGGATGCTGGACTCTGTGTTGCCGGTTGTGGAGGGGCAGTGCACACATGCCCTTCGTCCAACAACAGGATCCATTGAGACAGATACCCAATAAAGAGAGCACAAAAGAACGGAGACGTGAACTTGGTTTCGGCTATATACATTTAGATATCAGTTGCGTTTAAACATGTTGACTTCAGTATGGGTTGGTCCGTTTTGAAATAGACAGTGGCGCGCAAGACTTTGATTCCACCAAACCTGATT
This sequence comes from Durusdinium trenchii, assembly GCA_963970005.1. Lineage (NCBI taxonomy): Eukaryota > Dinophyceae > Suessiales > Symbiodiniaceae > Durusdinium > Durusdinium trenchii. The sequence goes on along the minus strand of CAXAMN010014558.1, from coordinate 831,225 downwards.
GTGCGGCGATTTTTCCACAAACACTCAAAAAACATGATTGGAACATATTGGAACAACATGTGATTGCGAAGCACAAATGCTCCAAAACATGCACGCAGTCAGTTATCAACGCGTGACCTTGTTTTTGGCATAGTAGCTAGATGTAAATAGAAATTAGCGAAGTAGGTGGGAGACGTTTCCTTGAAGAATCCTTGTGCAACAGGTGGGTCTTCTTCTAGACTGCCAGACAGCGAGCACCGCTGCTGTACCTATACACATTAATAGGAGGGATCACTCGTCAGTTAAGTGCTTGTATCACAGATCGGTTTTGCAATTTACATAATTATATATATATATTGTTTAATGTTAGTTATTTATGTATTTACTTCTTTATGTACACACGTTAAATCATTGCTAAAGGATGCTAAAATCTGATACTCTGAGGCCACACCGAAATGTTGTTTTGAATCAACTGATGGATTGCGAGCCACACCGAAATACCAGGCTTGTCAGTTCTTTGTGGCCTTGGTGCCGAGCCTTTCAGATGAGAGCAACTTGATTCAACTTCGACGCATCTGACGTTTTTAGGACGCAACACATCCATCACCTTTCGGATCCTTTCGGGTTTGTGTGCTTGAAAAAAGGAAGTGGTCGGGGTGGTCAGTCCTTCAGGGTGCCAATCCGAAGGGTTCTTTGTTCTCCCAGCTCCCAGCCACCAGTGATCACCCTTTTGAACAGGTCATTGCTCCATTTGCAGTCTTTTGTGCATTGGTCATTGAGTACAGGCCTTTGTTTTGGTTATAGTAATCTTAAATCTGTAAAATCCTCAAACATTTTCTGGATATCGTTCTGTCTTCATTGTCTTAACATGTTAATGTAACCAGCATAGGTCAGCTTTGGTCAACCGCTTGGCCTTGCCGAGGTGGTACCAACTTCAACTACAGCACCTGGCTCCAGCGTGGCTGGTGCAGGGCAGAGATGTGGTGCAAGATGCTTTCAGATGCCAGCGAAATTCCGATTGTAGCCACTTGCATTCACCATCATTGCCATTGAGCATCGTACAGCACATGGGGACCGCAGCTTTGGAGACCCCCCTTTGCAACAGCCGAGGTTGTGACAGATAGTGACAGGGCCGAATTTGACCACCCCATGCTGTGGCTTCGATCACTTGTTCATGAAGGAGACTTTGGACTCGAGACCGCCGCTTGGAAAATTCTGCATCTCCAAAAACACGGCGTTCACAGCAAGTCTTGCGCTACTAGGAGCAAAGGGCATCGCTACTAGGAGCAAGGACGCTACTAGGGGCTCCTGGCCTTACAACTAGGAACAAGAAGCTACTAGGGAGAAATCGGATGAGTCTCCCACCGAGCCCGTAGGCTTTCGGGAATATTGGAAGCCTTGAGAAAACCTTCCGCTCGACTCGACTGTAACGAAGAGCAGACAACACTGCAAGTCTGTCATTCAAGCCAAGATGGGGCCCTCCACTTGTTGAGTGTTGTTATATTGTTATTTTAATTGCTGACTGATCGAAGGCTCAAATGAGCAGGGATGCTCTTAATCTGAAGTGGATGATCAGCATCATTCTTGCTGTGACACATTATCTCAGGATCGAAGGAAGGTGAGCCGCTTCATTCAAAAAGCTTTGAACTTGAAGCTTCAACGCCTCAAAGCACAGAAGACGGCACAGGACAGGCAGTCTTCAAGCAGGGTGGCCTTCGGACAGATTTTCCTAGGTCCCCAGCAATTGTTGGGTCACTTTGGAAATCCCCGTGTGCTTCACGAAGGTTTGAGGGAGAGTACTGTACCAGGCAAAATAAAGTCTACATGCCCATGTGGATGGCCTGCTTTGTATCCATGGGCATGCACGCCAGTTCCAAGCCTGCTTCACTGAGCCCTTTGAACTTTTATCGATGCAGCTAGAAGCATGAAATACTGCATATGCTTTATTTGTATGAGTGAAACATCGCCAAGTATTTGCAGAAAAAGTCTGGTTGACCCTACAAGAGAGACTGAGACCAATGGGTCCCTCACAGAAGTTCTGTGCAAAGGCCGACCCTTGTATTTGGCAATCCCCATCAGATCCCAGAAAAACAAAGGCCTTTGACATGTTCAATGCTTTTTCAGGGTCAAACGCCTTGGTTGTGTCAGAGTCCGGTTTTGTGGTTCGGTTGCTTTTGTCGCTGCCCCGTTGGTCACCAGGCCTTAAATTCGTACCGATTCTTTGCCGCGCGTGCGGATGTCTTTGGTGGACGGGCCCGAGTAGATGAGAGCATCGAGGACGGGACGGTGGCCGTGTCGTTGAGTTGTACAACTCTTCCCGTTGGAAGGTTTGTTCCGAGCATTTGAATAGTGGAACTCACCAGATGCTGGCCACGGATGAACATGATACTCCAGCCTAAATATGTAATACACATATCAAATGGTGGGTTGCCTATCACAAATGCCGTGCTGTTGCTTTGTGGCCAATGCTAATGCAATTGGTACGCACTTTCCACAAGCCACTGCATGAGATACAGTCCAGATCCTGTGCTCTTGTTGATGATGGTCTGTTGTGCACGCCTCATGTTCCAGGCCACCAATGTGTTGCCCCTTTAGACTTACTGGATAGAAACACGGGTTGAAGGTTCAATGCTGCTTGCAGACCAACAATTGTTTTGCGAACCTGGCATGCCATGTAGTCGCCATGCCGCATTCAGGACTTCCTCAAAAGATGCTCTTTTTCATCGATAAATGAAGCCGTAAAGATGGACAAGGGCATGAACGGCTTGGCTTGCGCGGTGTTGGCAGGGCACACCCACGTAATGCAGGTGTGGCCAGAGTGATGCAGACATGTTGCACGGACGAGTGAAGAATTGCGAAAGTCCGCAAACGTTGTCCCTCAAAGGCGCTCTTGGATGCACGTGCTTCGGTGCACGCAACCTTGCCTTCCGGGATGATGGACGTCGACATCATCAAAGGCCTGCTGGGAGCAATGGTAGGATTGGTGGGGAAGAGAGATATGCAGAGACAGAAAGAAGAGGGAGAGAGAGAGAGGGATATATATATATAAGGAGAGAGATATAGAGATACTATGAGATGTATAGAGAAGCGGATTGAGAATGTATAGAGAGGAGGAGGACTGGGAGGGGTGGAGAGTCATTTCGTGTTGTCCACAATTGAACACGTTCTGGTGCTATGCCTTGCTATGCCTTGCGTCACCCGCGTGTTTGTCGAAGCCACGGATATCCGATGAGGCAGTGGTTTTCCACAAGCTATCCCGAGTTCCGTATGGGCATGGGCATGGGCAGAAAACCCAACATCGACCTCACGGGGTTTATAAACCACTCCGAATGTCAGAGTAGTTGGTGCACTTGTGACTACATCCATGTCATAGAACCCATTGACTTGGAAATTGCGAAACACTTTCCCTTACTACTGTGTGTTTTTTGCGCACTAGATTCTTCTGAGGGCCGCTGCGGGAGTGCACTTTTGTGCACTTCCAGTATCATGTATGTGCACTGAGCTTTTTGGCCCAAAGCTTAAAATGTTTTGCGACCTAGGTAGCTGTACCAGGGGCCTAGTTTATCAGTTGGTTTACCAGAGATCTAGTTTACCATCTACCTGCTTACCCACACGTCTTTATAGTTTAGCAGAGACCTGCTTCACCAAGCCTTTACTTGGCTAGGGATTTGTTTTCCCAGGGATCTACTTTAGCAAAGACATATTTGACCAGAGATCTACTTTGCCAGGGACCTACTTGGTTTACCAGAGGCCTAGTTTACGATTTATGTTGCTAGCAATCTGGTAATGTACTGGAGACATCCAGAGTCGAGACTTTGAAGAGGGCCCTACTTCACCAGATATCTACCTTAGATTACCATAGATCCTGCTTACCATCTCGCTTATTGGTTTGCAAGAAATCCAGTTTACCAGGGCCCAGTCTACGATTTAATTTGCTAGAGGCCTAGTGTAATCGGGATCTAGTTTAGCCCTACTTCAGCAGAGCTTTACTTCACCAAAGATCTAGTTTACCAGAGGGACTAGTGTACCATCTTGGTTACGAGGGGTCTATCTACCAGGGGCCCATTGTAGCCGTGATCTAGTTGTTCAGAGGTCTAGTTTGCCATCTCTTCTAGCCGAGTAGAGCTCTACTTACCATCCAGTTTACCAATTACAAAAATGTACAAATTAGTTTGCCAGAGATCAAGCTTGCTAGGGATCTAGTTTTCCAGAGTCCTAGTTTGCCAGGACTTTAGTGTACTTGAGATCTAGCTTCCCCAGAGATCTGGTTTGCCAGAGATCAAGTGGGTAAAGAGACCTATTTCTGCCAGAGCTCTAGTTTAACAGAGACCTAGTTTACTATTGACTCTATCAGAGACCCAGTTTACCAGAGATCAGGCTTACCAATTGGTTTACTGGGGCTCTAGTGAAAGCATTTGGTTTACCAGAGATATACCTCACCAGAAGTCTATATATAATATAGAAATCTATCTCACCAAAGATCTCGATAGGCTGAGATCCACTTCGCCAGAGATAAATCTACTAACCATCTGGAATCAGGATGGTCTAGTGTACCAAGGTCCAGCTTGCCAGAAATCTAGTACACGATCTGGTTTACCAGAGGTTTACTTTAGCAGCGACCTACCGACCTCACCAATAATCTACTTCACCAGAGCTGTAGTTTGCCATTTGGTTCACCAACACTCTTCTTCACCATTTTAGTGCGCCAGAAATCCAAAACAAGAACATCCATTGAAATCCTCCCCACATGGTTTTAAATTCGAGGGGGGACATTGGTGACAGAGGGGAAAACAGCAGGATTGAGGCCTTCAGTTTTGTTCAACGCCTTTGCAATGGTTGGCTCAACCAAGTTTACCTCATCCTGCCACAGGCCAATCTCTGGTGCATTTGGCGGTGCAAATGGGCTACCAAGGTGAAGAGGTGCAGAGAAACGTTGTGAGTTGGGCATATACCTTCGAACATATCGGCAGAGTTGATCGGGAATTCTACTGGCGGTTTCTACCTTTTTGGGGTGGAGGGGAAGGCTTGCATTTTAAACAGTACTGTATGTATGGACAAAGGATGACGAAGGTGTACTATTACTGTATGCGGGTGTATGTGCAGGTGTACATAAGACTTTGTCTCATTTCAACAAGCAGCCTCCAACTCCAACTGTCAGCGCCTTGATCTTTGGAAAGCTGAACACCCCTATGTTCCGCCAGCACCTCCCAAGAATAAGAACCACCACTAGAATAAACCAAATGCAATGCCTATGACGACCATCACAAGCTCAGAACTGCAAAGATCCATATCCCACATAAACAGCAAACAAAAAGTCCCACTACTAGGGGCTCCTGGCATCGCTACTAGGAACAATAAAGCTACTAGTAACAAAGGGCATCGCTACTAGGAACAAGGACGCTACTAGGGGCTCCTGGCCTTACTACTAGGAACAGCGGTTACCGGTGGCGGTGGCGATGCGGAAGGTGGAAGCGGCAGATGTGGAAGATGTCCCCTGACTGAGGTGTCAAGGTCAAGGTCAGGATCAGATGCTTCGCGCTTATACTCCTGAGCGCCCAAGTACCAGTCCTCTCCAAAAATTACACATCAAGAAGTGCCAGCACCGCACATGCACATGCACGTGATTGCAGATAAGTTACATGTGACTTTGCTGAAGCTCTAAATGGGAGAAGGTCGATGAATGCGGGCACCATGATGGATTGAATGTGCTTGGGACATCTCAGTGGTTGCTTTGAATAAGACCCTTTGCCAGGGCCCCTTCCCAGACTAGCCTTCCTGGTTCGAACGGTTCATCTTTTGCAGCACAGACCAGCATGTCTCCTTTTGCTCGGCTAGAGGTTGGGCTGACATCGACTAGGGGTGTGCTTTCTTTGGGGCCTGTCAATGACAGGCCACCATGCCAACTGTGATGACAAATCGCATTGGCAGGAGAGCTGCAAAGCTACCAGGCAACAGCAGCAACAAACTCAGCGACACCATCATTGCTTAGACACAATGGCTGCATCAGTTGCAAAGCCACGACAAATCAGAATGACAGTGGCGACAACCAGCACAATAGTAACCGACAAGCTTAACAGACAACAGCAATGACAAACAATATATCATGACAACCACAATAGCACCACCATGACAGCAGCAATGAATAGTCACAAAAGCCACAGGAGCAACAAAAACACAAGCCATGCTGACAACAGCATCGAAGGTGAAAAGAACAGTGCGGCACGCAGACATCATCAATGAGAAACTGCACAACAATAGCAATGGCAAGTTGCTATAACAACAACGGCGACCAAAACCATGGGGACCACAGCCAAGACAACAACTCCAGCAAGCAATGTGTAATTAGTTAGTGATGATTCAGTGGTCATGTAGACACAAGCAACATCAACGACAGACCCTGACAAGTCACAATGACAAGAGCAAGAGCCAACATCACTGCGGCCCCGACGGGCAACAGATAATAATTCACAATGAAGTGTTGTGGTTGGGTGGGGATAGCCCTAAGTAGAGTACTGTAGTTTGTTCCTATATATACATGTTGCGTATGGAAAAACTCGCACGGGAGAGACATCTATATATTGGAAGACGTTGATTTCGATGGTTTGTGTCGAAGCAAGGCTGTTTTGAGACTTGCAGGAAGATTTGAAAGAGATTGCATGATGACATTATATGACATATGTTTGTATTTTTGCCTCGTGGCCTCGCCCTCCTACTTACTGTAATTAAGTAGGCGCCTACTTAGTCAAGTAAGGGAGTAGGCTTCTAGGAGCAGGACGCCTCAGGACGCAGGATAGCTCACGCTTCTTCAAGAAAGCTCCCCCCCACCTGAGGGCACGGGGGAGCTTCCCTGAAGAAGCGCTCACGCTAATGATTTGGTTCCTAGACTTTTTAAAAAAAAAAAAACTTATGTTCAAAATGTCTTCCAGACACAAGAAGAAGTCCCAGATTCCGACCAAAACGAACAATGCCAAAAGGCTCTAAGCCTAGTGCATGTATCACGAGGCACACGTGCTTGCAGAATAACTGTGCATATACTCAGTCTGTGCAACATGCTTAAGTGAAAAAAATATGACCTCGTGCATGCATCAGTCCAACTGAGTCTGGGATATGTGTTTTTTTTGTGGAAACCATTTTGTTTCCAAACGGAATCTTGGAAACACCTCATCCAGGCTTTGGAGTTGCTCTTGAAGATGCGGGCGGATCCGAACAACACCTCCAACCAGGCTGCGGTCTTCATTGCAGCCGTGTCAGCCAGCGTTCGTAGCCAGCAACTAGCTTTGTCAATATCACTTTGAGTTCCCATGTGACAAAAATAGACAGCACATAGAAAGCAAACATGCATTTAGGGGTCCTCTTGGGCGAAACGTGGCTGATTCATTTGAAGACAAAAAGGTAAACACAAAGACAACAAACTAACAACATGAATCAAGGAGATTTAAACGGCTGGAAAAGAGTTTGTCCACCACATAGTGCATCTCTTTTGCAGTTTCGTCACTTTGCATGGATACCAATAGGATCGCACAAAACAAGAACAAAGAAGGACGAAACAGCATCCGTGTGAGTATTGGTATCCCCAGGCTTTGAAGAAGCGTCTGCAAAGCAATACCAGTGGTTTGGAGGGAACAGTTGAAGATGCAGAAGGCTGTAAATATACAGGACCTCAGGACATCTTTGGTTCGATTAGGTTTTTTAGGTTTGGCTACTGTAGGTTTGTGTATCCATAAATTCTGACCAGCGTTCAGTTCGATTCGGTTTCCCATGCCGTCTGCATGAAATCATTCCAGCTGGTGTCTTCATCTTTTTGGATGCTGGTGTCTTCACGGTCTCATCTTGATCATTCTCACCACCATCCCTCAGCTGCCTTAATCTGCTCAGCCAACCTTGAGATGCTTCTCCTGAAGGCTCATGCTACCAACCATTCTGATGACCAAAACTCTCTAGCCAAATTCCTTCATCCTACCCCTCTGATAGTGGGGCCTCCCCTAGTAATCAAGCCCACCCTTTGGCCTCCATCTTGTTTTCCATCTCTTTCATCCTGCCATCCTCTTCCTTTCCCAAATCATTATCCCAACTAGACAATCCACTATAGACCTCCACCCTCACCACATAGAGCCTCCATTGCCCATTCCTCCTCCATGTTCTCAAATGCAAGCTCCCAATTTGCATGGCTCTGATCTCTCATCAAACTTGGGCCAATATGCTAAGCTCTCATTGTTCTCATGGTCAGATGTAGTGTGTAAATATTAGATTATAAATTATATAATACATATATATATATTCATTCAGATGCAAATGTATGTTCCCGCTCTCCGGGGGGTACCAAATACATATAGGCATATTGTTTGCTTAGGGCTAGGATCCGTATTCAAAGACATGCAAAGAGAGCTACATGAGATGGGAGACAACAAATCAGCGGGAAGAATTATCAATAAGAGGAGGGGCCAAGCAATACTGTATAGAACAAATTGATCGTTATTGATCCAGAAGGAAAACACGGGAAGTGGCATCAAATTTGTCACGTACGTGACAGTGTTAAAGCATTTGGTTTGTGATCACACAGTGTTGCAACGCATTCAAGAGGGGACGAGTTGGCACCGAACCCATGAGTTCGCCAGATACGAGCACCTGCACTCGGGCACTGCAACTTGGAGGGATTGGGGTTGCAGAGAAGTGACAGATTCGCATAAATCACGTACTTTGGGAATGGTCCCCAGTAAAAATCGCTTGAGCTGACACGGAGCAAATTGCAACGCGAACGCCTGTTGTTTGTCTTGTGCTAAGTCTTACGGCAGATGTGTTTCTTACCCATTGGCCCATTAATTGAATCAGGCCTAGGTCACCGGCGGCTCAGGCCTCACAGGAAAAGCGGTTGATCTTTTGGTGGAGCATGGTGCCAAAGTGAATCTATCGAGCAGCTCGCTTTGAAACCAGATGTTTTCTTTAGACAGTCGCTGGCAAGCATTTAGCAGCAGCAGCATGACTGAGAAGAAAAACTCATCTCTCCGAACAAAGCTGCAGGCAGTATGGTTGTGGCAACGCCTTTGGATGCAGCCTGCTATCGAGCTGCACCTCCTAGTGTGGTGCAGAGACTTCTGGAGCACAAGGCTTATATATCTGCTTCTCAAGGCAGCGGCGACTCCAGGATCAGTACACTTGACAGTGTTACATTTTTTGATATCCACTGAAAAGACTATAATAGAGTTAATAGACTCTCTTTCTGGAGAATAGGGCACCTGAGTGTTCTGTCAAGATCCGACCTGAACTGAACTGAACATCATTTGTTAACAGCCTTTTGACGAGGGCACACTTTGTAGGCCGTTGCTTGGAGCCGCTATGTATGTTGGTCTTCCATTCCCATGGAAATGCGAGCCTTGGCTGCCCTTTCATGGTGATGGAGTTTGTCAGGGCAAGGGCAAGTGAAATGGTGAATATATAGAGAAGAACAAAAGAAGGTGGCCTTGGGCTCCTGTAATTAGGGAGAAAGAAGAAGTCTACCCTTCTTTCTTGTCTTTATCTTCTAACACATTTGGAGAGAAAATTCCTCATGCAAAACCTGCACCGGTAAAGATCACCGTTTGGTTCTTGTTTGTTTCAAGGGTGAGAATATGAAGCAGTCGCTTTGGTGAACCGAATGTATTTGTGACTTGCATGTGATTCTGAACCGGATATGCAAATCACCAAGACCTACTTGCGCTAGACTTTGACGTTATGTCAGTTCTCTCTTCCTTTCAGTACGTCAACATAAGCCAAGCTTGCAGACCATCTGACCATCTATGACAATCTCAGAACAAGTGCTTGGCTTTGCCTAAGTAGTCCAAGCATTTCACCAGTAATTAATTGCAAGGAACATTGTCCCTTTTTTCCGACATTCGATCAAAGAGCCACTGGAACCAGTTTGGAGGATGCAGTTCCAATTGCCGGCGATTCTGCATTATGTACACAGCACCGGGGTCTTGATCCACCCCCGAGGTATTGGAAGGAAACCGCAAACCTTCTCATCGAAGCCCAGGCCGGCAAGATGTTACAGAAAACTGGGCATTGCCACAAGGATCCAATAAACTCAAGAACAGGAAGACTGGCCATTGAACACACAATCAGCGAAACACTTCTGGATGGCTGTTGGATGCTTGAGCACAGATACAATTTCAAGGTGCAATTCTCCATGCATCGGCATTCTGTAAAGAAGAGGGCCTCACAGCACTTTTTCGTTTAGCACGGGGTGACGGGGTGTGGTGTTTTTATTATTCTGGTAGATACAATTGACCGTCTCTTGTTGGCAACACCCTGGAAGTATCTCTAACTTATAGAGTGGTACTCAACGTACTCAACCATCGCCATAGCAGAGTTGAAGGACTGATACCGAGTTGCTCCACGCCAAAAGGGAGGTCTTTCCATGAGACCCAGTTTCTTGAGGCGGATCTGAATGCGCGCATGAATATGGCCGGAGCTCTTGGCTTCATCCAAGCATTTTGCCGCTGCTGGGTGGCCATCTCATCGAAGGCCGGTGAGCCTCCTCAGCCTCCTGAGCCTAGCCACAAGCCAAAAAAAGCATCTGTGGGAGCTGTCATACATGAATCTTAATATGATGCATGTTATTGCATGCTGCACAAATACTGACACAGCAGGTGCTTTTGGGACTCAACAGCTTGAAGTCAGAATCATGTGAGGAATGGATGCTGATCCCACTGCACCGAGCTTTAGCCATGAATACCCTTCCAACTTCTCAGTCATGTCTTGAAGCCTAAGCCTTGGTTCGGTCAAGCCGCAGGAGCAACCGATGATCGTGAAGCTTTGCGCGAATGGTGACACCACACCTCTAGGCCTTGCTGCCATTTTGGGTTGCTTGTCGCCAGAGGGAGGCTGTGATAGGTCGTGAAACATCATGAAACATCCATACAAACGTTTCCGCCATATCGCGCAGAGTTTGTAAAAATTAAAAATGAATACGTCCCACAGAATCCCACAGCCAAATGAGCAAAAAGGAACCTGTCATTCATATACATCCCCACACGATGTATATCGACAAACATTGCAAAGCTTCATACTAGTAACAAGTGCATCGCTACTAGTAACAAGTGCCTTACTAGTAGTAACAAGAAGCTCCTAGTAACAAGTGCCTTGCTAGTAGTAACAAGAAGCTACTAGGAACAAGTGCCTTGCTAGTAGTAACAAGAAGCTTCTAGAAACAAGTGCCTTACTAGTAGTA
>CAXAMN010014558.1:806933-819640 GCA_963970005.1 Durusdinium trenchii | reverse complement strand
AACAAGAAGCTTCTAGAAACAAGTGCCTTACTAGTAGTAACAAGAAGTCTTCGTTTCAACGAACCGTTTGCATCGATGGGATGTCCTTCGGGGTCGATCCATGGGGCGGAAGAGGGGGGGTGTTACATCAACGGTATTCGGATGTATTCGGTATACCCGGTGTTTTTGAGCGTGGCTTGGTTTGGCAGGCGTTTGTGGTGAAGAATATTGAAGAATCAATTCTTTCGCATGTGCAAAACGGCAAGCCAACAGAGAGAAACAGGTGGACACCAAATCTAAGACTCCGCGGTTTGAGACTGCAGAACAGCGGGGGAAAGCATGTGTTTTTTTTTTCCTGAACGACAAGTCACACGGGCCTGAGTGCCATTGCATCAATGAAAGCGCCAGGAGTCCGTTTTTCCAATTTGAGATACTTGGAGTTTTGCACCGAGACCGGTGCGGACCTGTGGGTTTGCATCCTGGAGCTCTTGATTCGGGTCCGTCCTTCGGTCCTTTGCTCATGTTGTCGACCGAAACGGAGTTCGCTCCTCCGTCCATGGTCTGAGGCTCTGAAACCATGGTGGATTACTTGCTGGAGCATGGGGCCAAGGCATGTTAGCCGACGACACCGTTGCACCGTGAAGGGCGGCAACGCGTGATGTGATGTGTACTTTGTTCCTTTTTTTTTTCACGAAAGGGATCATTTTCCCTTATCAATACCAAGCAACAGAGCCCTATGCACAGAGTTCCATGGTGCTGCTCTCTTTTGTGCTTGAGTTGGCATCCTCAAGCTTCATAGCTGGGTGATGCTTTGATACAGTAGCACCCAAGTTCAACAGGAGGACTCAGTTGGCGTGTTGTGCCACCGATTGTACCAGCTAAAGTGATGAGAAACATGTTAAGGACAAGTCTTAGTGTAGTCTCCCACAAACCATGGTATCGCGATCATGACCGGTATGACTGACTCTTGGTGTATTATTGTGCAGTTTTAATGTGTTCCATTAATACTTTGATTTGACTGATTGGAAGAGTTGTACTTCAAAATTCCAAATGACGCCCGCCATCAAGAGAAGTATGGCCAGCAAATTTCCTTTGATGCACTTACCATGCATGACCCAACTCAGGAGGTGTAGCATAGAAGTGTAGGTGACGCTGCATGTGGGTCATCACTGCAGGCAGTCAATGTGTTGTTTGGCAATGGACATTTTGAAGCGAAGTTTCATCGGACACAAAGCAGCGGCTTGCAGATGTCCTTGAGCTCGTGGCTAGAAGCCGTTGGGCAGGAAATGGTTTCTGGTTGTACTGTAATATATAAATGAATGTGTGTGTGTGTCACAAATGCAGATGTAACTACCATGAACCACGACAAGCCGCCACACAGCGCAAAACTGGTCGCCACCAATGCTGTAAACCACAAGCGACCAGGGATCGCCACAAGGCAGCAAATCAACACTGATTACCACAAAGTCACACCATACCACTTTAAGCGTCATCTCCGGCTCCTTTCTTGAGTCTGCTGTCCAGCTGCTCCAGCTGCAGCAGGGTGAGAAACATATAGATCTGAGTCGTGAGCTCGAGAGCTGCAGAGTCTTTAGGCAATACCTGTATTCCTTGCCTGATCAGCTTCCCAGCCATTTGGCTAATCACAGTAGGTCATGAGTACCGTACCGTGAAACCTGCACATCCAAGAACTGGGTTGCTTACCAGCTTGCACAGGCTGAAGGGCATGCTCATCAGTTCTGGTGGTTTTCATGTTTTTGTGAATTAAACTCGACGATGCCTTGTCAAGAATGGAGCGTCCCGTAATTAGGAAGATAGTATATAATGGTGCCCACTCTTGGTTCTCTTGGTTTGAAGATGACACGGTTAGGGATTCTCCAATCTCCGAACGTAAAAAAAGGGCTATATATATAAATTGCTATTAACAATACTATTCAGAGGTCAGAGCCTTTTCCAGCTGCCAAAGAGTGTTTGAAACTGTCAGGTGCATGCCAAAAACAGCCGGAAGAAAAACGTGCTGCATTTGGTCTCGACATCTCGCGTGAATGACCGCCTATCAAAGCATGTTCTTCACTTACGTATCTGGTCTGCAATTTGAGGCTTCGACTGCTTCTGCACATTTGGTGCACTTGACCCTGCGTATCATGTTGCTGTTGTCTTTGCAGCTGTTCTTTTCGTTTCTTCTAGGGACCTGAGCACCTGATGGGAAAAAAATGGGCCTCCAGTTTGATGTACAAACGAGTGACACATGGAATTACAACAATTGCTGCTGGTGTTATGGGTGTTGCAGGAGACACAAAGACTGTGCCCCCGTTTATAAGGGGAAGCAACTCTCAGGAACACCACCATTGATTGTGAGGACCCCGTTTACAACAACACAAACATGTATAATATATAGTGAGTGGCTGTCTTAGCTTTTCCCAGACTTCCTAGTGGCTCCAACCCTACACCCAACAGTTTCTGTTGTTACTTGAGACACCCCAGAACACAGATCACAGTCTTCGTTCCGTCCAACGGCACCAAAGCACAAGGTGTTACTGCTTATTAAAGTCTTTGCTTTGTTTGTCCTGAGGGTTGAAAGTGTACAGAGACCCAGATACCCTCAAAGCATGACCGAGACACCACTCAAACATGAACGAGATACCACTAAAACATGACCGAAGCACCACCAAAACATGACCGAAACAACACCGAGAGGCCGCCAAAGGAAAACCGGTACACCACTAAAGCAGACCGACACCACCTAAACATGACCGAGACACCAGCAAAAATTCATGACTGATACACCACCAAAACATCCACCACCCAGACCGGGGGCTGTGGATCTGACGGCGCCCAGCTGCCTAAAGAATGTACAACCAGCCCCAGGCTATCACTGGGGAACCACAATGAACCAGAAAACCAACATGTGATGGAACGAGAGACCTGCACGGACTTGAGGCGATCTTGGCAGAGGCTTCAACAGGTTCACGAGTGAGGCGCTTCGGGACAGCATTTTGTCATGTTGGGTGGGATGGGCCGGTATAGAAAGGGTTTGTTGTCCACCCAGCTGTCTATCAGTCTTTTTCAACAAATCTCGCCACCAACTTCGCACCCCCACGTTTACTTGTGTCTATCAAGAGTTCGTGAGATGTGATGCCCTTCGAAGCGCCAGGGCGAGCGAGAATACATCTCCAGATTGGCGACGACCCAGACACCCCCTCCGGCAACGGCGATCAACTACCACGACCGGGGGGGTGATGTCGATCACCATCTGAGTTCGCCTATTCACACAGGTGTGGTCAAACCTGACAAATGGCCTGATAGTATTTCATAATCTGATAATGCATTTGCTGACATGACAGTCTGAGACCGTTGTAGTATGATCCCAAAGTCAGACCAGGTGTAGGTTTGACCGACCCACAACATCACGTTGCATGACTTTGAAACGCCTTTGGTGACCCCGTAGATGTCAAAGTTGCAGCATGTCCGCGAGCCTTATTATTCATGATATTTCGACGCGCTTGGGGTTGTCCAACTACAGGATGTTCAAATTCAATGCATATGCATATCCATTTAGATGCTTGGGTTTCACTCCAATTGAAGGCGATTCAGTCCGGCATTTCTTTGAGTAGCTGAAGTTGGGACCTTGCTTCTATACTACAAAAAACACGACCTGACATGACACATAAATGATTTGTCAATATTTGTCATATTGGTTGACAAAGATGTCTACATGTTGTTCGTCCCACCTCAGCACGGAACTGCTGCAGTGGATCGAAACCGAAAGCGGGTTATTTTGCCAATTTTCTTAGCTGGAACATTATATTTTGTATTTTGGAGTTTGGGTACCTGCCCAACTCCGAAACGCAAAAGAATTGCCGGCTCACTCCTCCACAAAAGTGGTAGCAACAGAACTCGCACCTGTCATTGGCAAAGAATCGACAACTGATTAAGATTCACAGCAAAGCATCATCTACTACCGATGGCCTCCAACCTAATAGCAATGGCCTCCAATCGGCCTCCAACCTAGTAGCATACGATCTAGGCAATAATAGCCAATCTAAAAGGATCAAAGAAACAGATGTTCCTGGCTCAGCATGGGCAGAATGGCAGTGCGAGCATTGGACTTCTTGGAGAGAGATCCGGTGTTTGTACAGAGATGATTTTCCACGGGCGTGTTATGGCTAATTTGTTTCACTCTACTACTACTACCTACAAAGTTGCACTAGAAGGCTGGACCAGTCGGTTCTGAGATTTAGGATGTGTCATGACAAATTACTTAATTTATGGTATTATATAACATTAATTAATCATGTTATTGTTGTCCAGCACACACGGTTTGTCGTAGCCTGCAAAATCACTTTAATAAACTTTAATCCGGAAAGCAGATGGTGTCCAGCTTGGTGGAGCAGCCAGTTTAGCACGAAGCAGCGATCAACGGAGAAGAAAAAATGACAAGTTGCTTCAAGTTGCGGCGTTTGTCCTGGATGTTTGTTGAACGGTTCCCCTTGTCACGCTTGCCTCTAAATAAAGTACTCAACCTCAGGTTTGAGACGGTATCAGACACGTGTTAGGAACAGTTTCGGTTTTTGTTCGGTTCAAACACCGTCAAAACTCATACCTGCGACAGCGGAGAGCTGCTTCCTCTTTGAGTATTGCAAAGGTACACTACCGCCAATGAGAGATTTTTGCATAGTATGTTTAGTTTATTTTATTGATGGCCCGATCAAAAAGGGTCACTTCAACTATGACATTTCTAAGAGGTGCCCGTGAGCTGCGTGCGCAGGGTTGCAATATCCATCGCCCGCCAGCTGCACACTCCTCCACCAAAGACGGAGTGCTGTGCATTGTGCTTATCTGTGCTTGCATCCCGATGGGAATCAATGGGACATCCATTTCCCCAGCTTCATAGACAAAGCTGCTTTGCTGGTTCCAGGCGCCTTTCCAGGTCTATCGGTTCAATCCTGTCCAGATCTGGTAATCTTGCGCCCACTTGCACCCAGGTCCTGAGATTGGAGCCCTCGAGATCTTTAGGCTGACGTCAGGATGGGTCAAATGTCATTCTTTTAGTGGGTTCTTCAGAGAGTATTCCCCATGTTTCTTCAGAGAGTATTCCTTGCATTTCCAGAAGAAGTGCGCGGGACCCGCGCACGGAGCCCACGACCCGCTGCGGTTCGGTGTAAAGCCACCTTTACAAAGCCACCCTCCTCCGATCTCGGCCTCTGTGGCGGAGGAGTCCATTGGACTGATTTCCATCATGTTGTGAGGAGTGCTTGGACATAGAGCTCTTAGTCGCCAAGGTGATTTAGAGCTTAGTCGATGCTCCACTACCTCCAGTGACTGGGGCTTCAAGTGAGTAAAGGGGCCAGCAAAGGTGGATGGACATGCAAAGAACCTGGAATTAATTGATCGGAACGGTTTACGTCGACGTCCGATGTTTTCAGGTCAGCCAATACCCCGATCCGATCCTGAGGAGCCACAGCCTGGTGGGCCTGTCTTTTTGCGGGTCTTTCAGCATCGTCTGCCACGTTTTGATCCACATGTATCCACATGTCACAAAAAGATGCAAACCTTAACGTTCCTGAGTTGCATTGGCATGTTCGCTACAAGTATATAAGATACCTATTAACTTTTCCTCTATGAAATGGGGGGGGACAACCCCCATGATAAAACAACATATTGGCTAGTGCTTGGGGGGGGATACACCCCGGATTTTATAGAGGAGAGGTGGGTGATTTTATAGAGAGTGTTGCGTTACCATGTAAGTGTTTGATATGATGCAGAGAGTTAGAGTGTCTGTGAAAAAACATGTTTTTGCGTACATTTCCAAGTTGAAGCCATTTTGGCTGAAATCATGAAGTTGGCAGGCAAGCAACACTGGACACAAACAGTATTACATGAAGAACACCCTATTTTTCAGCGTAATTAAATAATGATTTCAACACGTATGAAACAATCAACATTTATAGAAAAAAAACAATATATATATATATATTTACATCCAAGTTGCAGACATCTGAAATGCTTTAAGTGTGTGAATCTTTTGGCAACCAACTTCATACATTGAGGCCCAGGTCAGAAGACACTGTCAGGCCCCACCTCTTTTCTATAAAATGGCATGCCTTGACCCCATCACCATTGCATAAAAAGGTCCACATACCCACCTACTGCCCTGTTGGGCAGGGTAAAGTGCTTGGCTTAATCGGTCCAGGCCACCACAGGTTGTGGATTTACATCCATCTTGCACACATCTGAAATGTTTTAGATGTGTGAACCTTTGGGAGTAGGTGGGTATGTGGGCCTTTGTATAGAATGGTGAGGGGATCAAGGCATGCGTTTTTATAGAGAAGGTGGGGCTGGGGCCCCACTATTGGCTCACTCCACTTGAGGGGGTCTAGTGAGATTGGCTGTCCATGAGATTTGCTGCCCAAGAGGGATAGATGGCAAAAGACTCGTGCAGACTTGGGGATGTTGCCAAAAAGAAACGAGATCAGATGTACGCTCTTTTGAGACTTTTGTGATCAGTTTTTGCATGCTGCCTAAACTCGAACACCGCCTAAAATTGAACACCTTCTCATTTTATAGAGACCTTCCTTGTTCATAATGCAAGCATGCATACTATTAAAGCCTCATTTCTGACGTCACAGCTTCTCAATTTATATAAATCTTTGTTAGGTCTGGCCTTGTGATTTTATATACAAAAAAAGTTCCCCAGGGGGGGGTCACCCACACCAAATTGTGTCCATAAAATCTCTGGCAAGACCCCGCCCTAGGAAAGTTTTAATGGGTATCAAGTAAGTGTCAATCAAGGAGTGCCAGAGCAGTTCTCTCACAGTGGTTTCACCCATTCCACCAATCGTCATCGTCGAGCACATCATGGGTTCCTACCTTCCCAGAATAAAGAGGCTTTGACCGACCACACTCCGATGGGGACGTTGTATGGATTCTCCATGGGTTCTCCTTAAAGAAAACCTTGTACACGTGGAACATGAACGACCCTGTCATTGACAATTGTGCCTAAGATTCACGTTCATAACTTGTTTCATGTGTTCGCCTGGCACAGTTTATGTCCTCGCAGTTTTACAGTGTTGCTTGCTCTAAAGACTCAGAGTCTGAAGTTAAGCACGTTGTCAAATTGGTTCTTGGCGTTTGTCGGTGCAAAATGCAGCTGACATTGCAATTGTTCAATTACAAGTATATATGTCTATGTTAATCAAAAAATCAAGATAATATGACTAAAGTTTCACAGCAACGCTGTTGCCGGAACCCTTTTCGCAATGTGACCGTGAAATGAACATCCTTTCTTTTCCAGAGGACTTGGGGATGTCGACCTGGAAGAAGGCCGTGCAGAATGGAAGGGTGAAGGGTTGGGCCGTGGTGCTTGGTCTCCGGATTGATGCGTTTGTTTTTTTTGTTCGCCCAGCCGCACCACGCCGCACTGGGCGTAACAACGAACTTGCAACATGATGCACCCACCGTTCGGTTCTATCGCTGGATTTAGGGGGTGGGTGAGGTTATGTGGCAAGATTCATTTATACGTCCTTTATTTGACCTACATGTGTGCATTGTTTCGGAAGTGCCGGTCAAAAGGGATCAAATGAGCCTATATACCAAGAATATCCAAGAATTGGTATTTGGTACCCTCCCTTTTTGGTGTTTACTCCTTCGTGGATATGCGTGGGAAGTCAAAATGTGGGAAGAGGGCATCAGACAGGCACTGCAACTGCAAGACTTGGAAGATTTTATGGTTTCTTAAGAATCACTGTGTCGACTGTTTTTTCCTTCTCGGCCACCGGTGACGTTTCCCCACTATGGTGGGCAACGCGACCTGCACGAGGTGGACTTTTCCAGCTGAGGTCTGGGACCGTCCGAAGGGTCTGATCCCGGATGTCGGCGACTGGATCCTCCACTTTGTTGATGATGTTTGATGCATGTTTTGTGTTTTTTTTCTAGTTTGTGTTTTACATTGTTTTGCTGATTTTGATGGTCTTGCCACTTGTCTTGTTGGTCATTTTTTGAGAATTGGTGACCTGGTCGAATTTGAAGCTGGACAAAATTCCACACGTCTTCATGGTATTAGCCTGGTTAAGTTTGTTCTTGAATGGCAAGACTTGACAAACCCCAGCGTGAGGCGTGAGGGCATGGCTTTAGATACTTTAGATTGCAGTGTCAGGTGATGCAGTGATGCAGGAGTTTTGTCCAGCAGCAGTATCATTCATGATGCAAAATATGTTGGGTGAGCTATTCCAAACATTTCCAGGGATGTTGCGGCAAAGGGGTGATGGCAGCGTCGACAGCTAGTTTCCGAGTATGTATGTTGCCACATGAATTGGGTACAGTACAGCCCACTGCCCCGTCCACAAGGTTCTTCTAAATGCAGGTGGGTCATCTCAAGTGTATGTACTGTAATTTGTTGGGGCTTGTTGAAGCTACACCGCTGGTCCTAGCCAAATATGTAGTTTGAGATTCCATTATTGGCGATCCCCGCTGGAGGCGTCCTGAGATGAATGACTTGTTTGCTCGTGAATCGGCACGGCACAAAGCTGCCGCTTCCAACTGTAAAGCTGCACAATGATCACAAATGTAAGGTGCCAGCATGCACGCACCCCTCACATCCCCGCACCCGTGAGCACAATCAACTTCTTTGCAGTTTGCGCATTGGAATCTGCAAACACTTATTTTGAAAACTACTAGAAACAGCTGTTGGGGTTGTGATGGGGTTGTGGCTCGAGCACGCTGCTTGTGCATCAATGGGATGTACGGGCCATGAGCAACAGCTTAACATTTGCAGGGGCATTCTTCCTGTGCATCGAAGCGCCAGAATGGGTGTTCAGAAGCTAAAAGAAATCAGATGGATATATTTGATACCAACCGGATGTCGAACTTGATATCACTTGATGTTGGCGCGTGCCAAAAGAGACTGGGTGGCCATCATGGTCACCGGTCTCAAAAACGTGATGTATTCGATGTGCTTGATGGATTCATTGAAAAGCGTGGTCACCAGAACATGGAAAAGCAGGATTTTTTGAAATTCGAGGGAGCTGTTCCCGATCCACGAATCGGATCCAAGGATCCAACAGTGGGATGAATCCAAGACATCTGGTACAGGTATATCAACCGATCCAGGCTTCCGCTCAGCTAGATGGCCATCGTCAGCCCATAGTCACACCATGACACGCCCGGCGCTTGATTGTAGGAATTTGTTATTTTGAGCTTTGAAAGTGAAAGCCGCATGGATGTACATCTCAAGGTGCTGTGGAACCGGCTAACCTCATCATATATTTCTCATGACTGGCATCGAAAGGCCTACTATACCTATCAGCTCTGATACTTGACGTGCCTGGCCTGGGCTGTCAGTTTCAGGTGCCTGGGCTGTAGTCTGGTGGCCTCACGGCATCTCACGGCTCCTTTTGCGGTCTGCAACACTGTTTTTTGCCAAATATATATAATATTATATAATATTATATATATTATATATTATACTATATATATTATATATACATGCTACTAGGAGCAAAGGGCATTACTACTAGGAGCAAGGACGCTATTAGTAGCTCCTGGCCTTACTACTAGGAGCAAGGACGGTAATACACACGATTATATATATATATGTACTGACTGCAATTCTATTCCTCCAACAATTCAAAATGGAACCGTCAATATCTTCCAAGATGTTCCAACCCTGCTGATTTCTTTCCTCACATTGGGATTCTCCTGTTTTATCGCTGTGTGTGTTTGCATTCGATTTGTTTGTTCTTGCATTGCTGTTTGCTTGACATGCTTTTCTGCCATTCAGCAGCCCTTGTCACGTTGCTAATGGACTTCGGGACATGCAAGCACTACAGAAATTATCCTTTGATTGTGTACAAGGGTCATGCAGTAGAAGGGCTCCTCCAAGTTGCGCTCATCGTCAAGCTGACTGCAATTCAAGCAACACTGAATTTATCTACAAAAAGGCGACTGGCACGGGCATGAGAGCGTTTCAGTTTTTCCATGCAGTTGAAGATATTCAACTGTGTTGCTTTGCAATCACAACGTAAATTTCACGAGCCTGATTCAGTGATTTGATTCATGGTGCTTCTGTGCTGTCACGTTGCAGGGCGACAGTATTATATATATATATTCACTTTTTTCAAGCAATTGAATGTTTGGTTGAAATCAAAATCGCGAGTGAACTGACTTCATTGGCATGGCTCCGGGTCCTTCAGATTCTCCAGGTTAAACAGAGATATGATATATTGCAAATATCACGGCTCAAGAGGGCGCTGATGCTGGTGCTTGAATTCATGTGACAAGGGGCAACATGAGCACCTTGGGATCTTTGCAGCCAGCACCTTGATTGCGAATTGATTTATATTACGCTAGACGAACGGACACTTCAAAATAGGCGAGGCTTGTGAAAAGACATGACGGCGCTGAGCTTGGCTTCAAAGGGCCTACCAAGCAAGTTAAAATCTGGAGACTGCTTTTCTCTGTATGTTTGTTATGGTGGTTTGAACTTTACTGTCCTGACACAGATTTTGAAGCTGTGGCTGCGTTTTTTGGATGTTGTGTCCTTCTATGCCTTTTGTGCTGCTTGGGATTGTTTCCGAAGTCTTTTGACCAAGATGCTCTTTGATTCTATCTCTCGCCATAGGGCCAGGAATTGTTGGGTGATTTCCGGAATGCACCTGGAGCAGAGGTCTTGGAAAAACTAGTGGACAAGTGCAATGGACAAGGGGCAACATGTGGGAGCCTAAGTCATGTATATATATACGCTTGAAGTCACCTGACTTTAGCTTGCTTGCCCACATTTGATGTTGCACCGGCACACGGAGCACATTCATTTCAATGCACATGCTGTGCACAACCAGAGGTGGTGCTGCTCACCCATTTAAGAGCTTCAAACATGTCTGGTCCAGCTCAGTCCAAAAACAACAGCTCCTCCATGCTGACAAATGGTTTGGGTGCGGGCAAGGCAAATCAGCACTGAAGTCGACACTACAAATGTGCCAAATGCACAACTTCGCAAATTGGATACTCCAGACTCCAAAGCATGGTGTGTGAAATGGGCACTGGAGCAACAGAGCATCGCGAATCGCAAGCGCACAAACAAGCCACATAGACTTTGCCAAAGACTTTCAGGTTTGATGAATTCAATTGTTCCAGAGTGGTAGAGCGGTGGCTGTTCGTGTCACCAGGATCAGCACTGAGGTTAGCTCTTGATTTTTCTCTCCACCTGGCCTATGAAACCTCTGCTTTCACCCACTGGCTTTGCACTCCAACCCTCATTGATATTGCCGCAGGCATTCTCAGCACGCACAGTCATTTTCTTGCGATTTGCAGAAGTTCACACATTAAGAGCACACACTTTACACTTTGCAACCATGGCATGTGTTGCTGCAGCCAATTGACTGGTCATGTGTCGGACAGATTCTGCGACGAGGCCTGATGAGCAAAAGTGGCTTTGTACTCCAAAGCGTGGGTGATGTGCCGGTGTTCCCAGCTTCAGTTAATTACAGCTTTGTGCAGATTGACCGAGATATCAGATACAGCACGTTAAATCAAGTTGTTGACAGGACTGGTCGTGACACGTCTCTTCTTCAGAAACAGGAAACCACATCCAACCAGGGCAGAAGCAGGGAGTAGGCAGCGGATAAATTGATTCTTGCTCATACCTTTGGTTGTACTTGGCTTGGCTTAGGACGTGCTCGATGTGATGGTGTTTCTTTTTGAAGTGTGTTTACGCTTATTTAATGTTGAAAGTCGAATCAATCCGTAAACAGTCACTCTTGTTTAAATATATAATGTGGTTTCAACATGTTTTACTCTGTTTTAACCTTTGTTACTATGTTTATAGCTGGTTTACGCGTTTTAACGTAGTTGTGTTACTCTTTTTTTTAGCTTTATATATTACTATTATTTGGGCTGATGATGCAGCAAGTAAGAATCAGTCTGCTTTTAAAAATCTTTGCTACTCTAAGTTAAAGGAGACATTAAAAACATAGTAAAAGATAGTGAAAAGACTAAACATGTATAAAACAACAAGTTAGTAATATGATTAAAAGAAAGTAAGAGATAGTAGACGAGAGCTCAGATCCAACCCCATCACACCAACCATAGGTGATGTAATGACAGGCGCGCTGTGAGTTCAACGTGCATGTGCAGGTGCCATGTCAGACATCAATCCCGTGAAAACATCCCTGAGACAGCCTGAGACAAAAACCTGGCAGAAAACCATGTGGAACAGATGTACATTTGCCATGTCGGACCTTGTGGAACAGATTCAAATGCGTTGAACACCAAGCAGAAGTGGTCAGAAAAGAAACAATCCAACAAGACGAACCAACAACTCAAACAGAAGAGACAAGGAGACAGGCAAGGCAGATCATATCTCAAATCCGAGAAATCCGGAAAACATATATATCTCTCTATATATATATATACTATATGGGTATGTAGTCATTGTAATAGGATGTAATAGGGTGACCCCCAACCAATGGATAATGTTTTCCATCTTCCAGCGGTCTTGGGGATGTCTCCCTATGTTAATACACACCCATATACAGCCAGCCCCTAGTAGCGTCCTTGCTCCTAGTAGCGATGGAGGAGCCCCTAGTAGCTTCTTGTTCCTAGTAGCAAGGCCAGGAGCCCCTAGTAGCGTCCATAGCGATGCCAGGAGCCCCTAGTAGCTTCTTGTTCCTAGTAGTAAGGCCAGGAGCCCCTAGTAGCGTCCTTGCTCCTAGTAGCGATGCCAGGAGCCCCTA
>CAXAMN010014558.1:759287-806923 GCA_963970005.1 Durusdinium trenchii | reverse complement strand
CCCTAGTAGCGTCCTTGCTCCTAGTAGCGATGCCAGGAGCCCCTAGTTGTTCCTAGTAGCAAGGCCAGGAGCCCCTAGTAGCTTCCTTGCTCCTAGTAGCAAGGCCAGGAGCCCCTAGTAGCTTCTTGTTCCTAGTGGTAGCGCCAGGAGCACCTAGTAGTGTCCTTGCTCCTAGTAGTAAGGTCAGGAGCCCCTAGTTGCTTCTGTCCTTGCTCCTAGTAGTAAGGCCAGGAGCCCCTGGTAGCTTCCTTGCTCCAAGTAGCAAGGCCAGGGTCAGGAGCCCCTAGTAGCGTCCCTACTCCTAGTAAGGCCAGGAGCCCCTGTGTTGTCTTTTTGAGTTTGGCCACATTGGCCACAACTCTTAAATTTGGACGAGGGCACGTGTCCTACATGCGGGTTGCATACACAATCACATCACACTCCACACTATGTATGCCGCATACACAATTCAAAGATATTCAAAGGGCGACACCAACACGGCATATTATTGCACGCAACATTACAATATACTGCACATGCGACTGGTAGGTGACAACCTGAGGTGTTGTCTGCGCGAGGATAGCTGTTGATAATGACGTCAGACTAACTGGCCAGCAATTCCACATAAAGAGGATTTAGACGCCAGGCCATCGTGGCCCGATACCTCAAACTACGTTCGCAAGTTTTATTTGAGTGTATGCTGTATCAATCCAGTGCTGGATGTGTTCTTCCTGGACCCTCAGGCCCAGCCATCGCAACGACTTCAACCAGTTCTGGTTTTAAAGAATGTGTTTGGATGTGTTTGGGATCCCATTTCTGTGGTGCTTGGCTAGTTGAAACACATGCTCTGCCCGTGCGAAACAGTTATCAGTTGCTGCGCAAAGAAAGTTTGTATATAAGCAGTTATATAATATGCATAAAGATAATATCTATTCGCATATCATTACACTGAGTGTACAAAAGTATTTTTGCACATAATTACCCATTCCATTGTCAAGAAATGTTCCCCCAAAGATGTTTACCACTTGATACGGCCATATCAAAACTCGCTTCCTAGAGGTGCATTCTGAAAAAATTGAGTTCTGCAGCATGCCCGTCATGAGCGCGCCTCCAGAAGATATCAAAAAAAAAACATAGAAAATATGTGCGGTGGGGTGTGTGGCAACACGAGCCTTGCGAGTGAGCACCGAAGTGTCCAGGAAGTTTGTCCTGCAGCGCGCGAGTCTGCCGTCGCAAAGTGTTTGATGTTTTTTAATGTGTTGCTAGATCACCCGATAGGCAAGGCTTGAGTTTTTAGGGTGAACGAAGTGAATAAAGGGGGTGTGGGGGGGGTGGTCGCGCAGAGGCCACTTTTGGGAGGTCAAACCTTGAGCCTGGTGGGGGGGGAGCGTTCAAAAGTAGGGTCAGGAAAGCATCGAAAAAGTGGTTTGGTGATGCAAGTGATGTAAATGACGCCGAGTAGTGCATCATTAGCATCATGAAGGGGTCTGGAGACAATTTTTCTAGTCCTGAGCAGGGCATAGGGACTGTGTAGCTCTGATCATACCAAGAAGGACCAAGCAACAAAGAATGAACGCTCTGGGAGCGAACGATGTGAGTATGTCCAGTTGGAAGTGGGTGAATTCAAGGCGAAGCTACAAGCTTTCAACTATGGGCGGTCTGCTATTTTTCCTCCCAGCCCTGCTCTCTATAGGGCTTCGCATTGATGCACGATACCCGAAACACATTTCAACACAACCACAAAAACCATTTCGGGCATCGTTCTCCTGGTGCTCACTGACGTTTATTTTGCACGGATTCTCAAATAGAACACCAACAAGGGACGCTCCAGAAGGTGCCGCACCAGGCAAATCAAGAACACTAAAAACATTCAACACTTCATGCTGTGCTCCGATCTTCATCTACGTCGCAGTGATGCCAGCTCCACGAAAACTACAACCATTCAAGAATGAGTGCCCTCCTTTTTTTCCCCAGCCCTGCTCTCTATAGGGCTTCGCATTGATGCACGATGCCCGAAACACACTTCAAAGCAACCAAAAGCCACCTTTCGGGCATCCTTCTCCTGGTCTTCACTGACGTTTATTTTCACACGGATTCTCAAATAGACCACCAAACAGGGACGTTCCAGAGAGCACCGCACCAGGAGAATCGAGAAAAACTAAAACATTCAACATTTCATGCTGTGCTCCGATCTTGATCTACTCCACGTTGATACAACCTCCACGAAAGCTACAGGCATTCAACAATAATTGTTCCGCTATTTTTTTTCCTCCCAGGCTTACTATATTGGTCTCTCGCTGTCCTCTCCTTTCTCAGGTGTGCCAACAACTTTCCCGCCCCAGGGCCCACCACACTCCCACCAAGGTTTGCAACTGTAGGAACAAACATTTCCACATGCAGTCTTGGAAGAGAACAGTTTTCCGCAAAAGATATGCCAAACTCAAGTTGGAGTGTTTCAGTCCGACCTTTGCTACCGTGTTGGCCCCCCAGCTCCCTTCTGACTCACGGCTGTTTGAGGCCAGAACGCCCCGAGTTCCTCACAAAAGTGGCACAGGTCGGACACGATTCAACGCCCTTGAGAAACTGAATATTCATGAATCATCATGAATCCATGATCCCATTCACAGTGAACACAACCCGTTGTTCATCGCTGATTGACACGCTGATTGATCATCTTTGTTTACTGGGCGTTTTGAGTTCTTGCGCTGCAAATTGGCATGGGGACTTGGTTGCATTTCTTCATTTAATATATATGTAATTATATATATATAGGAAATTGCTCCAATGCAAAAAGAGTTTGAAGAAAGCGTGTTCGGCAGGAGGCACATGTCATTTAAATCCATCAGGGATCAGTTGCAAGGAGCAACTTTGATTCGCATGATTGAGGGGAGGCCCTACCAACCCTTGCCAATCCTTGCCATCAAATCAAACCAACATCACAGCAAGGACTACTACTATATGTTGTTTGTATTTGTTTTGGGCAGCGCTGATCAGATCAATTTGAAGCTCCAAAGAGGCTGACACAACATGTTTGTTGAAGCGATCATTGTCAGTTTCGCCTAGGGCTGTGCACGGCTCGAGCCCAGTCTGGGGCCGCCGATGATCACTGTGGAGACCACTGCCAGGACGATGCGTTCACTTAACATGTTTTTCCCCCAAACAGTTTACTGTTGGAGTTCTCTCTTGGGTTCTGTTGGGATCTATGTTGACATAATTTCTTGATGCAGATGCGCCTTTTGGAGAGGACGTTGACCATCGTGGAGGACAATGATATGGTGATTGCCATTGCACAGAAAGCCAATTGAAGTAAACAAGAGCGCTCGAAGTGCATTGAAAGCATGTTCTTGAGTAGAATTTGATTTAATATGGACTTTGCATTGTTTTCTACGCACATGATATATATATATACTGTTATGCTATATTCATATCTATATTGTACATCGATAGATATCAGCAAGTGTGGCTTTCAACACTCCTCAAGCCCATACATGGAGATGGTTCGATCATACCCTCAGCAAGAGCCATGATTGGACATGCTGCACATAGCTTTGGTTTGCATATACAATATATATTGACGTTTGATGCTGGCTTCGCGAAATGGAACATTGGATCACAAGAGAGCCCAGTTGAGCTGACAGGACACGCATGAAATTGGGTAAAAACTGGCTTCATGCTGAGCAACAATTCTACTTAAACTGTCGGGTCTCTTGTGTTTTATGCTAGTTGGGCTGCAGCTTCACACTGGGTTCACGCTTGCGGTAGGAGAATGTATACTTGGCAACTTATTAGTACTGAGGTGCAACCTGTCGGACTACTAGATGGACGGGGCCCGAAGAACTCAATTTCAATCTCATCTGATTTCGGTCACTGATACTCCCAAATTCTCAGGATGCCATATGATGCCATGCAATATATAGACGCACCAAACTCTTGCTGCCAGTGGATGCCACACATTGAATCACAAAAGATGTTTCTCCTGTCACAAATATCTTGTGGATCAGTTTGACCACCTGGCCGAATTCGTTGGTCCCGCCATGGTTTGACCGATGGCGGCCAAGGTTGGTTTTGTTCGAAGTTCTTGGAGGGGTTGAGTCGTCACTGGAATAGGGTTCGTCCCATTCGTTGTCAGGGAGAATGAGAAGAGGACTCACGGTGACTGAAAGGACTTGTTGTCATTGGTCGGAAGCTTGTTTGGGAAGCTCGCTTGTAGAAAGAATATTTGCGCCAATGCACATCTTCTGTTGGACCATCCTGCACGTTGGCCTATCTTTGAGGCTCGCAATGCCCATGAAGAAGTGAGGAGGTTGGAGGAGGTGAACCATGCCCAGGGGGGACGCGATGGGTTTGGTCTTGCTAGTGTCAGTTCTGGGGCCTTGAGCCAGCTGTAGTCATAATATGGAACCGGCTCCAAAAAGAGTTGAATGATGCTGGATAATACTTCTGACAAGTGCTGTGTTTGTCAGCTGAGCTTCGTCTAAATCCATTGATTGATGTTACCGGTCCTGTTTCAACTGAAGAGCTCAGAAAGACTGCACACATGCCATGATGATGCGTGATGGCACATGCAGGTAGATGAAGGTGTGATGCAATTGGCTTTGGTAGCTTCTTCTTGCTAGTAGTAAGAATGCTCCAAGTAGCGATGCTAGGAGCCCCTAGTAGCGTCCTTGCTCCTAGCTCAATTCGCTCATATGCCCTTTGCACATTTCATGTGCCCTTCAAGCAGGAGAATGCAGCACTTCGACAACGCTTACAGGCACCCATGCAGAGTTGGGCAGTGATATCATGTGATCGTCTCAGCAGCTAAACTAGAGGTCTTCCTTTCGCACGCTACCGCTACAACTCCCTCCTAAAAGCTTTGTCCTTGCATGAAAAGACCCTGCAATCAAACCAATATCGGTTTCAAGGGTTGCAGTGTCTTGTGCTCCATATCCTAGGGACAGAGAAGTTCGACCCGTCTCAGACGCCGTGTTTTCTTGGTTTCTCACCTTGCCACCCCAGCCCCAGAATTTGATGGTTTCTGCCAGGTCAAAGATGCAGTCTTTGGGCAACGACACCGGAATTGTTATATCTCTTTTGACGAGTCTATATAATTATGACGTGATGTGGTACCTACAATATCTACAATTGTTTACATACATGCTTTCAAGGATTGCTTAGGTGGTTGAGGTGATAGAAATGAGACGGTAGTAAACCCATCCTTTTTCAGATAGAAGTAGACATGCGAGACTAATGATGTTTTCACCATCCAGCAAGCTTTTAACGATGTGGGTTGTTTGTTTCCTTTATTCACAGCAGGGAGTTCGGTCAAAGACGTTTTTGCTTGTGACAAGTAAGACGTTTGTGGGCACGAAGATTCAGATCTTTACACGAATGAAGCTATATAATTTGACCGTATCAGATGATGCCATATAATGCCTTGCCAAACTCCTGACTTTGCAAAGGCGGATCCTGATCTTGAGAACTCCACTCAAGCAGACAAGGCTCGGGCCGTGTTCATTGCTTGCGGCAATTAAATGGGAGCCAAATGTACAAGCGAAGACATGCAGCTAGATGGGTGTGTATTTTTATAGGCAGACAACCTGGCCCAATGGGTTGTGGTCTATTTCCCTTCTTCCAGGGGGTCGAACTGGGAGGTCTTCCTATTTGAGCTACACACCCATATGTTGCGGCGTTACTTAGACAACAGCGCGTGGCCTAAGCGCAGCCATACTAGTATTGTTGGTGTCCTTCCAGGAGGAGAGGACAGGAGTTTCGGACGTGCATTCGGATGCAAGGGGTAGGGAGACTAATTATATACATATTACTAGGGAGACTCAGAACGAAAAGGGAGAAAGGTCTAGAGATTCAAAGAAAGACAAAGAAAAGGAACACTAAACAAGGTCCAAAAAAAAGTGCCGTTAATAAATGAACAAAACAGGTTCCGCTGTTTCTTTTTGTGGAAGACTTGGGAGACGTCTCTTTTTCTTCACCGACATTTTTTTGACCATGCTTGTTGCCTCAGCGACAAGTCTTGTGCCCAAGATTTGCGCAGTTGGACAGAAATATCCTCCCCCCCAAACACCCCCTGACAGGTGAACTTTCACAAACCTGGGTTGAGTGAGTATGAGTGAGTATGAATAGTGCTTTGCCCACTGGTTATGGCTGGCTGTCTCCACAGTCCAATACAGACCCAGTCAGAGCTCAAGCAAACCAAGTCAAAAAGCACGCCTGATACTTGAGGAGCTAAAAACTAACAGCTAAGCTTAGTTGCCGGAATCAGCTCAGGTGGATGGAGTGAGAATGTCAATAGCAATGGCCTCCGGCCTATATAATAGCAATGGCCCTGGCCTCCAACCTACTAGCGATGGCCTCGAAGAATTACCGGCGATGGCCTCCAAGCCAATAGGCAAAGAAACACGAAGGATAATGGGGAACAGCCTGGCATGAGAGAGATGCATTTATATAGGAGCCACCCGCAGAGCATGTTGAGTGCTTTGGAAAGCTTGCTTCTAGGCCCTTCATCCTGGGCAAAGCCGCTTGCTGATGCTGCGACGTCAGCTGCTCAAGGAGGTGCCTGGTGACGTCGGCATCGGTTTGTACGATGGACGAAGGCCACAAGTAGCTTTATTGTTACTAGTAGCGATGCCTCCACCTAGTGGCTTCTTGCTGATTCTTGCTACTACGGAAAAGAATACGTTTGAGGGAAAACATCGCAGGGGTTCTTTAGCAGGTTTATGTTGGCCAAGGATGTAACAGCATGCCTTTAGCCCCTGATGCAAGCGACTTGTTGACAAGGGGTGAAAGCTATAGATATTTGGATGCAATTACTGCCGAGGGACACGAGTAGTTACATCGCTTCTGAATAGCAAATGATTCGAAAGCAACGGATTCTGAGACTGATGCCAACAATGGTTGACTTTGTCAAAAGCAGTTCATCAAGAAAGGCACATGTACGCTGACAACTGCAATGTTCCATTTGAAAGAGCTGAAACGACTCCTCAGTCGTTGTTTTGTTTGACTTTGGGCTCCTGCACAGGAGGTTGCATGCGAGAAGACCATGCGGTACTTGACAAAGCAGCAGAATGCCATCATGGCATTCCAAAGGCGGCTTGCCCTGTGTTCATTCTGTTGTTAAAATCCAACTTGGGCGTTTCAATGCGTTTGCACTGAAACACAGTTCTTGTGACACATTCAGTGAAGCTGAACTGGTTGGTGACTATAGGCTATGACTATGAATTTCTTCGGGTGATCTTCATGTCAGGCACGGAAGAACTCAAGGCTTGGAGGCACGAATAAATGAGATTGCCTGACTATGCGCGACATTCCGCGATAGCATGTAGCGATTGTACCTTTTGAATCCTTTTGAATATTGAATATATTATAATATATTGAGGCCCTGGTGAGTTGGAACTGCTGGTGGTATCGGTCAAACATAGAACGATGTTCTGCAGGTTTTGGATGGCGGTTTGTCCTCTACAATTGGGGTTTGGAGGCTACAAACTTTTGACCCACAGCCAGTGGTGAGAATTGGTGTGTTTTGCTTTCCTTT
Organism: Durusdinium trenchii; assembly: GCA_963970005.1. Taxonomy (NCBI): domain Eukaryota; class Dinophyceae; order Suessiales; family Symbiodiniaceae; genus Durusdinium; species Durusdinium trenchii. Next base: position 799,416 of record CAXAMN010014558.1, on the reverse strand, counting down.
GGGCATATTGATGGAAACGCCCCTGCAGCCTGTGCACTTCGAGTAGGCAGATGCACTGTCCGCACGGATGCTCACTGCAGGCGCTTTTGGCTGAGACTGAAAGCTTCCTCGAGGCGTTCACCAACTGCGTCGTGGAGTAAACCTCGATGCTGTCGTAAACCCTCGCAGAAGTGGTGGGCGTGGTTTTCTAATAGCTTCTTGTTACTACTAGTAAGGCACTTGTTACTACTAGCGTGGCACTTGTTCCTAGTAGCGATGCACTTGTTACTAGTTGACGTTTTCACTACTGGGCAGGGCCTGTGGCAGGGCAGTTGAGAGTTTTCTCCTGTTTTTTTTCTGTCTACGACACACTCCGGCTTCTTGACATTTGGCATGCCCCGTAGCACTTGTGTTTGTGCCCTTGTACCAAAAACGACGAAGTAATGCGCAGGATACGGTTCGTGGAGGTACGCTGTTGAATTTTGGAGTTCTTCAAGAAACTGAGCAGGAAGAACTTTTTCCGTGCAAAGGTTTTTTACTTGTTTGAGTCTTTTTAGCCAACCAACAATGGTGGCCCTGGAAATCACGGCAGGGCCTGCCGGATCCAGTGGAGTCTGCACAGCGAGCAGCCAAAGCCCGGCAGGCGTCAGGCGCTGAATTCTGGCACTTACCCTCATGTTAGACAAGCCTGTGAATAGGCCATAGGACTCCTTCTAGTTCGTGATGATTTATGAAGCCACCTCTTTCGTTCGGTTTAATACTATATTAATATTGATTATATATATGGAAATCATCTTCAATGCGGGCATGTCATTTTGAGGACGTAGCGACTATCTGAGAATTGGTTTTCTTACGGGACAAACACGTATGAGGCATGAGACATGAGATGATATGAGATTATGCTCATGAGTATGCAGGGCCGTGATGGACTGTAGGTTTGGCCTCGGCATCACTGTGTTTGGGACGTTTGTTTTCTAGTTGTTTCAGTTCTCTCTTTGCATGAGCTCAGAAAATGTATTTAAATTCGGAGGGACGCCCGTGAAGAAAGCTTTCTGGAGGACAAAAGTGACAAAAGTCCAATATCTCCAGATATTTTTCTTGTTGGCATATTATACAGAAACTATAGGAGTGTTTATGTTGAAGCTTCTCATCTTCTGACCACCAAAAGCACTGTTGCTTTACTGCGCTGTTTTGTTATATGGCTTGTGGTATCTTGTGGTCAAGCTATATCACTTGACATACCTTGCAGGAACCCAAGACAAGCCAGGCGACCATGCTGTTCGTATCATGTGGACAAGTCCCTTGCCCCACTATATCTTGGATCGCTCGTTCCAAGGCTGTGGCAGATTTTGAGCAATGTGCTTGAGGACGAGCTCATGGGTCATTGCATGTTGCTGACCACAACAAGACGGTAGGTTGATGCAACCATAATAAGTCGACAGGATTAGATCGAACGCCACAGATGTAATCAGATGTAGAATATATCAATAGGTTGCATGTGTCCATGCTTAGGGTGCACAAAAAGAACTCGGTTTGGCTGGTTTGGCGTTGGTTTTGGTTCTGGTCGCAGGACGCCATGATGACGCTGAAGCGACTCCAAGGTGAACCGACATGATGCTGGGAAAGCCTTGCGGGTGAAAGACGCAAGCCTCCAACCTAGGTGAACTAAGCTGTATGTGTGCACTGTTGGTCGGTACGGGGCGTTCTCGTGTTCCTTACATCATACATCCAAGGTCTGAAGACGACTGCGTCGAGTGTGAAGTTATCCACGTGTTTTGCTGACAAGGTCTCTGTATTTCTACATATTTGTTCTGAAGAGTGAACTCATTGCTGGTGTATTGTGTGTTTCCCTATGGCAATCGGTTGATTCTTGTTATATAAGAAGAAGGCTAAGGCCAGCCAAGACAGCAATAGTCCAGTGGTTTTCTCACTCTGAGTCGTTTGGCTCAAGATACCGTATCTCGGCTTGCTCTGTTACACATTCTGTTGCTGTAATGGCCAAAAAAGGCGACTTGGTCAACAATGTCGCTCAAATCGACCGCTACCTAGTAAGGCACCTCCCACCATAGCTTCTTGTTCCTGGTAGTAATGGCCTCCAACCTAATAGCGATGGCCTCCACCGAGCGTAGCTTCTTGCTACCGAATGGAAAGGGCTTCTGACCCAGTTTCGACTGCCAAGGAACGCACGTTGTTTTGCTTCAGGTCGGTGGGGTTGACAGCCCACGGGTGACTGACCACAGACGCCTTGTGTGTAACAGTTTACATGAAGTGCTTTTGACTTAGAAGTGGCAACCTCCTAGCTCAACACCCAGAACCTGTGTAGCCATGTACCTGACGCCAGATTGATAGATTGCTCAAAACAGTTTCCCTTTATGATAGAGTGTGAAGATAAAGTGGGCAGTTCCCAGGTTGATTCGCCCAGTATGATCGAAGATAATGTTTTGTTCTTGGATTTACCTTCCAATTTTGAGGTCTATATAAAGTTGTTCTGTGGGTTCAACTTGTTGTGTTGCAAGCTCATGATAGCTCATGAAGGCAAATCCATGCACAAGACAACGTGCAAAACAAGATCAAATGGGCATCAGTCTTCTTTGTAATTTGCACAAAGAAGGGAAACACTTGCTTGAAGACCTTGCCTTTGCAGGTAGATTCAGTTGCTTCCGAACACCTGGACCTTGATCGCGTGGAGTGTGATGTAGATCGTGTGCGTTTGACAAACGTTTAGAGAGCTTAGGCGAGTATCTTTTGCCTTATCCTGATGCTTGCAAGCGTGTCTTGGCAGTTTTCACTCTTCGGTTCTGACCGAAGATCTAGAATCTCTATATTATTTATATGATATAAAACAACATATATCATATATATATATATTTATAGTCTTTTGCATATAAATAACTATATACAGAGAACATGCTTTATGTTTGTAAACAAACTCACGTCGGTCTTGCAGCGGTGTGTTTTACTGCTTCAAGTTTTGCAACATTGCTCCAGAAATTGGGTGTTTACTACCAAAACTCTAGATGGCTCTAGGCAAAGGTTTTGTGCTGATCACTTGGTGTGGTGGTATTCCAAGTATTTGCGCTCGCTACCAAGATGTTGTCTTTGACTGAATCTTCAGCTAGGTACACTGTTGTACTTATAAACTGCTGATGCGGTCTACATATCAGCTGCTGAAGCTACCAAACTAAAAGGCAAGGACGCCCGTGAATTTCTGTTTGCTTGGATGTGACCGTTTCAAAGCCTTTATATGTCTCACACGGCTGTGGATCAACAACACCCCGTACCCCGGCGAAGATGTGTTTTGCCATCGTCACCTACGTTCTCCCGTTCTCCCACCACAGTTTTGGTTGATTTCGTGCCTTCTTAAAGTCCTTCCGTGGTTGCCTGCTTCATTTGCTTTGCAGGGGCTGCCCACCCCGAGGTCGTATTACCTCAGGGCTTGGTGCTGGCTCGTGGGACGGTGGCTGATGATCCCAAGCCACCAAGTGCCATGGATTTGACAAGAGCAAAAGAACAGACAAGGATCTGCTGAAGGATGTGCTCGGAAACATGGAACACTGGGTACTTCATCCAATGTTTGGTTGCTCTTGCAAACTTTTCGGGACTGTTTGGCTGTCATTGATTGAATCATTGAATGCAATGTCTATATGTAATATGATGTACTCGTACCTTCATTTTTTTCAGTGATTACGATTGTGCAGGAGCGTTGCACATTATATGCAGGCATGCTCCAAACCCTGGCGAACCATAGGGGTTTAAAAAGATATATACCCTTTAACTACATGGTTCCAAGACATTGGAAAACGATAGGGGACTCACAAATCTGAGAATCCAACAGCCAGGCCGCACATAAGAAATTTTGGCCTTACCTTTGTATAGTTGATTTGTAAGCAGAGAGAGAGAGAGAGGGGATCCATGCTTGGCTGGTTGCTTCGCAATGCACACTCCGCCCAATGCTTTTGTCATCAAAAAAGAACGCTCAGAAGGGGGCCAAGGGAGCCCACTGCGCGTAGGTTGGAGGCCGTCTCTATTAGGTTCGAGGCCATCGCTAGTAGGATGGAGGCCATTGCTACTGGGTTGGAGGCCATTCCTATTACGTTGGAGGCCCTCGCTAGTAGCGTCCTTGTTACTACTAGTAAGGCACCTGTTAGCGTGGCACTTGTTACTACTAGTAAGGCAATTGTTAATAGTAGCTTTCCATAGCTTTCCGATATCGCTGAGTTGCGGGTGGATGGACATCAAGCCGACCGCCAACAGCAGATGATATGGAGGTCTGGAAGGAGGTCGTCACTAGCGTCAACAAGGACTTGTCAAGCTTTGGGTATCTTGGACGTGAAGAGAAAGTGGCAAGCCTTGTTCCATCTTGTTCCCGTGGGGCAACGATAGCACGAATCACAAGGTTTTCTGGACATCTCGAGTAGTTTCTCATGTGGTGGAATTTGCAGCATTGCAAAAGCAACTTTGAGCACCCAATTGATGGTCACGCATCCCACTTGCTTACAATTCTCTGCAAAGCAGCTCGCCTAGTCCTAAGCACCCCTCATGGCCGGCCGAAAGAAACTCCGCGCGCATTTGGACATGTTCAGCCCTTGCAGATAGAGATGAGACACCAAGGCAGCCGACTGAAGTTTCAAGCCAAGTGGTAGCTGGAATCAAGAACCTTGGCCGTCAATCAGCGTTCGTTTCGGTATGTTTCGGTGCTTTGGCCGTCCTCTTGAAATTGCCTGTAGATGCCTATCTCATTTATGCAGTATCTAGTTATGGAAACCTTCCACGACCCTTCAGACTGGATGTCATTGAATGTTCACAAATATTGTGTGTGTTTTTTTTCATATTTATTGAACATTGAGTTGCCAACTTCTACTTCTCAATGGCATTTGCAGCCTTTTTCCTGTTATTTGCTTTGGGACAAAGCAACGGTAGCAGTTCTTAGTGACAGAAACATTTACGGTCAACAGATTCTTGTTGCGCATGTAACATCAGTGCATCTTCGACTTCTGCTGGAACTGGCTGGAAAATCAACTCATTGGTCTCTTGTTTCAGAGTTGAAGCCTTTAGGTCTCTTTTCACATCTCACACACACACACACACCTTTTAAGTCCCATGATTCTTCGTGCCTCAGGTACAAGTTTGGCTTCCCCAACGGTGGAGAAGTGACGGTCTATTCCGTGCCATGGTTGAAGAAGCTGGAGGTCACACAGGTGAAAGACGGTACATCCTAGGCGCGGGCGCTGTCGACAAATCTTGACGAACCCAACAACGTGTCGACCGTGTTGAAGGTCCAAACAAAGTCGTAGGGTACCTTTTTTCCTGCAGCGGCATGTGCATCAACTTCTGGATGTTCAGAAGAGGTTCCAAGGCCATTCGGTAGGCAGGTGGTGCAGATTCTTGCTATATATATATATAGTTAAATACAAGCTAATTGTTACACACCGTATAGGCAGCTGTAGTATAGTCGAAGTGACCCACTCGCAGAAAATGACTCCCACTTAGAATTGCTGTGAACATTGCTTCTATTGCTATCGAATTGGAGAACTCTAGATGTGCAGAGTAGTAAATACGATGTGCATGTTCATGTTGAAACGAGGACACATTTCCAAGTATATAATTGCTCGCAAGAATAGTCGCTGGTAGGCACGCAAATATGCAGGCAGGAAGCAAGCAGGAAGCATCATAGTCTTGGCTTGAGATCAAGCAGTTCTATCGGGCAGATTGTACAGGTTGCCCGGAGCGAGTGCAGATTCATCAGTAGTATCTTTTGGCACTCAAATGAGAAGATCCACTCTGCAAGTGCTCCCGTTCCAGGAAAAATTGGAGTTTCCTGTGGATGCGCAATGTAGAGCAGTTGGCATCCTCAAGTACAGTAGATGTTGCAAAAAGGCAAGGGCAAAGTTGGTTAATTGTTGTTGAGAACAGACGTGAGAGCTGCTTTATTCTAACTCTGGGCTACTGGATGTACTTGGCCCTACAAACTGAATGGGCCTCGCACGGTTCTTGTGCAAAGTAGGTTGCTGAACAAATTCCATGAGTGTTCTGGGCAATTCAAGCAGTTTGAGGGAGAACGGGCGCCAATGGGTCACGAAAGAAGCTGATGTAAATATAGGCACCGTCTCGGAGCGTCTGAGTCCCCAAGCGATATTGGGCTCCTGGGCTTAGGGTGTTGCACAACGTCGACTTTCTTGACGTTTGAGCAAACTTTACCGCAACACCCTGAACACGTTGTTGGTTAGTTGGAATATTTGTTGTGACGTTGTTGGCGTTCCAAGCAACTTTGCCGCAGACGTTGGTTGGAAGTGCTCCACTCAGCAACGCGCCATGGCGATTGAACGGCAGATGTCCATCACCGGGCGCAGTATGGCCAACAAGCCATGGCCAGATGAGAGCCTTTGGTTTTGATCGTGGGGACCTCGAGGCTGATCGCCCGGACCTGTTCACCATGGCCTTATCGATCATGGTGGCCATGTCCGGCAGCAAACAATGACAAGCAAACAGAGTAAACAACAAGGAGTTTGGGCTACTTTGTAGGCCCTTGCCGAGGGTGAAATAACTTGCCGGATAGAGGATAGTTTTCCCTTGTTCAGCAAACAACCCACACTTGAAACAGGCAGTGAGCAAATCATTGGACGCTCTCCAAATGAGGGGTTTGAGAAAAAAAAATCTCAAACGACCCTCAACTTTGGTAGACCATCAGTTTACTAATCAGAAAATCCTTAAAGACGCAACCTCCATTGCCGTCCCAACTCGTGGAGACAGGAGAAGAATCATAAGTTTCAGCGAGTACCACATGAACCGCCGAGCTACGATACTACGACACATCATACGGAGTAGCAATGATGACCCCATGCGACAAGTCTTATTTGTCCCCAATCCTGCATCCTGCATCGAGAGTAGATGATGGTACGAAACGAGTCGGGAAACCTAGACAAAACTGGCTGCATCACATGAAAAGCGTTGTATTTTAACAAAGTCTACGACATCACAAATTTCATGAGCGCGATGATGATGAAAGAGTGTGTGCAGCTGCATTAGGAAGAACTGAACATATATAGAATATAATATATAAACCCGTTTCTTGGATGCGCCAACGCCTTGAACCCACAGGTTTGTTGGATGGAGCCTTACCACACAAGCGTGAGACAGATAGAATAAGGAGAACTTGATGAACTTAGATGTGTAAGAAGTGCAGATACAGCATCGAGAACTGCTGGCATTGACTCATTGACGATTTTGGCATCCACTCCGCCTTCCAAGGATGGAAATGTTCGAACCCTACATCACAGGTTTGCTTTGGTTTGATAAGCTGCCGGACATGAAAGCCCTGGGTGATGCCTTTGAGAAGCACTGCTGGTCTTGTTCCGCGCCAGCATCAACTTGGATGTGTATGTGTTTTTTTGCAATGGATGCAAGAATGAGTACTTCCGCTGACACTGACTCACTTTGGATGTTGGGGTGTCTCCGCTGGGCCTTCACAACTTTGCAGTTACATAATGCATAATATATGTACTTCTAGCAATCCAACTGAACTGGGCAACGCCATTTGGGAGACATCCAACTGTGTTTTTCAGGCCATCGATTCAATAGCTGCATCGAAGGGTCCAAGTGGGTGCAGAGACACGAGAAAATGGATCGTGCATATCACTTCGAGTCGAACCTTGGCTGTGTCCTGGAGCAAACAAATACATGTGAAAGCAGCAAAAAATGCATTTCATGGTTCCATGATGTTCCATGTAATGTCTCAGTTATAGGTTCCTTTTTTAGCCCGAGGTCCTGCCTCCCTACTTAATTCAAGTAGGTGCCTAATCAATTAAGTAAGGGCGACTAGTTCGCTTCTAAGCAAAAGGAAGCTCCTACCTACTGGACGCAGGATAGCTCATGCTTCTAATGATTTGATTCCTAGATATTTTGGATTCTATTCTACCCACCGATGAAAGACTTAGCCTAAGATTGATCGCAGGAATTGGTCTTGAAATAGAAACTGGCTACCCCCTCTTGAGTCTGCTCTGGCTTGGCTTGTTAGCCTCCTGCATTTGAGCGTGACTGTTCAAGTCCTTGTTTTTCAATGTCTTTCGCAGACTGGAATCTGAGGAAAGCGCTTGCCAGCGAGAAAGACATCGAAGACTTTGCAATGAAGACACAATTGACATCTTTACCGCGGGATCATCCGCAATGGAAGACCCCTGGCGCTTGAACAAGTTAGTGAAGCACTGAAGCACAAGCCAAGTCACTCAAGAGTGGACAGGACTATCAATGCTGTTCACTAGTAGCACAAAACCTAACTTGAACTAATCATTATATATGTTGTTCTTGTCCCAAACATTCTAGGCTTCTTCCAGTGAAACTTGTTCGGACGGAATTCAGAGTCAGCGCGTGTGCGTGCTAAGCTGCTTTGACGGGCACGCTACACTAGTGAAGGTCTTTCTGGTCCAATGCAGAGATTCCAAGAGAAAAAGGCTTGCATGGATCGTCCATTATTTGAGAGGAGTTCGCACCGGCTGCACCAGTCCTACAGTGAGGTTCTTCTTCCTGAAAGCGCCGGCGCCTCATCAGTCGGCAGTCTTGTGCCACCTCCATCATGCCTTGGGAGATGGTTTAGGCAGGACATGATCCAATGAATAGTCAGTTTTGTTATGTTTTGTTGTCAGCATTGATTTTGAGACCTTGCATGCAAGGATGGTTTCGATCTTGTCATTTGACATGAAAAGGTAGGCACTTGGGGGCTTGCTTTCAATGATAGGCCTACTCTTTGCATTGTCACCACTGATGGGTGTGCAGGACAGCGGGCAAAACCCAGGGTTTCGGAAGCGGGGTATTGTCACGTATATTGCATGGAGGTGTAGCATGCATGTAGCATTGGCATTGGTACCCGTTCCGGGTGTTTTCAGCGATGTTTGGTGTTGGAGATTTCTGTATTAGTCTGGAAGAAATGGGGGTCAAACATTCTCAAGGGCATTGAATCGATTCTTGCGTTATATAAAGTGCATTGACGTCACTTTGCTTGTCCTGAGTCCGGTAGCCAAATGTAGCAGGGATATGTTGTTTTGACGCGCCCCTTATTGTGCCCCTCATGTTTCTTTTCTTGGGCGAATAGCAGCAGCTTTGAATGAATGTCAATCACAGGTGTGGCGGTGTGGCACACATCGGAATATTGATTGTGCTTTGTTTTCAGTTGCCTGTAACTCCTTGGAGGAGGGCCACCCGTTGGCCAACATTCCTCTTCCTGCAGCGGTTCTGCCACAGTTCGCCCAGAAGCAGACGAGGGAGAAGCCGAACCCTCCTTCTAAAGGCTGGGACAAGCCTGCTTCTGGTGGTTTTGCCTTTTTCCGGAACGCCTTGGAAGTTGAACATATTGTAATATATTGTACTAGAATAGATTGTATGAATTATACAATGAATCGCACCAGCAAGATAAAATACGACCCATTTTGTGTGTGTGCGTTCATTGAGTTGTTGGAAAGCTGTGCCATGCTCATCACACAGTATCTCATTATGTTTAGGCCTCATTTGAACCGGAAACGAGGCTTTCATTGGACATCATGTTCATTCAAGGATGTCTTTTGCCAGGATGTGCATACACACACTCACACGTCAGGTTTCCTCTCCAGCTGCTGCTGTGGAGTCGTGCACGCCGTGCGGAATTTCCTTCGAGGCTTCTTTGTGATGCTGCTCACCGGCTACGATTCTTGGTTCTTGCCGATGGACGGAGAGACGTGAAGGAAGTTAGTTGCCGAAACGAAGGCCTTGGAATTCTTTCGTTTGAACCTGCTCATACTTGGTGGCAGGAGTCCCGTATGTTTGACATATTCTGCTGTGTATGAATGGAACATGCATATTTGCATAGATCGTATATGATGATGTGCATACCAGCAGGTTGTATGATTTTGGGACCACGGTGGGGAAAGCGCTTGCACTTGGACGAAACACGAAGACCCCGTCGGGGTGTAAGAACCGATCCACGGCCAAGGATTCCGATTTGCCCATCAATCCACCATTGGCCCAGAGGCTGGGTTTGCGGTTTGCGAAACTTGCTACCGCTTGGATCTTCTCAAAAAGAAAGCACTCATTTCCGGGCAGCCAATGGATAGCTAGAAATTATATAGCTGATTATAGCTGCTAATTGACGATGTTTCCAGGTGCCTCTCAACACCACACTATGGCACAAATGCCGTGATCGCCCAAGGCAGCCGAGGCTGAAGTTTAGCGGCAAGCGACAACTCACACGACTGCCAGTTGTCCCGCTCTCAACGGTAAAGCGTGCCCGCGAACAGCACAACGTCACTTTGAAGCTGAGCGCAGTTAAGGAGAGCAGAGTACTCCTACTCAGTCAACGGATAACCTTTGGCCTTTTTAAGGGGGCTTGGTTTCCCCATTCAATATGAACAAATGGAAGCAGGTGTTCAGTGTGAGTGGGCTCAATCTTGACAAATGGCAAAAGATTGAACTGAAGGATGTTCAATCTTAGTGACTGGCTCAGTGGATTCAACGGTGATGTTCAGATCCTCAGGAATGATATTGTCATGGCTGCAGCCACGGGTGCGATCCGAAGATATTGCATTTACAAGGGCGACATGAAGCTCAAGGAGTCTAAAGCTGTGGAGTTTCTGGACCTGACAACGCGATGATTTGGATGAAGATTGGGTATTTACAGTTTTTACCACTCACAAAAAGTGTTGATGAGGTTTTTGTCGCTTGTTGCGAGGCGTGTCCCTTTCTTGTACTGTATTTTTAGATCCATGATTCGGTGATTACATTCGGCATTCATGGTGTTGTACAATGTTTCTTGTATGTGCTGAACGGCAGTGCCTGCTACCCTTGACCTTTGCACTCCTTCCTGTTCAACTACTTTGTGTCTAGACTAGAGTCCACAGTCTTGACCCAGGTGCAAATGTGTGGTGATGCTGGCCTTGCCTCGTGAATGCGACATAGCCAATCCCTCCATCGCTTTGCAGAACAAGATGCTTTTCTCTAGCGTGAGGCGGCGAGCGCAGCCTGTGTTCGATCGACCTGAAACGCTCCACCGGTCATCGCAAACGCTCCGCGGAGGTGTTCGGTGTTTGGTCTCGCAGGCTTCCAGTGCAAGAAGGCAACCGTGCTGGGCGTGTGAAGAAGATGGCCGTTTCTGAGCTGAAACTTGCATGATTTGCCGACATTCTGTGAGGAGACATTAGTCAATCTATTATGATATACATTGATATATGCAACCATTATGATGAAACCCAGAACTGGACAGGTGTCCACATCATTGGACGAATCTACACACTTGCACTGTTGAGACAAATCGCGCAAACTTTGCTGTTTGGACAGATTGCTGTTGGTGCAGAAGTGTCCTATGACCAGACCAGGATTGAACCTGCACTCAGCCTGACGCATGTATGCGCCAACACAAGGCAGCCTGCAGCGACCTGAAATCACTGGCTTACATGACTGGTTTGAAATTGTTTTCCAACCTGACCAGCATGTCACCAAGAGCCTTCCTGTTGCTGGGATGCAGTATGATGCAGCGAGTTTCAGACAGAGTCTACGAGGGGGCAGCATGCGACGCATGATTTAGCGGAGTTCTCGCATCAACCGAAGGCCCTAAAGGTTGCCCCCCAACAAACCTATACGACCCATGCACAAAACTCCCTCCCTGCCCAGACAAATAAATCAGTGAAGGCGTGAGACGGGGGCCTAGTAATGTTTTTTGGTGCAGCCACGTCTTGAAACATTTACCTGATACAACAGAAAGTCTATGAAATTGATTGAAGTTGAATGTGTTTTATATATAGTTTAATGTATTATGCAGCGTATTTCTTAGAGCTCCCTTGTTGTGGCTAGCATGTGCGAAGTGAAAACAGATGTCAACACGGGGGTCTGACCCCACAACCAAACGTATTGGCTGATTTGGCCAATGTTTGTCGGGCAGAACTGATGGTGCGGCTGATTGCGCGAAGGTTTCCACGAAACATCCGTTTTCGTCCAACACGTTGCGCACTGGATCATATAAAGCCGCCGTTTAGGGGTAGATGGCAATGCTAGTGTTGGGGCGTGAGAAGTTCACATGCATTGTTTGGCTGTTTGAGAGGGCTCCTAGCAGCGTCCTAAGGCCAGGAGCCCCTAATGGCGTCCTAGAGGTCTTTCGGGTATTTTCGATTGACTTTCATTGGCTTTGAGGACCAAAGCAACTGGAGAGACCTGGTCCAAGCATAGCTTCTTGATCACCAATGTGCCGTGCACCACAGGGCCTTTGATGCCCGGTCAAACATTTTAGATCAAGAAGCCACAGCGTTGGAAGGCGGTATGACCCATTTTTGAGGGTTGGAACTGCTGATCCTTTTCCGCGTTGTTGGTTTTTGTGGTGTCCCCTGGTGCAACAGGCTTTCGATGTGACCACAGTTGACCACAGCATCTTGATAGGGCGTGTTGAGACTCAACCTACTGTACATTGAGATGGTATCGCAATCCCTGTTCAATACAGACAGTAGAAACTACATCCCCCACCGGTGTTCGCCTATAAAATGCCGATCCTTTTGTGCTATATGTTGCCAATGTTGAGCCTGAATCTATAGGGGACCCATGCGGTGCACAGTCTGACTTGTTTTTTTGTTGGTTTTGGAGGTACGAGGTCCATTTTTGCATTTGATAAACTTTACTGATTTTGAGGCTGTTAGGGTCAAGGTTGCATTTTATAGCAGGATTTGATTTTTCATAGATTTGATGCTTGCACCTGGTCCAGGCATTTTATAGGCAACCGGCACCCACACGCGGCATTATATAGACAGTGAGCTTTTTGGTATAAATTCTATGGCGAACCCATCATGAGCATTTTATAGGCCGGCTGTGTTTTTTTCCTATTTTTATTGTTGAATGCTTAGAATCCACCTACCTCAATTTATAGTTTGGATGCTTTTTTTGCCAAGTTTGGCATTTGTAGGACATCCACCCTCTCTAGGCATTTTATAGGGCCCAAAGTTTATAAAATGCATCTAAAAGCATCCAACCTAACAATGAAGGGTGATGAAATTACATGGTGATGGTGACCAACAATGTTGTTTTTGCAATGGATGCCTAGAAGCTGGACCTGGGTATTTGCATGTTCTCAACAGAACCTTGACCGCAACTCTGTTGACGGCGCCCTCCAACTCTAAGGACATGGCCTGCTGAAAATGGTGAAGTTTTAAAGGGTATCACAATGGCACCTTGGCAAATTAGCAGCCTTTGTACCTTTGACCAGGTAGGGCCCTACCACCCTTACAGACCTACAATAGGTGGAGTGCAGCAGCACTTGTCCAGTTCTTTTTCATGCAGATTTGCAGATATGTATTTATATACAGTAACATCAAGGGTGATTTGGCTGTGTCCTGAGGTGATTGCAAATGTCATGACACAGATTTCCGTGATCAGCTACAATGGAAACCTTTATGCCAGCATGATTGCAGATCCAGAGATCATTGATGAGGCTGAGAGTGTTACTTTCACATGTGTCTCCCTTTAGAGATTATTTTTACAGACTCCTCAGTTGAGAGATGAGTTGCATCCCTCCTGCCTCACGCGTTGTTCTTCTTTGCGGATGCTTCGACCGCTTGTTTAAAGTTTGCATTCCTACGGAGAGAGGAGGTCTCATTCCTGCTGATCCTTTCATCGTTGGCCTGTTGTGTTTCATTTTGACTCCTTTGGGATGCAAGAAATGGATAGAATACAAATGGTGTATATATATACATATATATAATTATTTAATTATATATATATATATATTCAATCATCAGGCAGAGAGTCCATGCCACAGTTGTTATGGAAACCTCCTAGTTTCACACCCGAGGATCCCCTGATGAGAGTGAAAAAGGGAGGCGAAACTGGGCCCTGTATTGGAAATTGAACACGTTCCACTTTGTTCATCTCTTTTGTTATTGTTGTGGCTTTATCTTTTCTTATTTTGTCTTATATATACTGTTCTCCTCTTCTTTCATATTTTTTGTTGTATCTTCATTTGTTTATACTCCTTTTGACTCCTTTTTGAATGGACGGTCGCTGCATCGACCCCCAGCGGGACCGTCAGGTGGAGGAGTTCAGCCGGCTTTGGCTGCAAGAGATGGACGCCCTGGCTGAAGCCGCACGGAAAAACAAAGCGATGTGGCGATGTGTGGGCGGTGGGGTCTTCAGAGGAGCAAAGGACGCTACTAGGGGCTCCTGGCATCGCTACTAGGAGCAAGAAGCTATAAGAAACAAGATTGGATATTGTTCTTGAAGTAGAGGAGAATACATTTTTATTCTATATTGTATATTATGTACAATCTCCAGGCACAGGGAAGTGGAAACCCTCTAAAACAATCAACGTGTGGTTGTCAAATATGCTGCTTGCGACAAAACAGATATATATATATATATACACATATTGTTGCAGGGTTTTGGAAGAGGATGCATTGATTGGTTGGCTTTTCCTGTTTTGAGAAGCATGCTGGGTTGCTGGATTTTGATATGTTCTGGGAACTATGGTATTGTAATATAGGGTAGACACACTCGCTACAATATACGTGAACAGAAGACGATTCAGAAACTATCTCCGATTCAGAAACTAGGCCAAAGGCCGGATTCAGAACTATAGGGTCTCTGGGTGGGGTGGGGTGACGTCCCTTTGAAGTTGCAAACAGTGGGCACGGGTGGGATGATGGGGTCGGGGGGGGTACGGGGATTGGTTGGGGGTCAAAAGACGTTCGATTGCAAATGCAGCTAAGACGATACATGCACACGTGTTAGAACATAAACAGAAGACGATTCAGAAACTAGCTCCAAATCCGTACTCCCTAGTTCCCAAACCCGTGGCGTCCCTAGTTTGCGACTCCGTTCCCGCCGTTGCGGCCGGCCTAGTTTCTGAATCCGTGCTTTGTTACTAGTTTCCGAATCGGCGCTCTCCCCCCAGTTTCCGAATCCGTGCCTAGTTTCCGAATCCCCGGTTCGAGTTTCCGAATCCGTCGTTGACCACAATAAATTGTCAAACGACTTGGACACTAAAACAAACATGGCCGGCCTTTTCCTCTAACAATGACTTCTTGGTTTTCTCATGTTTTCTCCGAACGAACAAGATTGAATGATGATGGTCTTTGCAACTTCTGCTGAGATGAGAGGGTATCGTGATGATGAGGGAGATGAGGGAGAGGAGGGAGAGGATACTGCTTTCAGTAGTTACTCAACTTTACTGGTATGTCGATTGTTGTCCTGCAGTGAATCCTTTTTTTACAATGACTTGTAAAGCATCAATTAGCTATTGTCTTCAGACCTCCAAACCAAATGAACCCGGCTTACTTGTGCCATGAAGCATTGGAACCAAACTGGACATTTTGCTGAGACGCACTCAACACTGAGGAGGGAGTGAGAATGATGCCTTACTTTGAATCCTGGTTATGGAAAGATTTGCACTTTGACTTTAGTTCTTTGCATGGACCTGCAAAAGAGAAATGTACAATGCAACATAATGTTGATGCTGTGGTGATCAAAGCGACCATCCCAACACGTTCACTGCACGTGCTTTTAGCTTGCCGATTCCTTTGCTCTCTCAAACTTTGCAAGAATGACGAACCCGGCTTTGCCGATTTCACCAGCACTCAGGCTACCCAAACTCACTTTGGCGATGGGGCAGCCTTTCCGTTAGACAATGCTCGGACCGGAATTTGCCAAGGGGCAGTTCGGACTTGGTCTCACTGAAGGCTACAGCTGTCAGGCTGCTAGGCGTTGTTTTGCAGAAAAAGCACCAGCTTGCAATGCCTCAAACTTAAGAATCCTGCAACTGAACTTGTAGCCGTCGGTTGAAGCGTGGGGTAGCTATGTACTTAGACTTTGTGATTTCAATCAAAAGTACCTCTGGCACACCCGTTGTTCCTTCCACCACACCAGTTTTTCCTCGCTTCAGGTGAAGAGATCCAGGTCGGAAGCTGCATTTGTCGGGTTTTGTTTTGGTTTTCCAAGTCCGTAGGTGATGCGGTTGTAAGTCAGGTCTTAGATCTTATGAGGGATACTGTTCGTTGAACATGCCTGAATACTTCAAGAAATGTCCAACGTTTCTCCATGTTCTTCCTCAGGATATTGCCGCGATGAAAGCATTGAACACAATTGAGCACACAAATTATATCAGTTATATATTAATGATGTTTCTATCTATGCTATAGTGTTCCACCTCCAAGTGTTTTTGACAACAAAGAGAACAGCTGTGTATTCCTATCGTTGGATTACGGCAAGATTTGGCTGAGCAGCATGACCATCATCAGTTGGCTACCCACCCTGCTGTCAACTCAAAGATGGGCACAACACAATGTTTGCTATCTTCCAAGCGTGGAAATCTAGTCGAGTTTGGGGCAAGATCATGTTTGCAACCGTCATAATTTGTTTGGCCCTATATGAATTATCACGAAAGCTAGCATCAGCTAGCTGGAGTTGTCCTTGCTTTAGCAAGTGAGGGGCTGGAATCCTCGAGATCGCCTCATCACGTGAAAACTTCATATGTTCAACTCCTCCGTGGAGGTTTCGGGATACGATGCAACAGATTCAACAGATTCACAAGCGAAGGTTGGCTGTGTCATTGCTGTCCGTGTGTCTTACATGTTCACAACGTTTTACCTCATGAGCGAGACCTTGTGAACCATCCCTCCAACAGCCCCATGCCTATGAAAAAAGATTGCCTCACTCCGCTTGATGTCCCACCAATCCTTTGTCACTGGACGGCGCTGTATGCTTCGCCTCCACTGACACGGATGCATCCCTGCTAGCTTTCGTCACCTACCCTCGGCCTCAAGTATTGGTTGCTCACGTTGCGCCGCAAGAACTGAGTATCATAATGCAACACTTCCATGCATTCCTCTTGCAGATCTAGTCTTTGTGCTCCGTGGTTGCCACCGCATGTTGCAGGCGCTAGTAAAAGCCGGGAGGCCTGAAGTCTTGGCAAGTTGTTCCAGATAGGCCACATGCTACAGTTCATGAAAGGGTCTTGATTTCGACGTTCACTCCCACGCTGTGGGTTGCCCCAAACTCTGCAAAGCGATATGGTGAACAACTGAAATACCAAAAGACATCAAAAAAACATAACCCAAAGTATGATACGATTTTACGATGCCTTTCTGTACGTCCGTCTTGTTTGCGGATATATTTGTCATTATTTGGCTGAAGTTCCCAACGTTGCGTGCATGCTAGTGGACTGGGGGTGGTGACAGGCAAGCTGTTTGCGCCATTGGCAGACTCCACGCAACGGTTCTATATAATATCATAATTTGATATACAGATATACCGTATTAATATATATATATATATATTGCTAGTATTTCCAGGAGTATCCGTGAAATATGCGTGATGACTGCGCGATTATGACCCTGAATCCCAGTCCACAGCAGAGAGAGAGAGAGAGATAGAGAAAATCATTTAGTGAATCACAGAAGTCACAGAAGTTCAGGTCACCATGCTCCGCCCCAACTCTAGCTCCACTGTGGAAGCAGCCAGGTCTGGCACTGTTAGGGGCGGTGTGCAGCAATGGTCCTTCCTGTAAAATGTCTTGGGGCGAAGCGAAGCACTCTGAAGAAAATGGTCAGTTCAGTGACCTGTGCGCCGTAGTGACCGTAGTGATCATCTCCCGCCGTAGTGACCGTAGTGACAGAAGATGGTGCCAAAGGTCTCGCGACTTCTCCTGTACCACATGGAAGACAGTGGGTGGCAAGGCTTGCCTCTACTAGTAACAAGTGCATCGCTACTAGTAACAATGGCATCACTACGTAGCAAGAAGATACTAGGTGGAGGGAGGCCATCGCTATTAGGTTGGAGGCCATCGCTACTAGGAACAAGAAGATACTACTGTAGTAACAAGGACAGTACTACTGTGGCAAAAAGGCCAGTGGAGCCGCAGCCATAGGAGCCGAATAATTTGGTGCAGGCGCGATGCATTGGTACGTGTCGCGCGCGGGACTGGGTGCCAGTTCCCTAGTTAAGCGTGTTAGCGTATTCTTGACAAGTGGTAGCTTCTTGCTCCTAGTAGTAAGGCCAGGAGCCCCTAGTTGCATCTTTGCTCCTAGTAGCGATGCCCTTTGCTACTAGTAGCTTCTTGCTCCCAGTAGTGCAACTGCTCAGTTTTAGGCTTTTACATGTGTTTTTTCTCGCGTGTGAACGAAAAAGCTAACCAAACTCTGCAAAGCGATAAAGCGAGCTACCAAAGCCAATAGCCACAGCGTGAGTGAATATAACTTGTTTGGAGCCTTTGTTTGTCTAATATCTAGAGTGGCTGCTCCTCATCTTGCTGTGGCTGTGGACAATGGTGGGCAGTCTGATTACGGTGTGAATCTTTGTGATACTTTCTGGCGATCTACACTTGGGTCTTCTGATGTTTCTTTTGAACTTCTTTATCATTCTGAAGTGTCATGGTTCTATTTCAGGTCTATTTCAGATGTCATGTCCTGACCCAATTGGGCCAGGAACTCCATTTCTGATCGTTGAATTATCGTTTGACACCATTTGGTTGACTCATCAAGGAACTGGCCATTGCAACCCTGACTCTGGTGCCGGAGTTGCTTGGTTTATTTGTGATTTTTCTTGAGCATGATCAGCTCTTCGACTAGAGGTCTAATCAAAAACAATATTGGTCAGACACAGTGTAGCCTTGGAGGGCTCATTGACAGACTGCAAGAAATCCTCGAACCTACCGAGTTCACTTTGCCTGCAAATTCTAGCAAGGTTGGCACCGAAGTATACGGAGGAGTGAGCAGTTCGGGCGCTTGACACATAACAAGATTCCAATCTATCAATCAAAAAGTTCCAAGGCCGAGTGGCGTTGTGGATGTCATAAATGCACCCGGAAAAGTGTCATTCTCAAATGTTGGTTTTGGGTCGTCTAGCTTTGCGGGAGATCCCACTGGTCAAAGACACTCAAACATGGTGAAATCCAAATATGCAAAACGCAAGTGTTGGACCCATCAAAATAGGATATTCTGGATCGAGATCACTATGTCATTATATCGTCCTGTTATGAATGTTTCAGTTTCTCCATGTTTGATGGATGCCTTCAGCCAGGAATCCACCCCGATTCTTCCTGGCGTTGAGCAGCTCACTGAACTGCAGGACATTGAAACCGACTGCAAAGTGAGCTGAATCCTATTTTGAGGACCTACAAAAGTGTTCAGGCATGAGAACCCTACAGTTGGTGGAAGATATTCTGATGCACCAAGGATTGGTGAGAAAACAAATCAATTGAAAATTAACTGATGGGTACGCTTCTGGCGAGACAGCAAGGCAGATTGGACTTTGCTAGACTGTAGTACATCCGACTGAATCGGTGCTTTTGAGGCGTACATTGATCAGTGGCCGTGGTAAGTGTATGACAATTTTTTTGTAGCGTCCTTGCTCCTAGTAGTAAGGCCAGGAGCCCCTAGTAGCGTCCTTGCGCCTACAAGTGGAAGTTCTGAGTCTGTGGTTTGCTACTTTTGCTAATGAGACTCCAGGAGACAGAAATGACCTCAAAAACAATGATAGGTGCCACTTGACGCCTTTGCATTGCGAAGACATAATTGTTTGTGTTTTCTCGAACGACTAGTAACAAGTGCCACGCTAGTAGTAACAGGTGCCTTACTAGTAGTAACAAGAAGAATTTTTTTTCACCTCAAAAGCAAGAATCCAACACTGGTTGACTCCCACCCCTCAGAAACCTGGACCTTCGATACCTGGAACATCATTCCCAGGACTTGGAGTCCCGGATCAGTCGGAATACACGGCAAGCAGTCCGGGCACTTCGACTGTAGCTCACTCAGTGTTCGAAAGGGTTCTTTTTGAGAGAAGGAACTTGGAGTTTATGTTGAGCAGCTCATGGTCTCAAGTCCCATTGGAGATTTTTGAAGGGTCTTCTTGCTCGTGCAACATCGTGGCTGAAGATATATTTTGCGAATCCCATGTTGCTCATTCCAATGGCAAGCAAGCCAATACCATCACACCCCGGTAGGATAAGTTGTGGTGGCGGTGCATTTTCGGATTCCAGTGGAGTAAACCCATCATGTGTCTCAATCTTGTTTGTGGTGAGCCAGGCAGATGAAATTGCAGGCGGCTGCTTGCAGGCTCGAGCTCTTTGGCGAGCAAATTTCAGACCCAGTCCCGCTGACTAGGCTGAAGATTGGATGGGTGATGGGTGGATCTTGTTAAGCTAGTCAGATATCTTGGACATCAGAGTATCTAAGAAGCTAGTAGTAACAAGTGCATCGCTACTATGTTTTTGAAAAGCCGGGGGGGTAGGCTGTAGAGGTGAGGTAGGTAGTAGCTAGAGGTAGCTAGTAGAAGCTAGGTAGCTAGTAGCTTAAGTAGCTACTACCGACAGGACGCAGGATAGCTCACGCTTCCTTGAAGAAGCACTCGCACTACTGTATTCATTTGGTTCCTAGATTTTTTGGGAAACTGAACCTATTTTTTTAGACATAAGTTAAGTTTGTAGATAGATATATATATATATGCTGTATATATATATAAGTTATGCAATATATATATATATATACATATGATATATGCATAAATTGGATCTTGGCACCCGATGGACTCCAAGCCATTTTTGTATCCCAAAATCTTTTAGCACATTCGGCACCAACGTTCTGAGGCTACAGCTCCACAGCCAAGGCGTGAAGTTCTTGGTGAAAGCATGTGGTAAAGCCATGAGAGAAAGCTGCAGCTAGTTCTTGGTGAAAAGAAGTATACAGAGATACTGTAATAAAGAGGTTTTTGAGGAGATACTGTAATAAGGATGGACCATTGACCAAGTATGAGAGGAGCTTTGTAGATGCTGCGAGGCCTCCAAATTGGATGAACATCCGATGACCATGTTAACAGGGCCGCCTGTTGATCAACATGCGGGAACTAATCTTAGACTTGGATGAGATGGTCTTTTTGGGCCAATGCTGCAAGCAGGAGGAAACCCTTTGTGGGCATGTGTCATGTGTAGCAACGAAATGGCTATGCCATCAACTTTGGGATTTCCTGCAGCAAAGACTGTGGGCAATAAAGCAGCATTTGCAAAGCTACTGTGTATGTGGTATGACTGTATGACCCATCGAGGAGCCCGACCAACCGTAACGCGACGCGCAAGTTGCATCAGGTTGCCTCCCCCAGGATCCCCCAGGCCCCAGTGGTTCCCGTATCACCGATGGCCTCCCCGCTATCTCCTCCACACTGAATTAGAACAAGGTTGCGTCTCTGCCAAATGGCCGGATTGCGAGAAGCCCCCCAATGTTTTGCTAGGTTTCGACCATATTATATAAGATTATATAAGTGTTGTAGTGGCATGAATCAGATGTTCTGATCTGGAAATTGCCTGGTGTGTTGCGCGGGGAGCCATTTATGTTCCCTTTTCTAGGAGATGTGTAAGGTTCGGCTTTTTATTGCGAAAGCTACTTTAGCCAAGATTGCAGTAATGTCGCAGCCTTTGCCCGTTTCAGTCCTGGGCAGGCAGCCAAGGCCAAAGATGTCCATGCCTGGAAAACAAGAGCGGTTGCTACCTTTCTCAGACAGGGCGGATGCTTTGTGCATGTTTGATCTATACAACTACCTCGAGTCTGAGTCATGATCAGTACATGAGTGTAGCAAATGTGAAAATGTAGTGTACATCTCAATCCAGCTAGACATTTATGCTTGCAAGACCCGATGGCCGATGCACATCACTAGGCGTGTTGGCAACACGTAACATGAGTGTGTTTGTGCTGGTTTCCCATAAATTTGAGGTTCTTAGATAGCATTGACCCTCAGGCATTCCGGTCAATTTGGTTGACCAGGATGGTGACTTGGAGCCACAGATCGTAGGTGACTGCTTCAGTTCGCCCAAGGACTTGAATGAAGTACTGGGCTCAAAGCACCGCCCGTTGCAGAGTGTTTGCTAGACCAAACTCTCCAACCTAATAGCGATGGCCTCCACCTTAGTAGCTTCTAGTTACTAGAAAGCTTTATTGTTACTAGTAGCAATGGCCTCCAACCTAATAGCGATGGCCTCCTAGTTGCCCGAGCTGCAGTGAGACATTTCAACACATTTGCAGATGCGTTTGTGTGTACTTCAACGAGAGCGTGAGGATGTTGCATAATTTAGAGGAAGACAGAGCACAGTCTCAAAGCAAAGCAGGAGATTGAGAAATTCACCAACGAACATGTTTCAACAAAATATACATGCGCATGTCAAACCAACATGAGCACCTCAAGAAGCCTCCTAGCTGCAACGAGCGAGTCCCTTTGGCGTCTTTTTCGGGCACTGGGACCCACGGCTATTTTCTCATAGCCAGCTGGGGGGACTGGATTGACGGGAATCCATCGTTCACTCAACTGTTTCAGGGCGATGATTGAGGATCCAATCAGAGCCTAGTCACACACCCATGTGTTGCAAACAGGGCCCATTCTCTTCCCGTGTTGCAAACTGGACTTCCAGCCAGCGATGAAAACATTGATTGCTTGATCTTTTGATTTGAATATGATTGAATATTCAATAATTGTACTATCAAATTTATAATACTCATGAATAGTCCAATCTACTTCGTTTGGGGTTCTCAACTCTTCTCACCCAAGCGTGCCCCAGGTCCAAGCCGGAGCGCTCGAAGTGGCAGCTCGCACCCCAGCGAGGCCTCACCCCATTCTGAGCCAAGGCAAGTGGTGTGTCTTGGATGAATTCAACCACTCTCACCAGTCTCAGTGAAGGTCGAATCTTCTATGACCCATCAAAACAAAATGAAAATGATTCAAAAGGGCTGTTTGTGGTGCCCAAATGACGCTCCAAACCCGCGGGATCAGTGGAAATGAGTCGAGAAGGCACCTGCCAAAGCACCAGGTCAACCGCCAAAACAAACCATTACCAATTTTGTTTAAACTTAAACAGAACTGCTGCCAAGACCTGGAACATCATGGAACAGTGAGGTGGCCCGAACCCCCAAGCGGTTAATTACATTGGTTCTTTGTGTTTTCCATTTTGGCATACGTGATCCAATTGATGCAGTTCATAGTTCGATGGGGGTGTTGTGCCAACACTGGTCAAATCTCAAGCCTTGGACCGGTACGGTGATAGGTCTATTTTAGATCAAAGGGGGCACCTGCAACAACTGGGTGTCACATGGTTTCACCATGTCTCACCTATTATGTTACATGGATTTGCATGGTCTATTGCCATGAATGCTTCGAGGGTCCTGCACGATTTGGCATGAATGCCAGGTGTTCAAAGATGTATAGATAAAGCCAGATTGGATGGAGGAGTATGGAGGACTGCCAAATCAACTCAGGGTAGATCCCTCCAAACAGCTAGGTTTGACAATCACCCTACTTCTTTGGAATCAACGAGCACGACCTGAGTTGGTCGACACAAGACAGACCAAATCTTGAAGTCGGTCGGGAGCTCGATTGAGGCCAGTGGCCCAGTACCGAAGCCATAAGCTGGAGCCCATCATCTTGCAGCCAAAGATTCCAAGACCGCGAAGTGCAGGAAGGGGTCGAGGCCGCTCTCCGTTGCACGGTGGAGGGTCACAGGTGATTCCCAGTGGATATCAGTTCATCCATCATCTTGATAAAGAAACATCCAGAAAGATTATGAAAGATTAAGTAAAAGATGACTATAGTACTGAAAAAGTTACAGAAAGAGTGACTCATCACTGCTTTGCATGCTTCACTGACACTGATCTTGTATTTCGAGATATGTTGAGATATCTCGGCATTGTTATCAATCAATATGAATGGTTGGTTGGGTAGGGACATATTGAGATGTGAAACATATAGCGGGGATCCTCAATCTTGGATGCCATTTTGGCTCAAGATTGGGGGCTCCCCTCCTTTTTCTTGCCATGCCCGCCATCCTCTCCACTGAGCTGGCTACGTGGAGGGTGGTGGCTCGGCGGTGGAGGCGGGGCAACAGGGGCAGGGAGGCCAGTGTGCTACCCCGTGAGGAGCGACTGGCCTCCCTAGCCGCCAGGGGCGCGTACATCGAGTCCCAGTGGCACCAGGTCTATAGGGCGCCCGACATCCCGGCTGACTGGTGCCGGACGTGTGCCCAGTGGACCACGTCCTGGTGCGAGGGTTGCTATAGCCGCTGTGGACGAGGCGGCGAACCTTTTGGGGCCATCTGTCACCAGTGTGACAGCGAGAAGCGAGTGTGTGACAAGTGCACCACTCAGGGCATCTCGTGGGACCAAGGTCACGAACGTTACGTGGCGGACCATGGCGGAGAGCAAGAGGCGGCGGTCCAGATCGAAGGGTTTGGAACCCAAGAGTCGGCCCCGCACTTCCATGAGGTCGACAACCGCCCTCAACATGTCCGCAGACGACGTGCGCGCCTACATCATCGAGCAGCTCAGGAGCGCTGAAGCCGGATCAACCCATGGAGGGTATGCTACAGGAGCTACTGGTCGACCGGCCGATCAACCTCCTCAATCAGCTCGTGGACCTGGGAGTCCAGACCTGTGAGGATGTTCATAGCCTGTGGCCCACAGGAGGTGCGCTCCTCGATGAGTTGGAAGGGCGCCATGGCTCGGTGTCCGCGGAGGAAGGCTTCACCATCGTCTCCTTCTGGACTTTGGCGTCTCAGAGGGCTCAAGCCTCACAGCGCAAGCACTTGAGGGAGATCTGCATCCACCGCCAGTCGGCAGTCTCCACCTCGGCCCCAGCCAGACCAGAGGGACCTTCACAGCCGGCCGCTCGGCCGGTGCGCCGCCTTTTGGAGACAGGAGAGGTCAGGGAACCTCCGCTCCTCATGAGCCTTGCGGCCCGAGACCCCTATGTGAAAGAACAAGCAGCCAAGATGGCCAAAACCCAGACCTTGTTCGAGCTCCTGATCCAGGACTTCCTCGACCTGGAAGAATTGGGGGTCTCCCGAACCCAGCTGCAAGACGCCACCAGGATGCAACTCCTCAAGGAGTCTGTTATGCCGGCCGCCGACAGGCTTTCGGTACATCGCTTGGGAGCTCTGGCGAGCACCTTGCGAAGGTGGCGGGAGTTTGCTCTCAGGTTGGGGTTCGATGTGCGGCAACCCACCCCTCTGCAGTTGAGCACCTTCCTCAAGGAGGTAGCACGCGGGGGTCCCACAGCAGCATCAGCTATGTTCCACGCCCTCAACTGGTTCCGGTCACAGTTCGGGGTTCAATTCCCGCTGGACCACTGGATGGTGCGCGGTTACAAGCTGCTTCCTGTGGGACATACCTCGCAACAGAAGCTCGAACTGCAACCGTGGGAGTTCATCAACATGATCCTGAAGCTTCGCCAAAGTTCCGGCACCAACACTTTGGTGCTGGCATTTATGTTGTGGGCGGCTGTATCCTGCATCAGATTCGAGCATATTCAACGGTCTAAGTTTGACCACCTGGCGACCAATGCCCTGTTCTTCACATGCTCGCAGGGCAAGGCGCGGCGCCAGGGGGGCCCGGCCTGCCTGACATCCCATGGCCAGGGTTCAGCTTGGTCAAGGTCATCCAGGACTTTGTCACCATGGAGCTTCTGCCAGGGTGCAAGTTCTTGTGGCCGGCATTGCAGCTAGAGCCGATGGACCTGTGGCAGGTCACGGAACACACCCCTTGGGCTTTGGACCGCAAGCTGTCCAGAGGACGCTTTTTGGAGCTGCTGCGGGGCACCCTCCTCGACCTGGGCACGGCTCCCGACCAAGCCCAGACTGCGGGATTCAACCGTTTGAGACGGTTCCTCCCCACTCTTGGGAACGTGGTCCGGTTGACCCCGGCGGACCAACAGGCCATTGGCAATTGGGTTGAGATCCCCACTGGCGGTGGACCCATCCCCAACCAGAAGTCACGGGCCACCTGGACTATGGGGATTCATTATAGCGGCCAACGAGCTCTTCATTCAGCCCAGGTGAAGAAGGCACTGCTGAAGCGCTTCATGAGCCTTTACCATGCTAAGAAGGCGGAATTGGCGCTGACAGATGAGGGACTGCACCCCCGGGACAGTTGGACCTGGGCAGAATTCGCTGCCCAGAATGAGCGCCTTGGTGACCTTGGGACCGAGCTCCCGGCACCACCACCGGTCGAGATCGAGCAGGACCTGCCTACAGATGATGCCACTGCCAGGGGCTCAGCGGATGTCCAAGACCTCACGTTGCCGGTGGACAATGGGCCAGAACCGGAACCGGAAGCAGCTGACAATGAATCCGTCACGGACACCTCCTCGAACTCCTCAGAATCAGCCTCCGATGTGTCCAATGAAGCCAGCGATTTGGAGGGCGCCCTGTCTGACGATGACGTGGCCGTGTCCACGCATTGGATGGTGCAAGGGGCCAAGGTTCACATCATCCGAGGGGAATCGGATGGACGTCTGCTGCCGTGGTGCCGCGACGCCCCTTTCTCCCAAGATCCCCGATCGACAGGAGAGGGCTTCTCCTTAGTATCGCGCCAGCGATTTTGCCAACGATGCTTGGCTCGCATGCCCAGGGGATTGTACCGGGCACTGGCGCGGCATTGCGGGTGGCTGAACTAGCACATCCCCGCGTGTGGTATGAAAAAGCTGCCTCGGTCCGCCCGGCTGGAGCCCATCGTTCGGTCATACAACCTCGTCGACGTGTGTGCGGGGTAGGGTCGGGTTTTTTGGGGTCGGTGACGAGTTGATTGGTGGCTCATCGCCTGTGCTCCGGGACCACGGGGACCCGCCGGCCGACGTCGATCGAGGGTTTTTCCTTTTCGCGTTTGGGCAACCCCCTTAATCCACCACCCCCTCTTAGGAGGGCGAGGGTGAGAGAAAGGGTCCCCGGGTTACGTGTGTTTGTGATGTGTCTTCGACACCGCAACCATGGCCCAACTTCTGCAACAGCCCAGTTTTTCACTCGCTCGATCTCCGAGTGCAGCGCCCCTGAGTGGCCCAGTGTGCTCTGGGTTTCCCAGCACCTGCTAGACCCTCGGAGCCCTGCCATGAGCCGTGGACACCAGATTGATACTCTCCAAGATGACCGTGGCTTAGCTGCTTGTCTCAGTGGCTCCAACGTCCTCCCAGAGTGGGCCGACGCCGTGATCCGTGCACATAAATGGGAGACCTTGGAGGACTTTATTTTCTCTGTGGACGAAAAGGACGTCACGGCGGCCATCCAGTCACTGTTGGCGCCTACAACCTTCAAGGAAAATCGGTTGGCACAGGCTCGCCTGCGTGCGGCCTATTCAGCAGGGGCGGAGGCCATCAAGCAAGCGGCCCAGGCCGCTAAGTCATCCGAGGGGGTGGATGACCCACTCCCGGAATCCACCATGGAGCAGCTCAACCGCGACTTCAGATCCAAGTATGCTCTCATCGTGGAGGCTACGCTGGAACCCAGTGACGCTCTGAGAGCCCGGGTTTACAGGGAATTCAGAAAGAGGACTATGTCGGTGGTACCAGCCTCTCGCATCAAGTCAGTCCTTCACCAGGCTACACCACGGCAACAAGATGCGGTGAAATTAGGAGAAGGCATCCAGCTTGAATTCCACACGGAGGAGGCCCGCACTATTCGTACTGTAGTAGACTACTACTGGTCGCTCCGTACTTTGGCCTATGCATGGGCGTGGGCAGGGTTGCACCAGCAGCGGGGGCATGATGGTAAGGAGACGGTATTTATCTCCCTTACCGCTGCCCTGAACTACGCTGACCACGCGCTCTCCAGTGCCATGGAATTCGGCCAGGGCTCCAGGTTGTGGTTGGAGCGCAACGACCTGCTGACACGTACCAAGATGGCCAGTTACATTCGGCAAGGTTACAATGCTTGGGAAGCACTTCAAGAGGCCTTGCGTGAGACTCACCTTGAATGGCGCGCCAGTGCCATTCAGGCCGTCCCCAATGAGCCTGCAGGCGCACCCAAGCGAGCAGCCCCGGGTGCCAGTGAGGCTGTGCCTCCTGCGCCCAAACGACGCCAGATCAAGCAGGATTCGTACCAGACCATCTCTATGCTGAAAGGGGGCCTGAAGTTGCGCAAGCCTTGGAATGATGGACGCGGTTGTGCAAACAAGAAGTGCCCGCAGGTTCACAAGTGTGATGTCAAGCTGCCGACAGGTAAGCCGTGCCAGGGACCCCACACAAGGCTCGAGCATCCGAGCGAATAGGGACATCTCCCCCTGGCAGCCTGTGAGCTGCGGGGGGTTGAGCATCCAGTGCAGCAGAGGGATACCACGGCGCCACCTCAGGTGGCCGTGCGGCAGATCACCTTGCGCGAGCCCATGGAGCTCACCCCTTCGGCTTTAGCTACCCGGTTGGTCGGGGCAAAACCGGTGACATGGCGTGGTAGAGGAGACCTGCCACAGTTCCCTTGGGGTATATCTATTCGATGCACTTGGCTAGTATTGGACCTCTGGGCGGGCATTGGTGGACTGTGCATTGCATTGCTTGCTCTCGGTGTTCACATCTACGCAATCAGCGCTGAGAGTGACCCGGTGGCTAGTGCCGCTGCACAGGCTGCAATGCCCAATTTGGTGCATATTGACTCAGTTGAGGAACTCAAGGGAGCGGACCTCCGCCAGTTCTTGCAACGGCGCCAAGTACGGGGCATCATCCTGGGTGGTGGTTCCCCGCGCCAAGGCAACTCCAGCTTGAACCGAGGCAGGCAGGGTCTTAATGACCCGAGATCTCAACAACCGAGCCAACTCCAACGCCTTCGGGAGGAGATTTTGGCCCTTCCGGAAGCTCGCACCTGTGAAGTCATCACATTCCTGGAGAACGTCGCCAGTATGCCCCAGTCCGTATGTGAACAGTACTCTACATGGTTGGGCGCTCAACCGGTGCTGAGCGACGCGGCTGGGTGTGGCTGGGTCCACCGCCGCCGTTTGTACTGGTTGGCATCCCGCAGCGCAGGTTTGTCATCGAGGGGCACACCGCCGTCAGATTGGGTCTGGCAGCAAGGCTCAGGGAGCCGACATCCGACCCTACACTACTGCGGAAAGAAGCCTATCCCTGCTCAGGTATGGTGGGATGATCACTTCCGGCCGATGATGGACCCCAAGCAAGTGATGCAAGCGCAAGGCTCTGGTGCTATGCACCCTTTCACTCGCGAGTTCTTCCACCCTACGGATCGGCTGGCACAAGTGACACCGGCAGCGGCAGCACGGTTCCATCAGGACAATCGTCGTTTCCCACCGGCAGCTTATGAGGAGAATTCGCTGTTGTGGTCAGGTGACAACTGGAGACAGCCTTCCCCAGACGAGAGATCCCAATTGATGGGTGTGCCTGTGGCCGCCACCCATGCAGTCCAGGGCTCACAAGACCAGCGAACAAAGCTACGAAACTCTTTGCTAGGCAACGGCTTCCATATTCCAAGTGTCATGGCGCTTCTGTGCTGCCTTCCATCCATCATGGAGGCCAAGCTGACAAAGCAGCCCTTTGATGTGGAGGAGTTAGGCCTTGCTGAACGCCTATGCCATACAGTATGGAGCCCGGGTAGGTTGGCGACTATGCCGGGTATCCTCTCTGCAGGTGAAGTGTGTGCAGAATTACAAGCCACCTTGCCTTTTCTCCCATGTCGGGAGGCAGTCTGGCCGGAGGTGTCCCGGAGGTTGGCGGCATGTGAGCTCGCTACGCTACAAGCTTACCCGATGTGGCGCCGCCTCAGGCAAGAGTCATGGTCCATCTTGGGCCCTACACCGGTTTGGGGCCGAGAACGTACAGCCATCTATGCTGGTCTCACGGGCCAAAGATATGCCAGCAATGCAGCCAAAGGACTGGATCACCTCCTCCCGCCGGGTATGGGCAAGCAAGAGCATATTGCAGCTGCCTTGGAACTGCCCTCACCGTTTGCACCCCGCCCCTGGCCTGAACCGGACATGAGCTTTGTCATCCAGGCTGTGGCAACCTGGAGACAAGCCCTCCCTCGCTGGGCAGAGCTTGGATGTGCGGTTGGGGTTATAAGTAGATAGCCTGGTTGTCCAGCTTATAAGTGCACTTACTAACCAACATAGCCTACATACTAAGTCGAACTTAGTCGGACTTAGTGTTGAACTTAGTGTTGAACTTAGTTGGACTTAGCCAAGTGGCCTATGTTCAACGTGTTGTACTTAGGTCGAACTTAGTCCAACATAGCTAAGTGCAACTAAGTAGAACATGTTCAAAAAAAATCACTTGGCTAAGTTCGACAAGTTGGACTTATGACGCGCCAAAAGTGCTGATACTGTATCTAAAAAAACAAAAAACATAACACTAGTGGAACGAAAACTAAGATAAACATATTGGTTTGCGATAACCATAAATAAAAAAACGCAAAAAAAACACATTGGGAGAGCTACAAAAAGCGGAACACAAATATATTTTCGGCTGTTGAGTATGTTTAATATATACCCGCAACGCAACGGTTGCAGTGGCGTTTTGGGTATATATTCAAGGCTTTTGACCCTTCCATGAGCATGACAAACAGCCATTGGAAGTGCTATATCCTTTTCGAAAACATATATAGAGTGATCCAACCAGTACATATAGAAAAACAGTCAGGAAGAGTGATCACAAACAAAAACACATCGCACAATATATACATGAAAAACCATATGAGGAAGAGTAACACAAAAAGTAACACACACAGAAACATGTTAGGAAGAGTGATTCCAAAAAACTACATGGTGCATATACAGTTTATATTCAAAAATGAAACACATCTTACGTATAGAAAACAATGTTAGTAATAATGATCCAAAAGAACGTCCTACATATAGAAAAAATGCTGTTAGTAAGAATTAAAGTTTTAACACAACGTGCATATACAGTGGAACCATATTAGGAATAGTGATCTTTAAAAAAATGATATTAAACTCTGCGCGCTTGTGTGCCACCATGTGCAACCACAAAATGTGGTTCTTGCAAAGTATGATGCCACGTCGAATACCCAACCAGAAGGCTATAGGCTATATTCCACGCAAACAATTCCACAGTCTATAGTATACGACGTTGGAATTGGATTTGAGCCATGGAGTACTGCATGAAATGAAATCATATATCCGCATCCCGTGAGTTGGATTTGGCCTGGGCATTGTAAAACTGTCAGATGAAATTAACTGAACATTGACGCAGTTCAGCATTGATATACATGGCAAAATCACTTCCGGATGTTAGATAATCAAACTTTAGAGCGTTCAAGATAAAACATAGCGATACAACACACCAATCGATGTGAATCTGCCATGCCCTGAATCCACCTATACTGCCTGTTATAACCTGTGTCAGCGAGCCGGTGCAAGGAAACACTGTTGCATTATACCACACAATTAGAACACGTGTCTCGCAAGGGTCTCAATGACACATAAACACAAACAAAACACACATAAACACAAACGAAAAAACACATAAACAGGTCACACTTGCGTAGAAGAATCTGGCATGGATGAATTTCCCGGTCGCCGCACGTTTTTTTTCATTCTCTCTGCTGCATCATCAGACTCGTCATTCCTGGCAAGTGCTCGGCTCGGTGGGATGGAACAACGGATGAAACAAATCACTGCAAACTGGTTGGCAGGGCTTGGCATTTGCGGTTTGTTGTGTATATCTGAAATTCTAGAACTACTATATATCCAACAGCAAGGAACATCCTATATAAAAAACTATTAAGAACAGTGATCCCAAAAATGAGCATTAGAATCCTGGTGCGGCCAAAAAACGTGGTTCTTGCGACCAAACAGAAGCCTATATAATCATGGACCCTCTCCTGACAAACGTTTCAATTAATGAAGCGCTATGTATACGTTTCGATGTTTAATTGAGGAACCACACAATTGTTTTTCGCAAGGGTTTCAATGACATGAACGCACTCACAAAAAAAGAAACACAAACGAACAAACATATAAACGAAATATGTGTCTACTATAGGTCATATCTGCGTAGAAGAATCTGGCATAGATGAATTTCCCGGTCGCCGGCCTCCGCAAATGTCCAAACACCTGTCTCCGTCATGTCTGCGTTGGATATAGCCTGGCACTTGCGCTCTAGCGGAACGACGCGGGGTGTGCTCGGTGGGATGGAACTATAATGGATGAGCAGGTTGGAACGGTATATACCCTGAAGGGTAGATGGCAAGAAAGATCACCCAAACCATATAGGCATTCCATCCTACCAAACCAATTGCCTGGTTCCATGCAAGTGTTCTATATATATATATATTGCCTCTGTATCCCGAGTGCCTGGCAAAAAACCAGTGATGGAGAGGTCATAGATCCAGTGAAGGCATAGATCCAGCGAAGGCGAGGTCGTCGTTGGAGGCCTCTAAAGAAGTTGAACGCTTCGTGCCATTGAAAGCTTCGTGCCATTCCATCGTATGGTTGGATATACAGGTGTGGTACAGTATGTATATACAGTATGTATATATACAGTATGTATATATATATATAATGTATTCGGGCTCCGGATCAAAACAATCAGCCCTCTGGTGTCTTCAGCCCTCTGCATCCCTCAGGTTTGGTTCCTCTTCAGCCCTCTGGTTCCCTCCCTTTTGCTGTGAGAAGAGCTATATACTAATTCCACAAGTCGCGCCCGCACATTTAACACGTCCTGGATCGTACTGAGAAGTTCACACGGAGGGGCGCCTGCAGGGATTAAAACCACCAAAGTTTCATTCCTTTCAGGTACCGGGAGCAACTCCCACTGACAGCGTCGAGGAATGAAACAGACAAACAAAATAAACGTAAACATGTCTGAACATGTCTGAGCTGTATGATGCGTCCCCTGTGCGGCGTCCCCCTCAGTGGCAACTCCTTTCAGCAAACAGGTCGAGGATTGCGTGAAACAAAGCAAACAACTTCAATCCTGCGCAGGAGCAATTCCTTCCAGCAAACAGGTCGAAGATTTCCGTTAGAATTTTTGATGCACAATCTTTACGACTCCGTTTGGCAAAGTGTGCCAAATGAGGCAGCCATTCACGCATCTTGTTGGATACCACTTCTGACTCTTGTCAGGACGCAGTTCATTCACCCCTGACACTGGCCACACCGACACGCATGTGAAAGCTTTACCATTTTGCAAAGCATGCGTCTCAACTTTGCCAAAGTTGACTTGACCATCCGTAGGAACCTCGAACAAGACCACGTCTCCAGCCATGCAATATGCACCGGAAATAAGAACAGAGTGGTGCGACCAAAAAACGTGGACTCATAACCCACATTTGCAGGAGCCGCTGCAGAGGTGGCTCAAAGTAGCACACTGCGTCTCGTAAAGGGTCAAGAGCTTGGAGCGATAACGTGGTCTCCTGCGCTTGGATGCATTCGTGTGGAATCCCAAAGAACATATAAGCGCCGAAAAAACGACACCGATGCTGCCGAAGTTCCTCCAAAATCTTTCGGTCAAACCATGGTCCAGTATTGTGTAAATGGTCTCCATCGTGGCAGAAACAGCTGCCGATAAATTTCTGCTCCCTCAGGAGGCCCTCAGGCACTTCCCCAAATGAAGCATCAGATGATGCTTGGGGATGACAGGCCTTCACAAACCTCTTCAAACATGTTTGGGTCAAAGTGTCCAACCGAGCAGCGTCCACGGCATCTCTCATTGACATATGCAACAGTTCAATCAAATCCATCAACGCCAAGAAGCTTTTGGCCACATCGGCGTCAAGGCCTCTTCCAGAATGAAGATTGAATTCAAAAATAACAAGGCAGCATAAAGGCCCAAGCCGTCTGATGCTGTGCATGAAGACGAATCGCCTTCAAACTCAAAGGCCCCAATGTGGCCGCGTTCCATCCTTTTTGGCCAATTGAGTGAGCTCCTTGCAAGGAGGTTGAAAGGAAAGGAAACACGCTGTGACCAGCCCGGCAATGCCATTGATTGAAATACATATGTATCGAAATACATATTTCGATTGATGATACTATTTCAATTTCTGCTCTCCAGCTTCATTTCCATTCACGCCCTCACAGAGAAGCCGCCAACCAGCGTACAACGAAAATATCTCCATCAGTGAACCAACCCCCAATGTCATCCCGGTGTGAATTTCCACACCAGAATTGTGTTTTGAGACCAGCACAAATTGAGAAACCTAAGATCATAACTTGCCAAAACAGGATGTCGAGAAATCAGAGAAGGAGGGGTGCACCCCAGCATTTAGTAGAGAAAAACAATATTTTTGGAACAAGAAAAGGAAGGGTGCGATTCTCAGAAAATAACATCAAAAAAAAGGTGCACGCATTTTGCCGAGAAGACCCACTACATACTCTACAAACTCAGTTTGTTCAACTACAAGATTAATGGGGGCACCTTAGGTAAAGCCTTTTAAAGATTCCATGGTGCCTCTAAGTTTCTGGATGTTTTTTGTCCCTTTTCCATTTGGCACTGACAAAGTGTCCTTTTCTTTACTTCCTTTGTTTTTCTTGTTCTTTGTTTCTTTCTTTGTGGCACTGACAAAGTGTCCTGCTTATGGCACTGACAAAGTGTCCTTTTCTTTGCTTTGTCCTTCTTTTTCAGGCCACGCACACGCCATGACATGACATGAAAAGCCCGGAATCCAATGCATCGGAGGCATGTGATTATATATATATATACTCCCCGATAGAATTTCATAGGTGAGGCTGGGGCCATCATTTTGTAGTGTACAATTATCCCAGCAAGAGACCCCAAACAGTGTGTGTGTGTGAGGTCTGTAAGCAGAAAGTCTAGAGATCTAGACGCATTGGGGTCCAGAGCGGTGATGGTGATGAAGTGAAGGTGGGTGTGAGTGAGTGCGGGTGAGAGGGAGCGTGAGTGTGAGTGAGAGTGTATGGGAGAGAGTGAGTGTGAGTGCGAGTGAGTGCGAGTGTGAGTGAGAGTGAGTGTGGGTGAGAGTGAGAGTGAGTGCGAGTGTGAGTGTCAGAGAGCGTGAGTGAAGGTGGGTGTTTGTGAGTGGAGAGAGTGCGAGTGAGAGTGGGAGTGGGAGAGAGAGAGAGAGAGAGAGAGTGCGAGAGGAAGTGTTGAGAGTGAGAGTGTGAGGGAGTGTGAGTGTGAGTGAGAGTGGGAGACTGAGCGGTGCGAGTGTGAGTGAGAGTGAGTGTGAGTAAGAGTGAGTGTGGGTGAGAGTGTGTGTGAGTGAGGGTGAGAGTGAGTGTGAGTGACTGAAGGTGAGTGAGTGAGTGTGGGTGAGAGCGAGGGTGAGTGTGAGTGAGAGTGAGAGTGGGAGAGTGAGAGCAAGAGTGGGAGAGTGTGTGAGTGTGCGTGAGAGTGAGAGTGAGGTTGAGAGAGTGAGAGTGAGAATGAGAGTGAGTGAGTGTGAGTGTGCGAGAGTGAGTGAGTGTGCGGGTGAGTGAGTGTGCGTGTGAGTGTGAGTGCGAGTTGGAGAGTGAGCGTGGATGAGAATGACTGTGAGTGAGTGTGAGTGCGAGTGCAAGTGAGAGTGGGAGAGTGAGTGCGAGAGTGGGAGTGTGAGGGAGTGTGAGTGTGAGTGAAAGTGGGAGAGACTGAGCATCTGAGAGCGCAAAGTACTGCACCTGCCATGAAATCTGCACTTCGAGGTTCACCAAGTGCTGGGCCTGCCACGAAATCTGCACTTCGAGGTTCACCAAGTGCTGCGCCTGCCACGAAATCTGCACTTCGAGGTTTGCCAACTGGTGTGCCTGCCACGAAATCTGTACTTTGAGGTTCACTTAAGTGCTGCACCTGCCACGAAATCTGCACATCGAGGGTGTGCCGGCCACGAAATCTGCATTTCGAGGTTCACATGTGCTGCACCTGCCACGAAATGCACTTCGAGGTTCACCAAGTGCTGCACCTGCCACGAAATCTGCACTTCGAGGTTCACCAAGTGCTGCGCCTGCCACGAATCGAGGTTCACCAAATGCTATGCCTGCCACGAAATCTGTACTTCGAGGTTCACCAAGTGCTGCGCCTGCCACGAAATCTGCACTTCGAGGTTCACCAAGTGCTGCGCCTGCCACGAAATCTGCACTTCGAGGTTCACCAAGTGCTGCGCCTGCCATGAACTCTGTACTTCGAGGTTCACCAAGTGCTGCGCCCGCCACGAAATCTGCAAACGAGCCACATGTCCAAAAGTCAAGATTCACTGCACCTGTCACGAAATCTGGGCTCCTCGACGATCACCACCATGTCCAAAGTGCTGTACCTGCCACGAAAACTGCACTTCGAAGCAAAACAGCTCCGATCCCTTGCACCTGTCACGAAAAGTCGACTTTGCAGCACCAAAACACGAGGTTTCCCTTGCAGTCACCACCATGTGCGAAAATGCGCACGGCGCCACAACGAGAGCGCAGTCGCTAGAAGCACCTACTGCCGCCACCCAGATTCTGCGAGCCTGCGCAGTCGAAGTGCACATGGACGATGTCGAGAGGCAAGAATGTACTGTAAATAGCAGCGCATTAGCCGGTCACGCCCGCGCGCTTCAGCGATCTAAGCATCAGCTGCTTTTCTCCTACCGTAAGAACCCCTAGTGTGTCCACACTGTTTGGGGAAAAAACGTCCGTGCTTACAAAATGAGTGGCTCAATGAGTGGCTCACTACAAAATGCTGCACTTCGACGTGGCATGATGAGAGCGTCGTTTTTTTGCAGCAAGTACTGCACAATGGTGGCCCCAACATACGGGTTTGTTAGTCAAAAGTGTGAACCGTCAAATTTGTACATGTTTTTGGGAAAGACCCTTTTAGAAATTTGGCCTAGGATAGCCTTGGATATGTTTTTCGGACATCATGTTTTTGAATGGCGCTAGGGAAATCTGAAAAGCACGTTCATGCATTTTGTAGTTCATCCGTGGGGCCCATCATTCTGTAGTGAACTAAAGTCATTTGACCAAAGCATAGGTCCAAAGACAGAGTGCTTATCATAAACTCCTCACTACAAAATGACAATTTAGATCGCCAGGTGGGATGATTTTTTTTTGAATCTGAAGCCTACTTATGATTGTTTTTTTCTTGGGGGAAAGCATCAAAACATCTTATACTTTTCTCTTCATATGAATCTTCATTTGGAGCTTGTTGGGGCCGGGTCAGGGGAGACCCTTCAGAAGACGCTTGGCCTGGGGTGTCCTTGGATATCCTTTGGGGCATCATGTTAATGATGTTTTTGGATGACAAGAATCGACATTTACATCCCAACAAAATGTATCTTTGGGATGCTTCAAGGGTGTCAACACTGAAAAATGTCGGTGTGCACCCTTGCCTTTTGTCGTTCCAAAAGTATGGATTTTCTTTACTAAATGCCGGGGTGCACCCTCGTCGAAAAAAATAAACATCGATGAACAAACAAAAACACACCGTGAATATTGTAGAGATTGAATGTTGGCAGGGCTCAAGTTCGATTCCAAAAACCTTTCTCCCACCTGGTGATTTAAATTGTCATTGTTTAGTGAGTCAATATATTTATGCGAAGTGCTCTTTCCTTGGACCTAAGTTTTGGTCATATCACTTTGGTTCACTACAGACTGATGGGCACCATTGAACTACAAAATGCATGAACTTGAACGTGCTTTTCAGATTTCCCTGGTGCCATTGTGTATTGATTTATCTTGGTATCTCAGGACCACCAGCTGAACCTCAATGGGGATCCAAATTTCTAGAATTGTGATTCCACAAAAAAACAATCAAAAAATTGTGGATCCACAAAAACGTGATGTTGAAAAATGTGGATCCACAAAAAAAATGTGAAGGCTGAAAGTTAAAATTGTGGATCCACAAAAAGTGAAGTTGAAATTTTGTGGATCCACAAAAAGTCAAGTTGAAATTTTGTGGATCCACAAAAGTACAAAACAGAAAGGTTTCCTGTTTCGTCAGCTAAAGCGGATGTTATTGAATCAGTTTTTGGGACGCTTTAGCTCCAAAGCCTCAAGGGACAAAATCGTTTTTGAGAAGAAAACCCGTTAAAAGGTAGCGGTTGGCCAAAAAGATTCTAAAGGGATCATTCTTTTGTCCCATAGTTGGCAGTCAAGTTGGGTTTTTCCTTTTATTTGGGCCTCCCAAAAATTTGGCCCATAGTTGGGAATCAAATTGTGTGTTTTCTTCTACTTGCCTCCAAAGAGGTTTTGCCCCATAGTTGGCAGTCAAGTTTTGTGTCCTCTTGGGAGTCAAATTGTGTGTTTCCTTTTACTTGGGCCTCCCAGTTCTTGGCCCGAAGTGGGCAATCAAATTTTGTTGTTTCCATGTACTTGGGCCTTTCAAATTGTTTTTGTGAATAGTTGGCAGTCACGTTTCTTTATTCCCTTTTACTTGGGCCTCAAAACATCTTTGGCCCATAGTTGGCAGTCAAGTTGGGTTCGTCCCTTTTTTTTGGCCCATAGTTGGGAGTCAAAATGTGTACTTGGGCCTCCCAGTTCTTGGCCCGAAGTGGGCAATCAAATTTTGTTGTTTCCATGTACTTGGGTCTTTCAAATTGTTTTTGTGAATAGTTGGTAGTCACGTTTCTTTATTCCCTTTTACTTGGGCCTCCAAACATTTTTGGCCCATTGCCATAGTTGGCAGCCAAGTTGGGTTCTTCCTTTTACTTGGGCATCCCATTTTTTGGTCCAAAGTTGGGAGTGAAGTTTTTCGTTTCCTTTTACTTGGGACTCCAAAAACTTTGGCCCACAATTGGCAGTCACATTTGTGTTTCTTTTATTTGGGCTTCCATATTTGTTCCTTTCATTTGGGCCTCCGTTTTTATTGCCCATAGTTGGCAGCCAAATTTTGTGTTTCCTTTCACTTGGGCCTCCTGTTTCTTGTGGCCCAAAGTTCGTAGTGAAATTTACTTTTATTTACTGGGGTTTCCAAAAAATTATTGCCCATAGTTGGCAATCAGATTTTGTTGTGTCCATGTACTTGGGCCTTTCAAATTGGTAGTCACGTTTTTTTATTCCCTTTTGCTTTGGCCTCCAAACATTTTTTGCCCACTGTTGGCAGTCAAGTTTGGGTGTTCTGTTTTCTTGTGCGTGCCATTTTTTGGCCCAAAGTTGGCGGTAAATTTTTGCGTTTCCTATTACTTGGGACTCCAAGAAATGTTGGCCTACAGTTGGCCGTCAAGTTTTGTGTATCCTTTTGTTTGGGCCTAGTTTGTTTATGGCCCATAATTGGCAATCAAGTTTTGTGTGTCCTTTTACTTGGGTTTCCCATTTCTTTTGTCCCAAAGTTCTCATGCCTCAAAAAACTTCGGCCCACTGTTGGGAGGGCAAAAGCTAACATGAGAGCCATGGCGAGTAAAAAGAATAGTAACTAAAAAATGAAATCCTTGAACTAGAGCAGCATTATTGAAACAGTAGGGTGTTATTTTCGTTCAGCCTGTTTTTATGATGCACAAATGTTCTAAACAAGTCTGGGATGTGGAATGGAAGGTTCAACGGAACTTGGCGCAAAGACAAATTCAATTCATTTGGTGTAGGCGGGATTCGAGAATGTTGTCACGAAGAGGGTTGTAATGCAGAGATCAAAAAAGTTATCCCAGCAAGAGACCCCAAACAGTGTGTGTGAGGTCTGTAAGCAGAAAGTCTAGAGATCTAGACGCATTGGGGTCCAGAGCGGTGATGGTGGTGATGAAGTGAAGGTGGGTGTGAGTGAGTGTGGGTGAGAGGGAGCGTGAGTGTGAGTGAGAGTGGGAGAGAGTGAGTGTGAGTGCGAGTGAGTGCGAGTGTGAGTGAGTGTGAGTGTGGGTGAGAGTGAGAGTGAGTGCGAGTGTGAGTGTCAGTGAGTGTGGCGTGAGTGAGAGTGAATGTGGGTGTTAGTGAGTGTGGGTGAGAGCGAGAGTGAGAGTGAGTGCGAGTGAGAGTGGGTGAGAGAGAGAGAGAGTGCGAGAGGAAGTGTTGAGAGTGAGGGTGTGAGGGAGTGTGAGTGTGAGTGAGAGTGGGAGACTGAGTGGTGCGAGTGTGAGTGAGATTGAGTGTGAGTAAGAGTGAGTGTGGGTGAGAGTGTGGGTGAGAGTGTGTGTGAGTGAGGGTGAGAGTGAGTGTGCGTGAGGGTGAGAGTGAGGGTGAGTGAGAGTGAGAGTGGACAGTGAGAGTGGGAGAGTGAGTGAGTGTGAGAGTGAGAGTGAGAGTGAGAATGAGAATGAGAGTGAGTGAGTGTGAGTGTGCGAGAGTGAGTGAGTGTGTGGGTGAGTGAGTGTGAGTGTGAGTGCGAGTGTGAGAGTGAGCGTGGATGAGAATGACTGTGAGTGAGAGTGAGTGAGTGCGAGTGCAAGTGAGAGTGGGAGAGTGAGTGCGAGTGTGAGTGAGAGTGGGAGAGTGAGAGAGTGAGCATCTGAGAGCGCAGAGTACTGCGCCTGCCACGAAATCTGCACTTCGAGGTTCACCAAGTGCTGGGCCTGCCAAGAAATCTGCACTTCGAGGTTCACCAAGTGCTGCGCCTGCCACGAAAT
>CAXAMN010014558.1:731963-752352 GCA_963970005.1 Durusdinium trenchii | reverse complement strand
CGGAAAAAGACGCCTGCTTTACCGTGTGGAATCGTCCTGTATGTTTCACGCCTGTTTGGGCCAGGTACAAGGGGTGCTTTGGATTTGCAGTTGCCTGCAGTGGGAGGCGAAGCACCAAGGCCACCCCGGGCTGAAGCAGAGCCAGCTATACGAAGCGCTCGAGAACCACGCGCTGGGGGAGCGATACAAAGCTCTCCTCCGCCAGCTCCGCCTGACCGAGGTCGAGGGATGGACACCTCCGCCTCTCGGGCGACCCGAAAGAGGCCGCCGGGCGAGCACCGCCCTCTGCAAGTGGGTGATCTCCCTACCAGCGCGACAGCTCTGGATCCAACGACCGGAGCAGCATGTCATGCCCCCCCACCCATCCCCAGGGAAGAAGTGGTCAGTGAGGCCAGTCCCAGCAGCCGAAGCCCGGCCAGTCATTTGACGCGCAACCGATCACAGCGCAGCTCCAACCGTGCACGCCTGTCCAGTCCAGGAAGTCCAGCAGCTTGGAGTAAATGTGATGTGACATCAGAATGCGTCCAGACTGTCCCAACCAAATCGACTTTAGTCGGCACCATGTGTAAGAAATTTTGGTCGGTTTTTTTTTTTCAATTTCTAAGGCACCATTGCGTAGGATTCACCTTCATCTCGTTGAATCGTGCACAGATGGGCAATCCTAATCCTAATCAAGGCTGTGAGAGTTGTTTCTGACCCTGGGACATATTACACAGTACGTAGCTTGCCACGTAGTTCAATTGTTTGGAACGTGGAGGTCGTATGGGCCTATGTGCTCAGTGGTATATAATTGTTTGCCTGCTACATGTGGATATGAGCCTGCACGAGACACGAGGAAAGCCGGATGACGTCAACAAAACGAGAGGGCAGCGCTCCTTCGGCAAGCCATGCAAGCATTGCGTATGCGAAACAGGGAATCTCTGCCCCACCGAAGAATCGCACGGCCAAATATGGGGGTGTGACTTGGCTGCCAGTGGTCATGTGCACCGTCTCTTAGACAATCCAGGTGCCAGGTGGAATGAGGCTGTTGAAAAGTGATGAACAATGGTAAATCCACTGTGCGAGTGTCAGCCCACATGGGAGCAATTATGAAATATAACTACTTTGGATATGTTTGAAATATCTTTGGATTGTACGCCGTTGGAGCTTGTTGGTGGCACAGATGTGAGATCTCCATGCTTTCAGGTGAAGAAGGGGAAGGCGAAGGTCACCGTGCCACCAGCGGCCTTTATGTGCCTGAGTCGGGTGGCCGCGGGAATTC
The DNA here is from genome assembly GCA_963970005.1 of Durusdinium trenchii. NCBI lineage: Eukaryota > Dinophyceae > Suessiales > Symbiodiniaceae > Durusdinium > Durusdinium trenchii. The sequence continues at coordinate 751,091 of CAXAMN010014558.1, read as the reverse complement.
GTGAGATGAATTGGACCAAAATGCACCTCGGCACTCCAGGAGCCAGTTGTATGCCGCAGGGCCAGTAAGGCACTTGTTTCTAATAGCTTCTTGTTACTACTAGTAAGGCACCTGTTACTACTAGCGATGCACCTGTTACTAGTAGCTTCTTACCCCCCCCGAATCCCCCATTGCAACCTCAGAAACGATTTTCCTGCCTCTAAGATGTGCCAAGTGTCAACTCCACAGCCACATGCAAGGTACAAAGCCCTTGAGATCTTGGCCCGCTTTTTGATTCCCTGCGAAGCGGTAGCCTGATGAAAGCTGAGCAGGGGTGGACTGGGTGGCAGACCAGAAGAAGGCAAGAAGGCTTCGTAAGATTTCGCAAGCTTGCAAGTCAAGGCATGTCGAATTGGAAGATGTTGGAAGATTTGGTCGTTCTAGTGTAATCGATTCAGAAAATATTCAAAGCAGGACAATTCCAAGACTCACCCCATCTCCGACGAGACATTGGGAATACAGGGATTTGATTGTGGGTGAAGCTTGAAAACCCTTCCGCTGTGGCAATGTTCAGATACGGCGTGAGAAAACCAGGTCACTCTCTACTTAGTGGAGGAAGGCGGCCGATATCTCCGAAGAGCTACCTGGCCTGAATTTGCTTGCATTGGATGAAGAAGGTTTGGAGGTCTGATGAAACATGATGAAACAAGGTGAATCAATATCTGCAGAGACTTTGTATGACTTTGTAACGGTGGCGTCGTATAGTCAATGGTCTAGAGTCTAGGCAAAGCAGTCTAAGCTGAGGTGAATAGCTTCCTGGATGCTTTTCCACCTGAGCGGCGTGGGCCAAGCTTGCAGCCAGTCTCGGAGACCGGGATGCGGGGTGGGCGTAGATGCATGTCCGCTGGATTCCGCAGGTGACAGGAAGTAGTATCTAAGGAAGATTAAGGAAGTATCACCAGGGATTCTAGGATTTTATATAAAAGGAATTGTGGGATTATATATATATTATATATGTGTAATCAGTGTTTGATTCTGTTTGAGTATGTTTGATTAAAGGTCGAGTCATGCAAGTCCAGACGCTTCGCTGATGTCCCCGTTTGGTGCTCACACATTTACCAGACTCGTCAACGAAATCCTAGGAGAGCTGCATCAAACTATATATAGATAGTATATAGTACATAACATGTTTGACTCCATCAAATCCCAGTTTATGGCTTCACCAGGAGAGCACTTTGCAGGGCGCCTGTGCCATGAAGGCCGAGCCCTGCGGACTTCCCGTCCGTGCCCGGACGGTGACCAAAGCACAGGCCTGGAATGGCGCAGGCTGCCAGGTTGAGATTGATTTGTAACATGTGTAACTGTGTAAACAAATGAAGCAAACTGACCTTGCTTGCTTGCTTGCTTGCTTGCTTGCTTGCTTGCTTGCTTGCTTGGTTGGTTGGTTGGTTGGTTGGTTGGTTTTTGTCAAGCAAACAGCTGACGTTGATGGTGTTTCTTTTTGCATAAGTTATCCTGATGTATATAATTGTAGCTCAACAAGTATATTGCATGGGATCTTTGGTGCGACCTTTGATGCAGGTAGAGTGGGCTAGCTCGGAAGCCATGGGCCTGCAGCTTGGATTCCAAAAGACTGGGCTGAAGATGCTTCACTTTTTGCCAAGTGTTGGTCAAGAAGAGAGCCTCGCTCTATATATAGCATTAGGGCTGTGCCTGGGTTTTGAAGCCACGGCCATATTCGAAGATACCGAGCCTTTAGAGCTTTTCTGATGCAAGACAGGCCCTCTGTCGCAGAGTGGATTAAAGTTGAAAGGAGTCCTGCATTTTGCACAGGGTATGATGTGACCAAGAAGATTGTTGAATGAGGAACCGACCTTTTCCAGTGACCGGTTTTCACACCCGCGAGTGCTCAGGTATCCTGTTCCAAGCAAGGGTACCTTCCATGACTTGTCAGCCGGTGGTGCCCCGGAGTCTGATGAGTCCATGCCCACAGCAACTTGGCGTCAATGAATTCCGAAGTCGTTCTTCTTGGCCCTTGGCGGTGTTGGTCAATGGTGCTTTTGAGGACTTCCGAATCTCCGCCTCACTCAGCCTAGATCAGCACATTGCACGCATTCTTTCACACGTGTTCTTGGGAAGGGCCCTGCGCGCAAAGTCTTGTGCTTTCAACAGAGAGACTGGATCGATCGTGCAGAGCAGGAAGCAGCAGGGCTAGGAAGCAGCTTCTAGAATCTCTAGAACAAGACAGCAAAGCATTATTGAACACCAATTGCTAGTTCCTTCTGTCTTATCTCATCGCAAACGTTGCCAATTTTAGCCGCTGAAACATGCTGTTGGCGTCCACTAAGGTATCAAAAGTCCGCAACGTCCTCGCCTTCCCCTTGTGCTTTGGAAGCCCTTCCGAGGACTGTTGAAGAACAGCTTTCACATGTTCATTGGAAGAACTTCGGAGTTTGAACTTCTTCACTTCTTCTCGCCAGCAGCGGGAAGGAGTGTGTGCAGGACATTGTGTATAGAATTATAATGTATATACACATGTTTAAAGCTGTGAGATGGGCTTACGAAACAATCATCAAACCGAAGTCCATGCAGAAGAATCATATGACATGTTTTGTCAAGCTGGTCTTTTGCCAACCTGCTTAGGAGGACCCCTTCGGTGACTATGCATCGGTGGACTCCGAGCATGCCTTGGCAGATCCACGCGTCTTTGGAGTGTTGAAGATGACCAACCGGCTGTCGCGCGGTCGGGCCGCCCAACTGCATCTCACCAGCGCCAAAGATAGGCCGGTCTTGTTGATGTAGCTTTGGACGTGGTTGCCCAGCTGGTAGGAATAAAGAGGGCGGACAGCCCCTGTAAAGGCAGTTTGTTTGCTTGTGACTGACGGCAGTGAAGGAGGGCTCAGGGGTGCGAGTGGATCGCATTTTGAAGACAAGGGCCTTGCTGATCATGCTGGGTCACCATGGTTCACCAGTTCAGCAAGGACTGATCTGAAGAGTGCATCACCTCATGACCATTGAGGGAGGTCCCATGAGGTCCCTGAGCCACCGGACCAGTCGTTTTCTTGCCAGGGCAGAGACAAAGTACCAACCCTTCGGCAAGCGTGACACCGAGCTCCTGGAATGCCTGAACGAATTCCTAAGAGAGGCCAGGCATGGGCTCCCAGCCTTTGATGGCTATTATATGATATTATATAGGTTGGAGGCCATCACTAGTAGGTTGGAGGCCAAAGGCCCTTGCTTTATTGACACACCCTCATGTCGATGAGTGGAGACAGAGCATCTTCCAGGAAGAACCACAATTTCGTTTGAGTTAGACAAGTTAGACTAGGGGTTGGTGTTTAGGTCTATTTCTAGTTTCCATTGCTTGCATGGTCACCGAAAGATCACAGTAGATTGATCCCGTTACCAATAGACATTGCCGCTCTATTGTACATGTTGTAGCTTTGTAGTGACGGCTGTCCTGTTCAGGACTTCGTAACACTTGCAAGAATGATTGAGCCCGCATATCAAATGAAAAAAAACACCCAGGTACTAAGTGTTGACACCTTCCCTTCACGAATAATTATTGAAATAGTGTTCCTCGTTCGGGAAACTCTCCCCATGCCCAAATAGACACCCCGAAATTCGCTTTTGGAGTAGCTCCATTCCACATTCAGTTTGCACAACTGAGTAGCGTTTTTTGGAGATGATGGAAAGAAGATGAAGAGGGAACTCCCTCAATGCTGCGTAGGCTGCTTTCCTGATACTGGTGGGTATTGGTGGGTAGGCGTAGGCTTGTGTAGGCTGTAGGCGGAGGCACCTACATAAGTTGCTAGACCGGGGGAGAACATAACTAAAGGACTGGCCTATCACTGGGCGCATGGACCACACACAGAGCAAGTTGAAAGCTGCAAGTGCTGCTCTCAAATCCAGCCATGCTGCTGGATTGGTTCACATGCCGTTTGAGACAATCCAACGTAATGGACGGTGCGTAGGCAACTTTGTGCATGGCGTAGGCTATGCGTAGGCTGGCGCGTAGGAGCCTGTGCAGTGTATAATCTCCAAGTACCAAAAATATCCAAAAATAACTACTCAACTGTTTGTGTTGGCAATGGCTTTCTATTCTCAGACAAGTGCTTTGACGAAAGACACCAGAATGCTGAACATGTTGTTGCACGGATTTGTTGAAGGATCCCAGTAACTGAGTGTGTTTTTCAAGGCGCGTCACGACTGTCAGGTCTATTTCAGCATTGACCCTGTCACCTTCGGTCCTCGAGATGAGCGGAGCTTGGACGTGCGAGAGGAGTTCGAGCCGTTGAATGCCCCCTCACTCATGAGTGGAACCTCTCAGCCCAGCCGATCTCATCAGTCAGGAGAAGTGTGTGGGAGTGACGGTTTCTCCTCAAGCCGAAAGCCACAGGGCAGTGAACATGGCGAACCCTTTGTCCACAAGATGATTGGATTCGTTGAAAAGGCAAAATCTACTGATGCCCTCACTACAAGTGGTGTTGTCATTACATTAGTAGTAGTGAACATTGATTCGCCACAGGGAATTCCTTCCCTGGGCAATTTCACTCCAGCATTGTTGCCACAGACTGTGTTGCTCTAGTACTTTAGACGCGAGCCATAACAACAGCCTGTGGAGCCTTTGACAGTGAACCCCATTGTTTGCTTTGTTTGGCAGCTTCCCGGAGAGAATGCAGTTCTGTTCCGAAGGACGTGTTTTTAAGTCATCCAACCTAATAGTTTCTTGCTCCTAGTAGTAAGGCCAGGAGCCCCTAGTAGCGTCCTTGCTAGTAGCGATGCCAGGAGCCCCTAGTAGCGAACATTGTTCTTAATTGTTTCCTGGGTTAGGGCCACCCTTGGCATTTTGTGGTCCAGTGTGTTGGGCAGGCAAACTCACTCACCAGCAGTCCGGGAGCCGCCTCCTGAGCCATGTGAAGAGCGGTGGCAGTGCAGTGCCCTGGCATCCAACTTTGGCGACCCAATGTTTGACCAATCATGGTCAGCTCATTTGAGGGTCCCCATGCTAGGAAAAGACGAGACAAAATTGACAGCGTGCTCTTGCTCCAGAATTCGCTTAAGATAACCTCATTCAACTTGAAGGTTCTGGCCAGTTTGGACAACTCGACAACTCTGATCCTTCCAATATTTAGGTCAGCATGGCAGCAGGGATGTTTGGTATCCTTGGCAATGCATTCGCCAAAGGCGCCGGAGTTCAGATGTTTTTTAAACACATTCGGCCGGTCCACTGGGCCCAATGTGCTGGACTCGTTAGAACCTTTTGTGCCGAGAAATCGCATGGGACACCGGTGGCAGAGCAGTTGATTCACTCGGTGAATCGACACCATTGGGACTCCACCTCATCTCTGACACGGTCTGGTAGATGGCACTCCAGGATTCTTGGATTCAATTTGCCACCTCCTGAGCAGTTAGACATGTGCATGTGTTGTGCAGGAGGCTATTCCGAAGCACTCATTCCATCCGGGTCTCGGAAGCGTCTCGGAAGCGAGACGAGTGAAGACACGAAGCGTCACACAATTCCGCAGGCACCGCACAACGTCGGGCGGAGCTGCCGGATCTTGTGCAACGACCCGAGGCGCGGGATCCGCCCAGCAATGCCGGTACAGCACACCGGGCCCGGTGGAGGAAGTCCCTTTGAACTTGTTTTAATCGGAAAACCAAGCAACATCCACTTAAGATAGGTGGGAAATGGTGTGAATATTGAGGAATTATGGCTTCGAGATGCACCCGCAGGTATGCTGAGTTGATATTCTCCCATGCAGTGCTAGTTGTACCTCACATTACCTCACAATTGCTGTCGACTTGGCAGCTGATGGCTACCACGCAAAACGCCGTCAACAATTGACCCCCCCGGCTGGAATCCCAGATCATTTCTAGCAGGGGGATATGGTGGTATAGAATTTCATACCTCTTCAAACGGAAGTTGGTTGGTCAAACTCCATAAATTGGGAGAGAACCTTTGCCTAGCCTAGACTTTGGAAAGTTGTAAGATCGGTTTTGGTCCAGGGCATTGAGCCATCGGTGCTCCTTCACCTGACGGACAACGCCAGGTACGTGTTACCTCCGACAGCACAGAGGCAATGCGCGCAGCCCCGGGATGGGTGTACAAGGACACCCATTTCGTTCTGCATGGTCCAAAAAAAGGTGATTCAACATAAGTGTATAGAATTTAAATATAGTTAAAGTATATTTGATATTGAAGTGATAAAACATGATGAAACTGTAACCACCTACATTCTATAGTCAACTTAAGAATAGCTTAAGTCTTAAGTCATGTCTCAGATCGTCTCAGGAGTGGACCGATGAAGATATGGACTTCCTGGGTGCTGACCATGTGACGGTGTCCTGTCACAACGAATCAGTGCTGGTGCTTGGGAGTAGGAGAATGACACGCTGACAAGTTCAGCTGGAAAAAGACCTGCACGCACAAGTTCAGAGTCACTCAAGAGTAAGAGTAGTCCCCCAAATGATTGGTGAGAAATGGCAAGAAGCATCCACATGCTGAAACTGGTAAAGGATCATGGTCATTTGTGCTTTGTTCACAGCTTGCTGACTTGGTGATTCCGATCACAGGCACAACGGCGGATTGGTGGCATTACCTTGTTGGCTACCTGGTGCTTGAAGGATGTCAAGGTGGATCCCTTTTGTGCTCTTCGGCAGCAATGCCGGTGCTGGTCTGTTTTCAAGGAGCATGTCTTCCAAAAGACTCTTTCTTTTCGTCTCAGCGGTCACAGGACCTGTAGCAGTCACAGGGATCCAATGACCTTTGACGACCATTGACCAGATGGCAAGTATGGTAGCTTCCGGTATAGTCCAGTTCAAGGTTGCCTTTGCATCGTTGCTTTTGCGAAGATCCAGTTGCTTCGAGTGCACCCAGCTGAATCTGGCCTTTCAGGTGATTTGTCGCTTCCAAATCCGAGTGGCCAGAACATCTCGTTTGGGGCCGAGCGAGCAAGCGGTTTGGAAGGAAGCCCAGCCATTTTTCTGCGTGTCTGCGGATGAGGCCTGCTCCGAAGATTCTGTCTCAGTAGTCACTGATGGGTTGTATCGTAGAACATGGCTCCATAGTATGATTAGCATGGTTTTGCATTGAATTGTGAGAGGGCAACCTTGAAACTGAAGCTCATTACTGTACCAGTAGCGAGTCTGTCAAAAAGTCACGACCCAGCCAGAACTCAGTAGATGCTCAATTTAAGTTTAATCAAGGCCAAGGACATGCAAGTAAACAAGGACATGCAAGTAAAAAGCTGTAAAGCGACTCAAAATTGTTTGAAGCTGGCTTAGCTGATTATATAATTATGATGTTTTTATTGATTTGTGTGTGTGTGTTTTTGTTGTATTTTTGTGGTTCTTTTTGTTTCGTTTGAGTCCAGAGGCTACTATACACATGAGCAAGGCGTGTTACATGCCTTAGAACACTTAGTCTAGTAAAGGACTTGACATCGGGTTTGAACAACTTGCCTTCCAAAAAGATGGAGAAAGATAATGTGTCCATCAAGAAATGACAACACCATGTCTATCTATCACCATGTTTGCAATAGGTCCATGTTTTCTTGCACTGGGTGATGTATCACAGGTGTGTTTCTCTAAGACGGGGTATTCCGTCCAAGCTTTGCCTGGCCGTTCTCTATCCCTTGTAAGCCCAAGAGCTAGCATTTGGAGTTTGCTGCATGCAAAGCATGGCAATTTCATGCAAGGCTCAAAAGACACAAGCAATTGTTACTAGTAGCGATGCCCTTGTTACTAGTAGCCATTGTCGACTCCAGAGCCTCCAGAGCTTAATTCTGACTTTCAACCTGCTCGTCGTCTGAGACCGCCTGCTAAGCCTCCAGAGCCTCATTGTTCCCCAAAACAAACAGTAAAGCAGCCGGTTTAGAACCGATCGCCTAAACGAACATCCGAAAGTGCACAATTGTGTGCCGGGAAGATGCTCTCCCATTTGTCTTGCAGTATATCCGTGGTCCATGACTTCAAAACAAACTCAAGACATGCTGATCTGAAGACGTATGAACATGATTGAATTGAACATGTTATTAACTTATTGAAGCATTTGCTCGCTGAGTCGAATGAAGGCCTCGAACTGCCGAACAACGCTCGTGAAGGTAAGCTGAGCCCGAAAACTTCAACTTGCAAGAAGAGATGTGCTGAAGCAGTAGATCCGGCAAACACAAATCGGCAAAGATGCTTGGAAGGACAGATTCACAGCATAATGCCGGTATAATAAGAGCGATGGCCTCCGACCTACTGACGATGGCCTCCGACATCCTCCGACCTAGGATATATTATATAGATGTATTAGGATATATTTAGGCTGATAGGCAAACAGGATCAGCCGCAACGAGGCACGAGAAGCTGGAGTCTTCATCATCACCGTCCTCCTCGACTAGCTCCAAATTTGGCACCGCTAAAAATTTCACGGCAAAAGTCACATGTTTCAACCCCACCGATGATGCCTGAAAATTATGCAGAACTCTGAAAACAGCCTCCAAAAAACGATCAGCCACTCACCAAACTCGAGTGTGCAAAGCCCACATAAGAAATAAACAGCGTCACTCAGATGTACAGGATGTCCATCCATAAACCTGTACTAATTTGCTAGGTGTTTTGTTCCTTGTTTACAATGGTTTTGGACCTTTAGCATATTTGTTCACCCACTTTCTTTGTGGTAGCAGTGGTAGCATTTCAGCAAGCAAAACTACAAGCAGTCTGTGCCAGAATTCCCTCATCCAATCAGCGAAATCTGTCACTTCTTCACACCACACGGTGTGTTGCAAAGCATCGCAGGGTCAAAATCAGCTGGTGAGCGCCTTCCTTTCGGATTTCCTGCGCTATGGGGAAGAGTATATCGTCAGCGTCCGGGCGGGGTCCGCGGACCGGTGGCCACTTGGTTTCGAAAGAAGTGCTTGTTCGCGCAGTTTTGGGGATGGAGATGAATCTCATAATCTCAAGAGAAGCAAATAGATATACGATCATAGTTCAGTTCTCGCAGCATACCATTGATGATACCCATAGGGCCATTAAGCCAGGCAGATGACAATGTGGTAATCCTCCACAAAAGCCACCAAAGAGTGTCTTTTCTCCACACTGTTATAATGGGTTGCCGGTTGTGGCTGACCATAATCACTGGGTTGTAAATGAGTTGATGGATGGGTGAGTCAGTAAGCGATCGTACTTGATTTCAGAAGCATTTGTTGCTCAGAGTTTGTTGAAACCCTTCTGAGGTTTGACCTATATAATATTGTTGTTTTGTGTCTACCTTGAAGATGAGTGCTGGAACCCAACAAAAAACTATGCCCCATTGGATTCTTACTTGGTTGTCGGGCAAAGACGCCAGAAGCAGGTTGCTGAAAGGATTTGATGAATCTTATTTTTGGAAAGGAGTGACAGAATGGAACCTTGTCAAATCAAACAAGACTTTGAGGAGCCCCCTGAGTCCTGAGTATTGCCAAATTGCTTTGGTTTGGGAAACATGTCAGGTCCTGAGCTCTCTCAGATTCCCTTGCCATAATGTCTTAGCCAGTGCTCTGGCTTTACAGTGATCCCATGAGAAGTGGAGCCACCCAGCTTAAGGATATTGCATGGATGGTAGTCCAATGGTAGTTCTTGCTTTTAGCGAAGGGCGTTGAATGGAGGCCGATTCACCTTTGCATCAAACAAGTCCATCACAACGCTTGTTCCTAGTTGCCTGTTGATCTGACGTGGGTAAGGTGGCATTCCAAAGACCTCCAAAGAATCCATCACTGAAAGGTCAACTCCAGAAATGTGCCTTGAAACTGCTGGATACAGTTCTTGTGGAGACTGGCTAACCAATGACCAAGGGGTTCCTTTCACTATGAGTCACTCCTGTGACTGGACAGAACTCAAGGAAGTCCTTCGGCTCCGGGCCTTCGCTTTTTCCTAGGAGCGAATGGAGCGCTCCTTCGGAGCCCAAACGTCTCAAGGCCGAGAAAACCATGACTTCTTGCCGAGAGTGACGGAGTGACTCGAATGTCAAACCACCAAGTAGCGTCCTTGCTCCTAGTAGCGATGCCAGGAGCCCCTAGTAGCTTCTTGTTCCTAGTAGTAAGGCCAGGAGCCCCTAGTAGCGTCCTTGCTCCTAGTAGCTCCTTAATAGGAAGATCTCCTGGCCCAATGACCAATGGATAGACTGGTCAAACTGAGAGGTCTCCCTATTTTACGCTACGAACGGAGCGATCGGATGCTACTAGTCAACACACCCATACGGCCATGAGAACTGACGTTTGAGACCCAGCTGATCGCCTCACCTTTCAGTCGAAGAGTCGAAGTAGTGAGATTGAGATGGAGAGTCGAAGTGCTTTTTCTCAAAGAATCTGAAGTATTCTAATCACCCAATGGACTGGATAGGCCTGCGACTTGGAGCCTGCCAACGTGCACATGCGTTGCGAGTTTTTGCACCAAGAGCCAGCCATGGAGGCGCCAGAGCGGTCGACACATTGGAAGCTGCAGCCCAAAGAGGGTCGTCCGGTCTGAGGTAGTGTTGATCAAGGTTGGCGTATTCCCAGTGGCCTAGTTTCTCAAACAGGCTATATACATTGAGGGACCACGACATGTTTCATGGCACGCTAAACCCTTTGTCCAGATCAGTGAATGGAATAGCCATAGCCATCCGAATGGAAAAGCCATCCCGGTCCCAGGTGCGACACGTGGAGTGCTTGTGACGCATTCCTGAGGGCAGTGAACAGCAAATGGTTCCTTTTGACAACTTGGGTATGGTGAAACAACAACAACAACAACAACAACAACAACAACAACCACAACCACCACAACAACCACAACAACCACAACAACCACAACCACAACCACAACCACACCAACCGCAACCGCAACCGCAACCCCAAACACAACAACCACAACAACCACAACAACCACAACAACCACAACCACCACAACCACCACAACCACAACCACAACCACAACCACCGCAACCACCACACCATAACCACCACCACAACCACAACAAACACAACCACAACAACAACAACAACCACGACCACAACAACAACAACAACAACAACAACAACAACAACCACAACAACAACAACAACCGCAACCGCAACCGCAACCACAACCCCAACCACAACCACAACAACCACAACAACCACCACAACCACAACCACAACCACAACAACCACAACCACAACAACCAGCGCAACCACCACACCATAACCACCACCACAACCACACCCACAACCACAACAACCACAACCACAACAACCACAACCACAACAACCACAGCCACAACAACCACAACCACCGACCGCAACCACCACAACCACCACCACAACCACCACCACAACAACCACAACGACAACGACAGCGACAGCGACAACGACAACAACGCACCACCCTCAACCCGAGATCGCACTTTGAGGGCTGGACGTGTTTGGAGCTGCTATTAATCCATTTTCCTTGAGCGCATCCCACAGGCCTTCGGGGTGCAAGACCACGTGCTGCACGTGGCATTTCCTGCATTTGGGACCTTTGACTCGCGAAGCCCCTTGCCAGTGGAGTATTGCATAGAGGCCATGCTGTTGCCAAGGGCTGCATGACACCCAAAGCACTTGCAGTGATTGCAGCGCATCTCATCAAACATGCGATAGCTGGCTTTGGTATTCTTGGGTATCTAATCAAAGTCGGACAAAAGATGCCAGCTTGCCTACTAGAATTACTAGAATAGCGTTTCAAACCCATTGGTTTGAAAGGAATTGCAGTTTTGAGAGACCCCATTTTTGATGATTCTCGGGAGGCCTGGCAGAGGCCTGATGTGCTGGGTGCTGCCAGCACCGAAGAGCTGCACGCCTACGCCCGTTCATTGGATCAGTCGCTTGGTGCAGTAGGTTCCTTTGGGGGTTGGATGCACAGAAGTCGAAGGACATCGAAGGAGTTGAAAGAGAGATGAAGAGAGGAAGGCACCGGTTTTTGGGTGTTTTTGGTCATGTCACATTCGAGTTGTATCATGTTTGGAAATCGATTGTCCTCCTGAGGCCCAGTCGAATCCCTGGCGCAGGGCCTGAGTGGCTCAATGCGACGCCGATCTTCGTCACCACTGTGAAGAGTGATCAGGCCATGGCGGCCACAGCAGCCCCGAAGGTTTGGGGCACGGTGACGCGAGTCCAATGGACTCGCCACAGCCGACCCAGCCAGACCCATCGAATTGATCGAATCAGTGTCATGTAGCCGGTAGGTGCCGGTAGCATGTCCCATTGTCTTGGAGTTTTCTTTGTTGCTGATTGCGAGGTGCAGGGCAAGATCATTGAGTGCGAAGTGGACCTTCGGAAGACGCCTTTGGTACCACTCTCACAGGTGTACTTTAGTGCCTTGGAGGAGTATGCAGTTGTACGAATGTTGTATGTGTTCGGCTGGACCAATTCTCCTCAAAAATCTGGAAGGAAAGACACCTTGCTTGCGAGGTGTCAAAGCGCGCTATTTGAGTTTGCCTTTGGAGACCAACTTCAGTGTGGAGCTTAGCCAAAGCATGCCTGCTGTGGCTGTTCCTAGCACCGGAGCTGATGCAAAAGATGTGCAACAGATGCCCTAAAACAGCTGTTGCTTGGAGCATCTTGGAGCACTGGAGCACCAACTTGAAGTGTTCTTTTTGTTTCTAATAGCTTCTTGTTACTACTAGTAAGGCACTTGTTACTAGAAGCGATGCGCTTGTTACTACTAGTAAGGCCCTTGTTTCTAATAGCTTCTTGTTACTAGTAGTATGGCCGGGAGCCCCTAGTAGCGTCCGATCGCTCCTAGTAACGATCTACCTCTACATCCTCAGGCCCAAAATACTGCTGGTCCCAGCTGATGCTTGTGCCGGAGCTCTTGACAGCATTGCCATCACCGGAACCATTCCTGTCCACTGAATTCCTACCTGACGCACAAGGGGGAGGACGCAATTTAAGCCACCACGGGGAGATGCTGTGTATGCTTTCACAAGAAACTTCCACAGGTCAAGCAGCTTTGGTGTTTCTGTCAATCTCAGAAGCCCATGCAGCTGGCAGGACTGGGATCCATGGTTCTCCGTTGGCCCTTCCGGCATCCAGCCCACTTCTGCGAGATGGAGAGTGGAGACTGGCACAAGGGGCCCTTCGTCCCGAAGGCTTTGCCAGCTCGCGCCTCAATTCCCATACGCCACTCATGGTTTTTCTCCTTTTGTCGGGTTTTCGACCCACACAGTAGAAGGAGGACCAGGATGATCTCTGGAGGTCGTTTGAGTCTTGTGTCGGATCCATCTGTTGCAGTGGACTGCGGCCAATGATTCAATGATACTTGTAGGACAGACTACCAAACCGCTTTTACGTAAGCTCCTGTAGTGTCAGTGTAAGATGCCCTGTACGTTAGAACAGTACGGGGATCGTTTGACGGATGAAGTCAGATCTGCACTCAGGGTGAATTTCCGCTGCCCTTCCGCGTGCAATGCCGGGTGTTGAGGGCTGCCTCAGCCGGTGAAGCATGGCCTTCAAATGCAGAAGGGACTGGTTGAGACATGGGGGTCGAATGGTTCAACTCGTTGACCCGAGTCACGAGTCCGCATGCGACCAAATATCTCCGCAGCAGACTGGGATATCAGACTGCCACAGCTCCGGCTAAGGAGCCACCGAGGCAGGGAGGTCACAGTCACACAGAGTCATGATCATGGTCACAGTCGTGAAATGTTAAGAAAAAATAACATTTAGCAGAACACTTGATGCCCTTGCTGTGCAGTATTTCCGTCATGACTGTGTCCCAACGATGTTGCGTCTTAGGCTTTGGTCAAGGAGTTCGACATGGTTATATGATGTTATATGGACAACTACTAGTACCTTTAGACACAAACAGCGTCAAAAAGAATGGTTTTATCTGCTTTTAACAAGTGCCTCGCTAGTAGTAACAAGTGCCTTACTAGTAGTAACAAGAAGCTAGTAGTAACAAGTGCCACGCTAGTAGTAACAGGTGCCTCGCTAGTAGTAACAAGAAGCTATTGATTGTCACAGAGTCAGACTCACACAACAGATCCTGACGGACTCCGCCCTTTGGGGCAGCCGAGAGGTGGTCGGAGTGGCGGGAGGTTGGAGCTTACAAGTTTGTGAAGCCCGGGGGCCGAATGGGGCCGACTGGGGCTGAGGGGAGCTGATCCGAAGGGTCGGTTTTTGAGCTTCGAAGGTCGAAGCTGACCTTTGAAAAAGGTCTGTAAGAATGCTCCTAGTAGCGATGCCAGGAGCCCCTAGTAGCGTCCTTGCTCCTAGTAGTAAGGCCAGGAGCCCCTAGTAACTTCTTGTTACTAATAAAGAGATATAAACAGCATGCTTTTCTTAGAGTCTATAAGTAGTAGGTTGGCGGCCATCGCTAGTAGGTTGGAGGCCATCGCTAGTAGGTGTTCTTAGAGCTGACTCGACCTCAATAAAAAGTCTTGTTACAAGTGGATACAAGTGGATCATCAAGAGTTTCTGAGGACGGTGATTTGACACCGCACCAAACCAAGATTTCACACTGAACGCCGCTTCCATACTTGCAGTATTTTGCAACCCAATCCAATTTTTTACTCCCGCCGCTCCCCAAATGATGGAGGTGTGCTACCAATTGGGTACGAATTTTGCCGATGATTCTAAGGCGTCAGACACCCCAGCGACATCCCTCGCAGCGAGTGGCTGGCCGTCGCTCGGAGGAATTCGTTCGGTGAAACTGACGGTGATCCGAAGAGCGATCTCCCGGAATAATCCGACATAATACGACTGAAAGCAATAGATATTATGGTCAATAAATGTCAATAATATGTCATTAGCGAGTATTATGGCGAATTACTATTGTAGTCTTTGCATGTATTTGGTGTAAGTCGTAAGCCCGTTTTGTGGATGTTCAATCGGTTCAGAGAGCGAGGACTTGTTTCTGGATTACCACAGAAGAAAAACAACACATAAACGTATCAGCTAACCAGCCGTTGAAGAATCTCTCTTGCTGAGGTTGGGCAAGTCAGGCCTGAGGGGCTATGCAGGAGAATGAGCTGAACTTCATGAATGGAAGCTTCACATGGGGTCTTCACATAGCTTCACGATACGGTATGATTGATACGGTATGCAAGACCAATGATGAATCAATCTAGCTATTTGGAGTGGCCATTTCCGTGGCTCAAAGCGGAGCGAATCCTCGCCCATGAGCCAATCCTCGCCGGGCGCTTCCGTTTCATCGGCAAAGCTGGGGCCAGCTGTGAGGTATGGCATCTCCGACCCGATCTCTTTGCAGGAAGCTGAGGCACATGACCTGGTCTTGAGCGAGCGGATGAAGGAAGAGCTCGAAATGGTTTTTCCCACTGAAACACCTGAAGGCATGGAAAGACGCCAGGGAGTGCTTCAAGAGCTTGAACGACTCTTTCACGAATGGATGTTAAAGCAATGCATGGAGGCAAACATCTCAGAGGAGGAGATTAAGAAGTCCACAGTGAAAATCACAACCTTGGGGTCTTACAGGCTGGGTGTTGTGCATCCTGGAAGTGACATTGACACCCTTTGCATCGCTCCACCTTTCGTCCGGAGAGAGGACTTCTTCTCAACCTTTGCAACAGTTCTTGATCAGCATGAAGATGTGAGTGAATGTGTGCCGATCCCAGATGCGTATACACCCATCATCAAGCTGAAAATGAGAGGTGTTTGCATCGATCTACTCTTTGCTCGCCTTGCAAGACCTCCAGAGGCCGAAGTTGCAGAGGAGGTTGCAAAGGAAGACGAGGTCTTAAAGAACATGGACGAGAAGAGTGTTCGATGCTTGAATGGTTTCCGGGTCGCAGATCAGATCCTGAAGCTGGTGCCCAACCAGGAGACTGAGGTCACGCGCAAGACGATTTTACATGATGACTCATTAGAGTGGTTAGACCGACCTTAAACCTTTCGATTTCTTGCCCACGGGGTTGCGTAAACTTTGAGATGTCCAACCTATCCAAAGGTAGCTTTAGTGTGGTTTTTCTGAAACGATGTTTCTCTACCCTGGGAGTTGGACCTCTTTCCTTGGTCCTGAGGCTCCTGGTTGAGCGTCAAGGCTTTCAAGGGAGTTTGTGTGAAAACATGTTCACATATATTCCCCTAAGACCAGCTGGCGGACAGTCATTTGAACAGAGGTCATGTGTAGACTACTGCAACGGTCATAAGCCCCTCAAGGAGCAATTTTTTAAGAGTTGAATTGAATGAAAACAAAGTAGTTACCCAAAATTGCCAGTACATATCAGGCATGTGTATATCAAACTGTTGAATGAAACAACTTGGGGTTCTAGCCATCTTTGGGGGTCGTCTCCTAGCGAGGAGACCTTTCGGCGAACTTTGAGATTCATCAAATATTGGGCGAGAAGAAGAGGTATCTACTCCAACATTGTGGGCTTCTTTGGAGGAATCACCTGGTCCCTGCTGGTGGCTCGGATATGCCAGCTCTATCCATACTATGCACCAAATCAATTGGTGAACCGCTTTTTCCGATTATATCATCAATGGCAATGGAATTGGGCAAAGCCGGTGACTCTCTGTGACATTTTGGAATATCCTGCCACGGTTCCGGGCATGTCGGCGTTCAAGGTGTGGAACCCAAAGTCAAACCCCGCCGACCGACAACATGTGATGCCGGTGATCACTCCAGCTTTCCCATCCATGAATTCCACACACAATGTGACCGAAACGACCAAGCGTATTTTGCTTGATGAATTCAAAAGAGGATTTGAAATGGTGCAAAATGTGGAAGGAAACAAGGCAGAGTGGTGTGATGTGTATGCACCCTTTCCCTTCTTTCAAGAGTTCAAGCACTTCCTCATGATTGAGATCCTAGCAAAATCAGAGGATGTCTATAACAAGTTCAGCGGGTGGGTGGAAAGCAAGCTGCGGATTCTGGTGATGCAATTGGAAGTAGTGAATGGAATGAGGATTCATCCGAACCCTTTGCAGTATGACCTGCTGGAAAGTGATGGGGAGTGGCCCTTTGGGTGTGACATGTTTCTCGGACTGTCGTTCACACCTGAAGCCGGTGCCCATGCATCTTTGCAGATTGATTTGCGGCCTGCTCTCACTTCGTTTATGGAGGTCATCTTGACCTGGACTGAGCGTGATGCTCATCTGGGTCAGTTCCGTCTTCGCTTGCGTCGTCTTGCAGCCTCAGACTTGCCGTATGCCGCAGATTCACAACCAGCAGGTCTCCGGAAACGGCCTCGGGAGGCCAGCGATGAGAAAGCGTCAAAAATGTCGAAAAGCAAATGAACCATATGGCTGCTGGGCAATGCCCCAGACGCGAATCAGCTTATACAAAACAGGAGTGGTTGTTGCGAAGATTGGAATGTGAGGGTTCGTGCTATGTATTGCAATCATTGTTTTGCTCGCATTCATTCGTTACGTGCCTTGCAAATGTGCGAAGTATATAATTTCCACAAGCTGTGTACATGATTAGTTCTCAGGAGATATTGACAGCTTCTGACTGTGACAATTGGATGTTTCCTATATATATATACTGTGAATATCTGCGAATGGTTTCAGTTTGTCAGGGCCAATTTCCCTCCAAGTCCGAAGGCGGGAGTTGCAGCCTTAGAGGAACCATAGGCATGCGGAATGCCTGAAATACCTACGTCTTGGTTGATGTGGTGTTCGTGGTCATATTGCGATAAGGGATCAAGCCTGGCTGCTTTCATCAGCAGTTCGTCTCGCTGCCTCCAAGGCGAGTTTGCAGCTGAGGAAGAATGCTTTGATCCATCGCAGGCAACGATGGTACTTCAAGTGATGTGCCGAAACAGGCTACTCAGAACAACCAAGCGGCATTCATTTGCCCTGCCCCCCTAGATAAGACATGCAGGTATCAGAAATCGCCCAAAAATCAGAAGTATGCTTGCTTTCCACCTGGCACCTGACACCAAATGTATTCTGTCACATAGATCGGACCTGATTGTGGTTGGACGAGAGTTTTGTACAGCTGCTCTGTCTTGTAAACTGTTTTGCAAGTACTGAAAATGCACTGTCAGCGACACCGAGTACACCCAGACTAGACCGAGACCCTTACTGACTGTACTTCTTGCAAAGATTTGCAAAGCAGAAAGTAGCAACCAGGACTGGAAAGGCCCATCCCTTGTTCGGTTCTCTCTTTTTTTTGCGTGTGACAGGTCCTGTCACATCCGTTGTCCCTGCAACAGCCCCTCCAACCTCCGGTCACGGGCATCATGTCCAGGATCCTTTGGGCATCATGTCAGAGTGGGCACTGCTAGTGACGGGTGTGGGCTCGGAGGAGCTGCTTCTGCGGGATTGTTTTTTTCTTCTTTGACACATGTGGATGCTCAGAAATCTGCGCAAATTAGAGCGACCGTAAACAAGGTGACGAGGTTGGGTTAAGAATTAATGTAATTTGCGCAGACAAGTGGTTGCTCAGGAATGGTGCTGAAGGTGATTCGAGGGTCTTCTAGGTCCCCTCATGTTCCCTTCAAATGAATGGCAATGGTGGAATGAACTGAATAAAGATGAATAAAGCTAGCATGTCAATGGTGTGAGAAATTGGTTACTGTAAGCCAATCTTGGCCGTAACAGCTGATCCATGCTTCAAATAGGGAAAGAGTTGTTCCGTTTTGCTACAGCACACAGAAAGCCGGATCGATGAAGCTTGCCTGAGAAACGGACTGCAAGGAGTCACCCTGGTCTGGCCTGACACAGCTTCGCTGGGTCTCGTGCACTGTGGAGGGTGCAGTGTGGTCCTGGCATGTCATTCGGGTAACATGTGCATTTGCAATACAGTAGATGCGCGAAGATCAAATTGTAGCCTGTCTAGATGTTCTTGATCATGTGAAGCCAAGGAATCGTAGATGCAATCACTCCGGCCCTGTCAATTCATTTGGGGAAGCTAGAAGAGAACCTTGCATGTTTGTCAGGCATCCTGTAGGCCCACAGTCAAGGCAGTGTTCATGATTGTTTTTGGTACGTTGGTTAGTTCCGATGTAAGTTGTAATGGTGTTTTTGTTATCCTGTGAAATCCTAACATCGGGTGGAAGTAGGTCATATAGTGCGAGATCTTGTCAAAAGGTGCCGCCGCATTCGAGATATGTTCATTAGATTTCATTGTCATTAGCAGTATACTTCAAAAACCCTAAAGTTTACGCTTCTTACTCTGTTCCAACATGACACTTGCGGTCTACAGCGGATCGAATTGACA
>CAXAMN010014558.1:712450-731953 GCA_963970005.1 Durusdinium trenchii | reverse complement strand
AGGTGTGGAAATCTGACCGCAACTTAGGCGTCGACATGTTGCGCGTAGGATTCTAGAGGAAAAGGGTTCGTCCCGTTTTGGAAGTCAAGAAGCGCAACTTTCGGCGCCCCAGTCTATACTTGCATTGTGCTATATTTCTTGCTGCAGAAATTTGCACTCTTGACACTATACAAATTGGGTGCTGCGATTGCACCTGCAATGAGCCCTGATCGTGGTATGCAGTGCGCTGTGTTATTTGCTAACAAGTGGTGAATGAAATCCTTTCCTCAGTCCCAATTCAAACCGATCCAAAGCGGGACTTTCACCCTCCATCATGTATGAGGCCTACCCCGGTCCTCTGACCCATTATTGGTGATCCATTCTGGCAAGTTCCAGGTCAGCCCCATCCGAGACACTTTGCACCCGAATTGCACCACCCTGCGAGCCGCCAGAGGCGGAACAAGTGGGCGGCTTGAAATGGACATGTTCCAGTAATGGGTTACAATGGGTTACAGTAGTTGGTTACTTTCCTTTTGGCCAGGTGCAGTTTGGGGGTCTCCAGAACACTGATTTCAATCATCGATGACAACTGCTCAGAACCAGCAACGACCAATTCGCACGTCAAAAGCCAAGAGGTGGAGCACCTCGTGGTGAATTGCAGCTCAAGTCGGGGGCTTGCGGAAGTTTGAATCATAAGCTTCGAATGCGCAGAATCCATGAAAACAAATCATGCCAGATCATTGCTTCTTCTGAGGCAATGTCACAGGAAGGCGTGATCAGATTGATGAGGAGGCGCTATTCAAGTGTCAGTCAAATTTGCAACGAGCCTCACACTTATGATTATGCGTATACTGATGTGAATGCGGTGCCGCACGCCAGCCTAAGTGAAAAACCTAAGGGTTCAGGTAAACGAAACGCCAAATGACTGCCCTCACCTCCAAGCTCAAAATGCATGACTGCCAATGCAAACAGGTGCGATGGCCAGAATTCTTGTTCTAGTTACAATAGGGGCCCAAAGGGAAATGAGTGGTGATCATCTTCTCGCAGGTACGTGCAATCTGCGTCCAGATTGCATATCACAGCAAACTTGAAGTGTCTTCGTTGAGCAGTGACTTCAAGATTGACCACCGCTCCCCTGCTATCAGCAGAAGTAAAAAACTCAGGCAATACATTCCAAAAAAAGGGATCCCTGTGATTTCAAGGGTCACACACTTATGGAAATGCGTACTGACTTGACAGCGGTGCCACACGCCGGCCTAGGGCTCCAATGCCTAAGAGTACATGTACGAAGCCCTGGATCCTGGGGGTCTTCAAGAGGAAGTGAGGCCAAAAGCGTAAGGTCGAAAACGACGAACAGGGCGAGATGACGACGTTGCGTGCGTGACTGCAGAAGCTAACTCGGCAAATGTTAAAATTCAGCAGGTACGTGCAGCTGATCAGGTTGCATATCCTGAGGTCACCATAGAGCTTCGTTGGGCACAGCTCTATGGGCCTCCTGTGCCCCCCTGCTCAAAACTACAATTCCAAAGAACCCCTGTGACTACAAGGGGCACACACACACGCCTCCCCAAAGGGAGGCAAGTTTTCTAAGCGCCACACCGGGAAGGTTGGATGAAACTGATGACAAATGATAAATGGCACCAACAGGTAAACGTCAAGAGTTCCAATCAACGAGGTGTACTTTGTCTCCAAGTAAGTCAAGAATTCCAATCAACGAGGTGTACTTCTGTTAGCGGGTGTATTTCGTCTCCAAGCATGTCAAGAATTCCAATCAACGAGGCAACGAGGTGTACTTCATCTCCAAGTAGAGGTAAGGCCAGGAACCTCTAGTAGCGTCAAAGAAACACCTAGTAGGAAGGCCAGGAGCCCCTAGTAGCATCCCAAGCTAAGGTCCCGACAGGAGGGAGGGGTAGGGAGAGACGAGAAAAAGGAAGGAGAAGAAAGGAAGGTGTTCCCAGCTACGACACATGCGTCCAAGGACACACCAAACAAAGAGAGGAGAAGGGTTCCCAGCTATGACTAAAGCATCCAGGGACACCCAAGGAGGAAGGAAGGTGAAGAGAGGAAAGAAAGAAAGCAAGAGAGAGGAAGAGAAAGGGAGAGGAGAGAAAAGTAAAAAGCAGGTGTTCCCAGCTACGAACAATCGTCCAGGGACACACCAAAGAAAGAAAGGGGTGATCTTGAGTCTTCCATTCAGGAAAACCCCAAAAAAGCAAGGAAAGAAAGGGGAGGGAAGGGGAAGGAGGGGGGACTAAGCTCGCGACAGGTTCCAATGAACCTTGAACAAACTTCGGTCGCTGTGACCACGTACGGCTTGCCAGAAGGCTGCCACCTTTGACCGCTGCGGTCACGTAAAGGCATGAGCCAGCTGGGAATTCCAAAAATGAGACAAACATCCCGCTTCTTGTGGCATAAGCCATCTGCTGTCCGCTACGGACACTTACATCTCCGGGCAGCGGAGATAACGACAAACCCCCGTTCGACGGGTGTACGGGAGGCACTCTACAGGCTCATCCCGGGTTGGCGCGAGGCCAAACACACTTATGGAAATGCATACTGACTTGACAGCGGTGCCACACGCCGGCCTAGGGTTCCAATGCCCAAGAGTACATGCACGAAGCCCTGGATCCTGAGGGTCTTCAAGAGGAAGTGAGGCCAAAAGCGTAAGGTCGAAAACGACGAACAGGGCGAGATCACGACGTTGCGTGCGTGACTGCAGAAGCTAACTCGGCAAATGTTGAAATTCAGCAGGTACGTGCAGCTGATCAGGCTGCATATCCTGAGGTCACCATAGAGAGCTTCGTTGGGCACAGCTCTATGGGCCTCCTGTGCCCCCCTGCTCAAAACTACAATTTTTAAAGAACCCCTGTGACTACAAGGGCACAAACACACACCCGCCTCCCCGAAAATAGGCTTCTCTTCCAAAAACGGTGAATCTCATCCCTCATAGCGTCCTTGCACCTTAGTAAGGCCAGGAGCCCCCCACTCTAAGGTCCCGACAGGAGGGAGGGGCAGGGAGAGAAGAGAAGAAAGAAGAAGAAAGGAAAGGAAAAGAAGGTGTTCCCAGCTACGACACAAGCGTCCAAGGACACACCAAGAGAAGAAGAGAAGGGTTCCCAGCTATGACGAAAGCATCCAGGGACACCCAAAAAAGAAGGAAGAGGGAGAAAGGAAGAAGAAAAAGATAAAAAGAGAGAGAGAGAGAGGGAGAGAAGGGACGAAAACAGGTGTTCCCAGCTACGCGCAAGCGTCCAAGGACACACCAAGGAGAGGGGTATACCTGAGTGTTACATTCAGGAATACACCAAAAAGACAAAGAGAGAAGAAGGGGAGGGTAGGGGGAGGAAGGGGACTAAGGTCCAGACAGACTCCAACGAGTCTTCAAAAAACTTCGGCCGCTGCGGCCACGTACCCCGTGCCAAAATGGCTGGCAGCTTAGACCGCTACGGTCACGTAAAGGCATGAGCCAGCTTGGAATGCAATACTTCAGCAAGTCTTGGCAAATAACTTTGGCGTAAGCCTCCTGCCCTCCGCTTCGGACACCTACGTTCCCGGGCAGGGGGAACAATGGACTAACACCCGTTCTCACTAGGAGAGACACACTTATAGAAATGCGTACTGATGTGAATGCGGTGCCACACGCCAGCCTAAGTGAAAAACCTAGGGGTTCAGGTAAACCAAGCTCAAAATGCGTGACTGCCAATGCAAACAGGTGCGATGGCCAGAATTCTTGTTCTAGTTACAAAGCGGCCCAAAGGGAAATGAGTGGTGATCATCTTCTCGCAGGTACGTGCAATCTGCGTCCAGATTGCATATCACAGCAAACTTGAAGTGTCTTCGTTGAGCAGTGACTTCAAGATTGACCACCGCTCCCCTGCTATCAGCAGAAGTAAAAAACTCAGGCAATACATTCCAAAAGGACCCCTGTGATTTCAAGGGTCACACACACACACACGGATGCAATGACCAATGACCAAGCAATGAATAACCAATCTTAGAGTAAGCATATTGACATGTTGACCCTACCCTGAGATCAGCACCTGCAAATCTCACGCTGACATTTCGAGGCTCCTGTGCTGGAGGAGAAGAGACTCGTTTGCCTTGGGAGAGTCTTGACATCAAGTCTTGACATCGTGCTAGCTGCCGCTTAGTTGTCGAAGCCTTGCCACCGGTCGGTTTTTAGGTTTTTGCTTGTGTCCTTGTGAATGGCGTGGATAGAAGGACCCATTGCTTCAAAGCGGACGAGCCTGCGCCTCTCGTGTTGATACCGGCTGCCAGTCCATGTGCACTTCTGCAATCTGCATAGAATCTGCATACAACCATCATACTGACCTTTTGCAGGAGCAGGTTGTGTACGAACTGCGGCACGTCGCACGTCTTTCCTGGCAATTAGACGCTGGAGCGCCGTCTTTCAGCTGCTCGTCTCCACACGCGGTCGCACTTTTTGTTCACTTCCGTGCGTATGTTGGTGTGTATGACAGGGGCCTCAAGGTATTCATCGTTTCAACTGGTGTCACCCTGTGAACATACCATCAACTCTGATGGAAACCAAGAAAACCAAGACCCATCCACGTGTACTTGGCTGAAAGGCAGCGCGTGTGCGCTTACTTTCGGTTTTCTGCGCAGATGTCAGGTTTTCTCCACTTCTTCCAGATTCACTACAAAGAGGAGCGGAAACTCCTTGTAGTTTAAAAGAGGTTGCAAGCAGGCTAGCAGGTGACTGTGATAAGAGATTCAGTTCTGACTGGGTTTGCTTTGCATATAAACATCAGTAGAGTGGTCGTTGGATGAAATTTCAGGTCAATTTCTTGTGACATCCACCGTGGACATTTGAAGGATGGCTGTTTTACCAAGCAACACCGGGCAATGAAGCCGACAAAAAAACTAGACGACGAGTGGCCCGAAAGCATTTTTCATCACGTAGGAAGTCAGAGTGCGAGTTATCTGTTAAGTGTGCAGTGTGAAGTGTTTATTAAGTCGAGTGAGTTGAGGTAGTGTGTGGGTTTCTGTGTGTGTATCTATGTCCGTGTGTATATGAGTCTGCGTATGTGTGTGTGTTCGTGTAAGTTGAGGCAGTGCGTGGGTGTCTGTGTGTGATGCGGCCTCCCAAACCCCCCGCCGGCGGCCAAGCGGTGACAGCCCAGCTCATCGTCATGAGCATTTGAGCTGCTGGCAAGGGGAGAAGCAGCGCGCACAGCGCCAGGAAAAGCTCACGGAAAAAAACGAACCGGAATGAGGACAGAAAAGTGCCGAGGCAGGTACGCAACAAGTGTGTCAAAGCAGTGACCTGTCAGTGGAGATGAACGAAGTAGCGCGCAGGCCTCCCAAACCCCCACCGGCGGCCAAGCGGTGACAGCCCAGCTCATCGTCATGAGCATTTGAGCTGCTGGTAACGCGAGAAGCAGCGTGCACGCCTCCAGGAAATCTCACAAGTTCTTGACCTCTCGCAAGTCACCTCCGCCTACTGGAGTTCTACTACCACGTCGCCAGTTCTCATCTTCCAGCTCCCCAGATACTCCGCGTACTCAAGTTGTACTAGCAAGCCAGCTCTCATCTTCTAGCTCCCCACATACTCCGCCTACTACAGTTGCACTACAAAGTCGACAGTTCTCATCTTCCAGCTCCCCAGATACTCCGCGTACTACAGTTGCACTGCCAAGTCACCAGTTCTCATCTTCCACCTCGCCAGATACTCCGCGTACTAAAGTTGTACTACCAAGTCACCAGTTCTCATCTTCCAGCTCCCCAGCTACTCCGCGTACTAAAGTTGTACTACAAAGTCGCCAGTTCTCAGCTTCCAGCTCCACAGCTACTCCGCGTACTAAAGTTGTACTACAAAGTCACCAGTTCTCATCTTCCACCTCGCCAGATACTCCGCGTACTAAAGTTGTACTACCAAGTCACCAGTTCTCATCTTCCAGCTCCCCAGCTACTCCGCGTACTAAAGTTATACTACAACGTCGCCAGTTCTCAGCTTCCAGCTCCACAGATTGCTCCGCGTACTAAAGTTATACTAGAAACTCGCCAGTTCTCAGCTTCCAGCTCCACAGCTACTCCGCGTACTACCATTGTACTGCACAGTCGCCAGTTCTCAGCTTCCAGCTCCACAGATTGCTCCGCGTACTAAAGTTGTACTACAAAGTCGCCAGTTCTCAGCTTCCAGCTCCCCAGCTACTCCGCGAGCTACTCCGCGTACTCAAGTTGTACTATACCCACTCGCCAGTTCTCATCTTCCCACTCCCCAGCTACTCCGCGCACTAAAGTTGTACTACCAAGTCGCCAGTTCTCAGCTTCCAGCTCCCCAGCTACTCCGCGTACTGAAGTTGCGCCACGAAGTCGCCAGTTCTCATCCAGCTCCACAGCTTGCTCCGCTGCTAGACCTATCGCACTCTGGCCTGCGTTTCGCGCATTTTCGCGCACTCCACACGCACGATCTCCGCAGAGGGTTGCGCGGTAATTTCACAAATCGCGCTCTCGCCTGCATTTCGCGTACTCGACACGCACGATCTCCGCAGAGGGTCGCGCGGTCATTTCACACATCGCGCTCTCGCCTGCATTTCGCGCACTCGACACGCAGGTAATTTCAGGAAACGCGCTCTCGCCTGCATTTCGCGCACTCGACACGCACGATCTCCGCAGAGGGTTGCGCGGGCAGCCGGCGAATCGCACTCTCGCCTGCATTTCGCGCACTCGACACGCACGATCTCCACAGAGGGTTGCGCGCGCAGCCGGCAAATCGCACTCTCGCCTGCATTTCGCGCACTCGACACGCACGATCCCCGCAGAGGGTTGCACTTTCGGTTGACGCTGTCCGTCCCACCCTCCGCCTTTAAGAGAGAATTTTCTAAAGTGGGGAAATGTTTTTCATTAGGACGTCTCCCGTGCTAGTTTTCCATACTCACACTTGCCTACTCATTGCATGCTTGCATACTCATCACTTGCATACTTACACTTACACACTTACACTTGCATTTACACTTGCATACTTCCACTTGCATACTTCCACTTGCATACTTTGACACTTGCATTGCATATACTTTGCACTTCACTGCTTTCGCTCTTCCACTTACACAGGGCTACGTATAGCGTTCATGTTGTCGTGCAAGTGTGGTGAAAGTGTCAATGTGTAAGTGTAAGTGTCGAAGTGTTAGTGTTCATAAGTGTAAGTGTCGAAGTGTCAGTGTTCAAAGGATTTTCCGGAAGAACCCTTCGCAATGCTTTCGGGAACTCCACCAAACGCCCCTTGATTGTTTGGAAACACCTCAAGGCTTCAAGGCTCGCCCATTTTGCTTCAGATCAATCCCAAAAGCATCGATTCAATCAAGACCTGCCGAGATAAGAGAGACTCAAGGTACACTGCTGAGATATGTTTGGCCGAAGAGTCAAACCCATTTCGAGCTCAAGCAGCCAGGTTCCTCCAGACAAAGATGAGAAAGAGCTGGAGTGGCAGCACCTACCATTGACACCATTGCAGGAGAGGGCACCACTGGAAGACCTCAAAGATCTCTTTGGTGGTCTCTCTTGGGTTAGCAGCATGAAAGCTGCCGCCAGATGTTGGGTGATATTCTTTGCGTTGGGTCCTTCGCTTCGTATGTTTGCTCCACAATGGTACTTGGACATAGACACCACACCAAGTGAATGCAATTGAAGACCTAGTTGTAGTTAGTTGGCGCTTGTTTTGTGCAATCATGTTCTTTTGAATTGGCAAAGATTCACTGAAGGTCTCGTTCGCAGAAACCTGGGTGGCCTGGAGGGTCCAAAAATTGTGTGTTTAAACATGTGTTAGATCTCGGGTTCTCATGCCTGCGTGCTCTTTGTTTCAATTCAAAGGATAGATCAAATGTGATCAACTAGGGTTTGTACCTTTGCACTAACACTTTTATGCGGGAGTGTGGGGTGAATGCCAAGAGAACATGCTCGCTATTGCAAAGTGTGCTTGCTGTTTAGGCTTTTACACCTGGGATCTCACGGGTTTGTCTCAATGAGGGCAGGTACAAGCTGAACCGGGCTGAACCGATTTGTGGGGACTTCGAGTTGTTTGTGCCAAACACCTAGTGCCAGGAAGCCGCCGACAACACAAATCTTGGCATGGACCTCAGACTTCGATCACGTTGATACAGGTTTTGGTACCTATCCAAAGGTCAAAAAGTGCATAGGATTGAGCCTTAGACATGGTTAAGCGATTGGTGTTTTACCCGTGAAATGGAAGGACACCATTTCTTTTTGATGAACACACACATTATCACACAGTGATTTGAAGGTCATTTGCACACCTCTAGGATCGCATGATCCAACGTCAGTTTGCCCTGCCCAGATGAAGCGCTCACGACAGAGCAGCGTGCTCGATTTTCGTTTGAGGCACTGCGGGGTGTGGCAAGACCTAAGAGCGTTAGAGCTGAAAGCGGAGATCCAGTATCCATCGAACTGCATGTGGAAAATACAAGGATAAAATGTTTGGAAAAGACCTCGACAGACTTTCGCTTCGACAAGTCTCGTGACAGCTGACGTCCATGTTCCTTTTCCACACCAGCCAGGTGACCTCCATTCCGCTTTTGCGGTTCCACCGCTATCGCTTCGCGGTGCAGGCAAACACCGGTTGGGCTGCCTCGGAGTGGTCAAGCGGAAAAACACTGGGAGCCTACACCGATGCAAAAAGAAGAAGCAACAACATACCTGACCACGAGGACATGCTAGGGCCGCTGGGGTTGCTAAAACTGATGGTAAGATCATCACAACTTATAGATCACCAGCTGAGGATTGCTAGCGCTGAGGCTCCTTCTCTCTCTCTCTCTACTTTGGCAAGATCTCACGAATGATCACAAGGGTTTAGGATGATGTGTTCCTCGGCATCGGCAGAGATTCCTCATTCATTAGTTTCACGGTCATTGTGGGTCCTTTGATGTTCTTTTGGCTGCCCTATGTTGACAAAAGTCCAGACACCTTGGACCCTCAGATGCATCTGTGAGAGGGTTCTCATTGCAAAAGAGTCAGGAAACAGGCCACAAGAAGTACCCCAGGAACTGCGTAATAAGTGGTAGCTAGAAGTGACTCGAGTATGTGATGGAGCTGTGTCACAATGCCCACAAGGTTTTGAAGCAAGGTACCTGCGCTGTTAAAGGACCTGTGCAATTGCAATGTCATATCATGGGGTCAGGGGCCAAAAACGTTGCGCACTTCAACACCATATACGTTGAAAATACGGCATGTCATCCCGTCCCATGCTTGTTTTGCAAGGCATTGAGAATATAAATTGTATATCCCAGCAGTGGAACTACGACACGAAGGTGTGTGTTTCTGTGACAGGCACGTTTTGCAGACCCTTTCCCGAATGGAATTGCGACACGAGTGTGCATTTGGAAATCTTGACATTCACAACGTGGCCCATTTTGATATCTTGCATGCTATTCATGTCGTCGTGTTCGAGCAGGTGCATCCTGTCCCATGTCGCTTCCCTTTGCTTCCGAAAGACAACAGAAGACAACACCGATAAAAAGACAGATGAGAGTTGCGACTGAACGAAAACCACTCTGATGCAAGACAAACGGCGTGTTGCGCAACAGTATCCCTAGTATCCCAATGATGTCAAGACGGCTCGCTTTCCAAGGAAGCTTCAACTAACGAACCAAGGTCGTTTGGATGGTCCCAACTCAAAGTGCCGATGTACTAGAAGCAAGGACGCAACTAGGGGCTCCTGGCCTTACTACTAGGAACAAGAAGCTACTAGGGGCTCTTGGCATCGCTACTAGGAGCAAGGGCGCGACTACACTCCACAAGAACGACAACTCAAATAACAGACGAAGGACAACGAAGTGCAGCAAACGGAACAGCTAACACAAGCAAAAGAAGCAGCAACAAGAAAACTGTGAGCCATGACAGTGCTGCAGTTCTAGCACTGAAGAGATAGCCGTGTGGCTTCTTCTGCCGGGTTATATACAGATCCCCCTGGGAATAACCTCTACAAAATCGATGAGGGTACCTACACGAAAACCAATAATTTTAGACAAACATGTTGGGGCTATGTTAGATGTGGTATGTCAGACAGTTTGATTTTATACAGAATTAGGTGATTTCAAGCCTCGATTCTATAGAGGGCATATGTCGTGTACATCAGATCTTGCAAGTCTAATGAAGTGAGATTCTATAGTGAGGTAACCATGGAAATTGACAAGTCAGGGATCCCAATTCTATATATAATTATGTTCATCCATACAAAACCTATGTTACAGAATGTTACAGACAATTTATCCACCTCTGTGATTTTGGAGAGGAAACGCGCACGGGGATCACAGGGGTATTTGGAATGCACAGTTCTGAAGATATTCATATCTTCATTCGCTGAACTTGAGCTGAGAATGACTAAGACTGACCCAACCCACCCCCTTAATTCCAAGGGGGATATATACAGTAATATGTCTTTCAACAGGGCAATTCAGAATCAATCAAGTCCGGTGCCATTTGACGTGTCTCCAGAAGAAACTCTGCAGGTTCATCAAATATATACTTCAAATATCTTCATACACGCCACTACCCCACACCTGCAGTGGTCAAGACAGGAGACAGGGCTCGCGAATTGCCTGCCGTCCTAAAGGAACGGTCCACATCAATAAATTCTGCATCTCATTTGTTGAGATGATGTCTTCCGACAACTGTTCATGTTCGCAAATCTGCAACCCCACCCCACCCCCATGACGCTGTGAGAGACTATGTTATGTCCTAATAAGATACCAAAAAATTGCAATTGTGCCATCGGGTCGCTAAGAGCTCTGGTAGCTAAAACAAGTATGATCGATTATATAAATATGAGAAGGTCCTCGTGAAGCGTTGTTGCGCAGTGTTGCTTTGTCAAATGGGGAGAGAGACTTTGAGTGCTTTAAACTCTAATTGGATACAGGAGATTGATGGAGGTTGCCCCCCAATCTGAATATTTTTGGGCTCCCAGCCAGCAGGAATATGGAAGTATAAGTTGGGGTGGTATCGATACCCAAAAAAAAAATTGTCGCTCTATAGTCGCTTGCTCAACACGAATCTTGGCAAGTGGAGTGGGCGGTCTTAAGATACCTATTTTCTTTTGTTCATTGTTTCTTAATTTTCTGCTGGTGCTCTCCCTGGAACTAACATGGAAGTGGAAAACCACCTGTTTGTAATGGAAAATGGCCTTCCAAGGGGCCATTCTCCACTTCCATGTTAGTTCTCCGGAGTGTATTTATACAGGGGAGTGCGCATCAAAATCACAGCACTTTCTGACTCATCAAGTGACTCATGGTTGAATAGTTGCATCATGTTGCATCCGTTCGACAGACGCCGGAGGTCCTCAGCCACGAGCATGCCTCGGCATGGTCTCGACCGTCGAGGCCCTTGCACCTGGTGCTGCCAGAGGCCTGGGAGTCCTGGGAGCACAACCAGCAGCGATGTTTTAAAGACTTTTAGTTCTTTTCCTCACACCCACTTCACTAACGATAACCTCCACCCTAGTAGCGATGGCAGTCAACCTGTGTTTTGTTCTTTTCTTTTTTTAATCCTTGGAAAGGATTCCCTTTGAAGAAACATACGATCGGTGTGGATAGCTTTTGAGATGTTTGGAACATGTCCACTGGGATCCTTTAGTTTACTGCAAGCTCACCCAATGAAGTTTTTTAAAGGGCCCTGTGGTGAATTGCAGCATTTGTTGCAGCACAACATACTTGTATATATAATCTGGAATCATGGCATCATCCATGCTTTAGCAAGTTTAGATCAAAAAACAGCGTTCATATGTGATATCATGTGTATGTGTGTATATATGTATCTGTTTATACGTACTGTATTATGGTGATTCTTCAGAAATTGCCTTGGATATTCCGTTGGTTGTTGCCAGGAGAGCGACAGAATCCTGAGGAGGTATAGAGTTCCTGACAATGGACACATGGTATGCCATATTCGTAGTCCAGCAGTGCTCAAGCAACACTTGCGTCGTGGGTCCAAGGCGCGGAAAGGAGCTATAGGAATAGACAACATGCTTCACATGTGGCCTTGTTCACGTGTTCAGCCATCACCTTCAGCCCCTGCCAAGCATGAGCACAAAAAAGGTCATGTTCCTTTGACTCCGTCCGGGCACCGTCTATCTTCCAAAGTCTCATAAAGACGAGTACGAATTAGCAAGTGATCCCACCAAGCCCTGATGTGTCAACAGATTCACTTATTGGTCTCTCTAAAGATGGAACATGCCCTTCAACACTTGATCCTCAACAGGGCCCTTGGGGTCAGGTGCCAACAGACAAAGAGAGCGTTCAACAGGGTTTGCGGTGCAACAGGGTTTGCGGTGCAACAGAGTTGTCAACAGAGCTGCCTTGAACTTTTCATGGTAGCGGAACAGTGCTCCTGGAAACGTCTACATGAGCTACAACACAGCATACAACAAGAAAGGAGCAAGTGGGCAACAGCCCAATCAGCAAATCAAGACTTACAGAGACACACACCGCACAACAGCACGCGAACAGGCAAAGGGCTTTACTTAATAACGATTGTGGCGTGGAGGACTCTCAACAGAAGCAATGGCAACAGATGGCACCAGCACAGCAAAGGCAACAGACGATGACACGGTAGGTGCACTAGCCGCTAGCCTCAATACGCAGACTGAAGGTACTGGCTGAGACCACCAATATACGACGGCGGCTATTCCACCTTGAGTGGACGTGGAAGTGCAACTTCATAGCCTACATATGCCTACATGGGCTTACTAGACTAGGCCGGGCAACATGTATGCGCACCCTCATATGTGCAGCGCATACTGTTTGTAGTTCACAGTGGCCTTGGACCTCTCCATTTTGTATAATTATCTTCCACGCACCTCTCTGCAAAATGGCTCGAACAGTTTTAGGAGTGATTTTGTAGAGATGGATGTTGGTGGATGTCAAGAATAGTCTACCAAATAGGGATCCCGACCTCCAGCTGAATATCAACACGGATTCAACCATCACCATCACACTGGTGAGACCATAGAAGTACACGGATACGAATGGGTCCACACTCAGAACGAACAACAACAGCGTCTCGTTGCTTCGGCTTGTTTGATGTGACCAAACTGGCAGAACAAGGGTTCAACCTACCAGGGCAATGTTCAGAAAACAGACAACATGACCCTCAAAGTAAACCAACAGACAGTAGACGGAACAACTGCCAGGATAACGCCAGCCACCTGACACCAATAGAATCACCATGACCTCTGGACCTTCAACGCACAAGGCGTTCTTACACCGAACACAGCACTTGTTACTACTAGCTTCTTGTTACTACTAGTAAGGCACCTGTTACTACTAGCGTGGCACCTGTTACTACTAGCTCCTTGTAACTACCAAAACATGATTCATGCCGGGCCGGAAATGCCCAGCTCCAGCGGACAGATTGAACATCGACAGGTGAACACCTGTTCGAAGAACTGACGACAGCGACGACAACGTTGACGACGAAGACTCTGAAGACGCATATCAATGCTTGAGAAAGCAACAGCAGAAAAGGTTTCCCAAAAGAAGAACATGGACCGCAGAGACAAAGCTCCTCTCCAGGGCAGCACACCACCACAACCACCAGCATTACTTGCAAGAACTGCCGCCAGGGCTGAACTTTCATGGACAAGAGACCAATGGCTCTCTCTCTCTCTCTCTTTGTTTAAATACATGGGCCCCCCTGCCGTTTGGATTATTCGTGCGGTTGCCCATTTATATTTGTCGGTGCTTGCTCCCTGCTTGGCCCCTCTCCATCAATCAATTCAACAAGGTACTTCCTCCCAAAGCTTTGGAGGAGGCCTCCACCGAGGAAGGTTCAGAGGAGGCCGAGAAGGGATGTCCGACCAACATGTTAGCAAGCGCTTGTTGCTTGTTGCGTGTTCTTTTTTTGATAAGGTGTGATTTGTAAACGCATGTCAAGGACCTGTTTGCTGTTTTGCTAGAGGATGTAGCCTCATCATGGATTACTGTAAAGGATATTAAAGGGTTCGCTTAGGTGAATGTAATTAGAGTGTTAAGCCACATCGCTCCAGCCATGCAGGAGTATGCAGA
Source organism: Durusdinium trenchii (assembly GCA_963970005.1). NCBI lineage: Eukaryota > Dinophyceae > Suessiales > Symbiodiniaceae > Durusdinium > Durusdinium trenchii. The sequence goes on along the minus strand of CAXAMN010014558.1, from coordinate 717,941 downwards.
GCATCGCGAGGATCGCCGGTGCTTTCGCGTTTGGAATGAGACCTGTGGATTTAGATTTGCTTTGCCTTTGCCTGAACTTTGATCAGGAAGTGTTTTGTTTCTGATGCACATTTTAAATCTATTGGAGTGATGCAACACTGACCATAGCATGAATGAGTTTGAAAGTGCCACTGGATATGTTAGAAGAACGGTTTCAGGGGTTGTGTTCTTTCATCCAGATCTGAATTGGGTACATGTTATTCAATCCCAAGCAACCTTGTTTGTGTGATTTGCCGAAGCTGGTTCAAGCAGTTTTCGCGACTCTGTGTCTATGTCGTCGTCAATCAACAGACTGCCTGAAGGGCATGTTTGGCCCAGCCTGCGCGCCGTTCCGCATGGAGGGGACCCCGATGCAAACTCCTGTCACAAAAGCAGTGAAATTGGACGAGGCGCAGAGATCCAAGCAGCCCCTGAGAACCAGCCATCCAAAGCAGCAAAAGAGGTGGCCAACATGCGCGCAGAGTCGGCCCCAATGTGCATTCGACTACAAAAGTTGCTCCTGGCGTCAACCCGACAGAATCAGCCGATGAAAGTGCCGATCGCGGGGTCGGAAGCTGTTGGCACCCAATCACCGCCCACGGTCCAAACCCGGGCGTTGCATGCGGCAGGTCAATGTCAGCCATGCAAGTTCTACTTTGGAGTTGCTTGGAATCAGTAGACATCAATGTCTCCACTCTCCAATGGTCATGAAAGGGGAACATATGACATACTTTTAATTTAGGAGCTTTATCATGCAATCAAGGTGTCGCGTTCCCCTTCGTGTTGATTGGAGAGATGGAGCAGAGACTGGTTGATGTGTGTTCTTGTCTCAGTCTCCAATCTTGTGGGGCCCCAACTCACCAATTTGAGTCTAAGTTCTATACTTGGACACGTTCCTTGGATTTTTGGCACACTCAAAAGTTTATCGAAAAAGCCAGCACAATGACGTGGTTTGTGTTTATGTACCAGTACATTTATATACTGATTTTTGAAGAGCATGGCCGCTACCCTTTTTCCTTAAGGGCGTACTTGACTTTGTTTCAAGCAACAAGAGACTTCCAGACTCAAAAGACCATTGTTGAACACCTTCAGACACACTGAAATGGCCCAATATGTTTGTGTGTGGTGTTTTTTGTCCACAAAGGTCCACAGATGCCACTTCGGTGAGAGGTGTCGGAACTGTCACTTTTGCACTCCAGAGGAGGCAGAGAGGCGGAACAAGATTTTGGGATATGAGAAGAGGCAGCGAGAGAGAGCTGAGAATGCACGGCAGAGCCAGCAAGACGTGTCTTGTGGACCGTTTTGGTTATGATTCATGGTGATTCCAATCAGAGAGGAGTTATATATATATATATATTGGCTCTTTGGGGGGGAGAGTGTGCCAGACATGATGTGTGTGTGTGTGTTGCTGAGGGCGTCTCAAGATTCACGTTGTTCGGAAAAGTAGCCCACATCAAGTGCCTTCCTCCAAACTGTTGATGATGGATGTGCGGGAGCCCTGGCACTGGTTAGACATGGTTAGACAAACGTGTTGGAAGCAAGTTATAGGCATCCTGGACATGAGTTCTCAGGGTAGAACTTATAACTGAAGCTAATAGTAGCTAGAAGCTACTAGGTGGAGGTCATCGCTATTACTGTAGGTTGGAGGCCAATACTACTAGGAACAAGAAGCTACTAGTAATTAGCAAGGACGCTTCTGGTTTTCTAATTACTTCAAGCTTAAAAGGCCACTGAGCTCAACGATAGAGATGAAGGAGTCGGAGAGTGTGCAATCCGTTGGCCAGTACCCTCCAGCTTCATGCGCCTCCGAGCTGGCACAAAGATTCAAGTTGATTTCAGTTGATGGTAGGCGACCCTACTTGGGAATTTGAGGGGAATCCGTGTCGCTCAGCTAGAGATTCCCTGCAGTATCCTGTAGTGTATTTCATCTCAGGTTGGTAAACTTTACATAACTACCAATTCAGTTGCTCAGATTCTTGTTTCAACTGGACAGTGCACTCCATTTCACAGCATTTGTTCTTGCTTTCTTTCTGTGCCACTATTCGACACCAGCTCGAACAAATCACAATTACTTCCTCCGAGCATTTGTAGGTCTCAAAACCTGTCGCTCTAGACTTGATAAGGGAAAACAACCTTTCCACCAACCTCCTTTCCACTTTCCAAGCGCCGCGATATTCTTGCCCATTGCAGATGTTTCGAAGGGGGCACCCCTGACCTTCGGGCGCTATCTTCGGTATGAACGTGCGCGTAGGTGAAACGAAAGTTACCACAAGTTCTATTTCAATGGCTCGAAATTGACCGGTGAAAACGGGTCCACAAAGCAAAGGAACGACGCTTCCTGAAGTATGGAAGTGCTTCTTGCATGTCCGGGACACTTTTGTAGCAAGAGCCTTTGCAAGCCCAACCCGCCAGTGCTGTGGCCAGGAAGGGAGCAAGACTAATTAATATTGTTATATATAGCTATATTATATATGTTCTAGTTAATTTGAATCAGGCAATCAGCATCAAATCAAAAGGCACAAAGATTCACAAGGTTGTGCTTTGAGAGGTTTTGCTCGAATCCCATAATGCATGATGCAGCTCAGCTGTGAAAACCAAGCTTTTCAAAGCTGGAGACGAATCCCAGATCCAAGAGCGACTGAATGCTGCAGATCTGCAGAGGATCATTGATAGTAGTACTGTGTAGTACTGATTGATGCTGACTGGAGTGAATGGAGGATCTGGAGGATTGGGAAGCTCTTGGTTTGGAGTGCAAGTGCACGCTGTTGCGGCCACAACAGATTAGGATTTTGAATGACTTCGACTGAACGAAAAGAGGGTGCATTGCAGTGCAGGGGTGCGGGCAAGACTTGACCCACGATACATACCGCAATGAGGCACGGAGTTGTTTTTTCTAACAGGGAGCAAAAGCACCTGCATGAAAAGTATCCACCGACAGGCCTGGTTGATTGGCGATTGGGGTGCAGCGGGAGTTCATTTAACATTTGAGACTAAGTCTATATAATCAAAGCATTGGTATCAGTATCACTGCGTGCATATATATTATATATGTATATACTATGTTCTTTTGCCATGATAATTATATCACATATACACCACTTGTAATTATGCCAGGTGCAGGGTGTCGTTCATCCACCTGTGTTCGGTTCATACACTGTAGGTGATTCGGCAGCTTTACGCACGAATTCACGGTTGAACTTGAGCGGTTGCACGAGACAGAAAATCAGTGCCGTCAGAACGGTGAGCTTTAGTTCCACAAAGCATCGTTGGAAGGAGGACTGTCCCAATCAAAAGCACTGAAGCCACCAGGGCACCCACATCAATTGAAAGCAACAACAACACAACACACAGACACACAGACACACACTTATGGATATGCGTACGGAACTGAAAGCGGTGCCACACGCCGGCCTAGGTTACCATTTCCTAAGAGTACAGGTAGTGAAGCCTGAAAAGGAAGAGGAGGTCCAACGAGTTCAACGAGGCCATAAAGTCTAAAGGAACCACCGAACGATGGACCGACAGAATGACGTCGTCCGCTCACATCTGCAAATCAAAACCAAAGCTCTATGCAACACCATGTCTTGAGGTTCTGGGCTTAGCATCGTGCCATTCCGTTTGAAAATGGCAGGTACGTAGTTCTGGCGTCCCAGAACTATATCACTGTGCGACAGATGCGTCTTCGTTGGCTGGAGACATCTGAAGCACACTCCAGCCCCCCGCTGACTAAAACAATTCAAAAGAATCCCTGTGACTACAAGGGTTACACACACACACGCCTCCCCGAGGGGAGGCGAGGAGCACTAAGGTCAGGGCAAAAGTGTGAGTGTGCGCGCAGTAAGACAAAAGAATGAAGACATGAAGAGGACGAGACGGGACAAGAATGTGTGTGGTTGCAATGAAAAGGAACCAAGTGCGCAGGAACAACCGATGACAACCCACCTCATTGTAAAAACCTGGGCGACCTGAAACCTGATTTGAAAGTATGTTGTGCGTGTACAAACTAAGGGCCGGGCAATGTGCACGCAAAGGAAGGAAAGAGATGAGATGACAGGACATGAAGCAAGGGAAGACATGAAAGAAAAGAAGAGAAAAGAAGTGTGTAAAGGGGAAAAGATGAAAAGGGAACCAAATGGAGGGGACCGAAACCGATGAAGCCAAACCTCATTAAAACGACCTAGGAAAACCTGCCTCGTTTGAATGTACACGCTGTATGTCTCGACAGGTTCCAATGAACCTTGAACAAACTGCGGTCGCTGCGACCACGTACGGCTTGCCCGAGGGCTGCCACCTCTGACCGCTGTGGTCACGTAAAGGCATGAGCCAACTTGGAATTCCAAAGATGGGACAAAAATCTGAGTACTCTCGGCCTAGGCCACCTTCGCCCGCTGTGGGCACTTACGTTTCCAAAGCAAGGGAAACAGCGACAAACCCCCGTTCGACGGGTCCACGGGAGGCACTCTGCGGGCTCATCCCGGGTTGGCACGAGGCCAAACACACTTATGGATATGCGCACGGAACTGAAAGCGGTGCCACACGCCGGCCTGGGTTACCATTTCCTAAGAGTACAGGTAGTGAAGCCTGAAAAGGAAGAGGAGGTCCAACGAGTTCAGCGAGGTCATAAAGTCTAAAGGAACCACCGAACGATCGACCGACAGAATGACGTCGTCCGCTCACATCTGCAAATCAAAACCAAAGCTCTATGCAACACCATGTCTTGAGGTTCTGGGCTTAGCCTCGTGCCATTCCGTTTGAAAATGGCAGGTACGTAGTTCTGGCATCCCAGAACTATATCACTGTGCGACAGATGCGTCTTCGTTGGCTGGAGACATCTGAAGCACGCTCCAGCCCCCTGCTGACTAAAACAATTCAAAAGAATCCCTGTGACTACAAGGGTTACACACACACACACATTCGGGAACAATTTGCAGAAAGTTATACCGGCATAGACCCCAGATAGCATCAAGAAAGTTTGACACCATGGCAAAAGCGTTTTTCAGCAAATCTTTTCCAGCCCTGTGTAGTTCGCAGTTGGAAAGTACGGATCGCTTGCGCAAAGCAGAAGGCTCCCAGCCAAAACAGAAATCATGAAGGGAGACAAGCTTGGGAGACAAGGCGGCAGCGGCAGCCAAAAGCGAAATCATGAAGGGAGACAAGGCGGCAGCGGCAGCCAAGAGCGAAAGCATGAAGGGAGACAAGCTTGGGGAGACAAGGTGGCAGCGGCAGCCAAGAGCGAAATCAGGAAGGGAGACTAGCTTGGGAGACAATGCGGCAGCGGCAGCCAAAAGCGAAATCATGAAGGGAGACAAGCTTGGGAGACAAGCCGGCAGCAGCAGCCAAGAGCGAAAGTATGAAGAAAGACAAGCTTGGGAGACAAGGCGGCAGCGGCAGCCAAAAGCGAAACCATGAATGGAGACAAGCTTGGAAGACAAGGCGTCAGCAGCAGCCAAAAGCGAAATCATGAAGGGAGACA